>VWPW01030271.1:0-41164 GCA_013389825.1 Crypturellus undulatus | reverse complement strand
CCCAGGATGCCATTGGCCTTCTTGGCCACGAGGGCACACTGCTGCCTCATGGTCAACCTGTTGTCCACCATGACGCCCAGGTCCTTCTCTGCAGAGCTGCTCTCCAGCAGGTCGGTCCCCAGCCTGTACTGGTGTCTGGGGTTATTTCTCCCCAGGTGCAGGACCGTGCACTTGGCCTTGTTGAATATCTTGAGGTTTTTTGGTTGCCCAGTTGTCCTGTCTGTCCAGGTCCTTCTGGATGGCAGCGCAGCCCTCTGGGGTATCAGCTACTCCTCCCAGCTTCATATCATCTGCAAACCTGCTGAAAGAGCACTCGGTGTCTTCATCCAGGTCATTGATGAATAAATTGAACAAGAATGGACCAATATTTAGTGAAAAGAAGTATTTTTTTGATTTTATCAGCATTTGAAATAAAAAATAAAAGACCTAGATTGTTTGTAAATCAAGCTGTATCCATATGCATATAATTTTTTATATATAATTCTATACACATATATGCATATATGCATAATTTTCTAACTAAAGAAATGAGCAAGATGTGGTGTCTTATGAAGTGGCCTGCTGTTTTACTTCTCTTTTTTTTTTATGACTGTTTGTATTATCTGTGGCTATGGCCTTTCTAGAGCTACTCTGTATTTTTATCGTCTTTTATTTACTTAAATATTTCTCATTACTTTGTTACAATAGTAATATTAATAATAAAAAACAGCAATCCAAATAAAAAAATAAATTTGTTTTTCCCCCTTTTAGATTTAAGCTGCCATGTCTAATTTGTGAGCCCTTGCTTGTCAAGTATATGATATTTAGAAGAATATACATATCACTGCTGCAGAAAGGAAAGTTTAGTTTTAGGCCCTTTTTCTCATGCCAAAGCACAGGTGCCTCAGATACGCCTAATTATAGCAGTAATTAAAGTTATTACCTTACCTGTTTATTCAAGGGCACAAGGACTTCTAATGGGAACAAATCAAGATATAAAGACTTGCTGTCAATTAGGCTTGAAGGCTTGAGGAGATAATGAAGGAGGTTTGGAGTTGGATTTCACTTCTGTACAATAACAAAAATAGTAATTCAGCACCTCTTACTTTTCCTGGAACCCTCCCAACAGTTCAGGAGAAGAAAGACAAGAAGATTACCTGGGTAACATGATCTTAAGAGTACCAGAGAATAATGGTGTTCTCCCTTTGCTGCATCTAAAGCAGAGCTGCTGCCAACAGAAGATGGGACGGCTACAAATAGAAGCCCGTCAACCTGAGAACAACAAAACTCTTCAGCTTCTTGTCACAGATCCTGTCAATATAGCATAGGTTGGAGAAGGACAACTGAAATGTGACTCTGCTGTGAGCAGTGCACTCCTGAGTCCCTGTCTTAGTAAAATGGCACGACATGACTTTCATAGAGGTGTAATTTAGGACTGGCAGTACATTGAAAATATCCTTCTGCTGTGTGTTTTCTTAGAGAGTGTGTTTCCATTAAAGTACGCGAAGAGGAACTATTGCAACTGTAGGGCAAGATAAGTGATTTACTGAGCCTTTCTACTTTTTCTGTCATTAGTTCTGTTGCTCTGAATCTAGCAGGATCAAAACAGCTGTGTGTTACACAGGCTTGGAATTTTCCTATTGGATTGTTTATTGATTTTAATATTATAGAATGCATACATATAGTTCAGGATACAAAACTGCAAAGATCATTTGTATTTTACCAGCCAAGTGCAAATATCAAATGTGCATCACAATTAAATTAGTCACACATTTTAAATATTCTGTTTTTGGTGTCTGATTTCGTTATGCATATTTTATAGCAAGTTACTAGGAATTTTGCTTGATAAGTTGGAAGGTAGCCTATTTCAGTAACAGCCATTACACTTTGTTTCTTCAGGATTGGTTCTCTGAAATATTAATAAAAATATAGCACATCTTTTCACAAGTAACTTCATACAGCAGAGAAAATGAAAAGACAGAGAGGAAATAGGAAATGGGGATAACAAGCCCTCTGATATCACATTTATCCCACAAATAAAAAAGAGATTTTTTATGTTAGTGCAGTGGGAATTTACAGCAGCAGGTGCATGGTACCTGGTTAATATCTATTCACGTCAAAGTGAGATATTAAAATACTGGTCACAAGAACCATGGCTGAACATGGGATTTCTTGACTTTTACAGTAGGTCAGAATTTGTCTCTGAGATACTGGAAAATATGACATAGTTTTATAATTAGGTGCTTTACCGGCTACACATAAGTTGTGTAGTTGAATGGGGTTGGTCTTACTGTCCACAGTGCAAAATTCCCATGATTTCCATTCCTATGCTTATTTTCCCAGGCCATGATGTCCCTCAAGAAGCTATCAAGGAAACAAATGGGGTCTATATGTTAATTTAAAGGCAGGACCTTCCTTGCAAGCAGATCCATTCACACATGTCCCATTGATTTTATTAACTTTGAAAGATGCAGACTTTAGGCCCAAAGGGTTATGTTAATTCTGTGTGAGGACTTTAAGGAAGCTCTCCAAGATTATGGGAGGTGTGAAATAGGTTTCTTCCCTCAATATGCTGAAGCCCTTCTGATGTTGTCTGGGTGACACGAAAGAAGATTAAAACCTCAGGGAAAATTTTAGGAATGCATTTTATTTATAGATAATTCTCCTTATCTTTTATTTATTTATTTCATTTTTTTCCTGCTTTTTGGTTAAAAAAAAAAGCAAATCCACTCTTTTGTAGCTTCCTATTGATTACTCCCAATCCAATGTCCTAATCCGCTATTAATTACATCACAAGTGGTTATTATAAAAATTACTGCAGTTATAAGCAAGGTTATGATTTTAGTGATCAAAGAAGCAGTAGCAAAAAAAAGAACATTAAGGAAATAGGTAACACAAGTGGGATTTATAATTTGTTCATGAGCCAGTAATTTATCCTTTTAAAGTCAAAATATTTTCATATAAATACAGCTAAATTTGCAGCAGAGACTCCTGGACAACGACTATCTCAAAATCTTCGGATTCAATTATTGGTTTTGACTCCAATTTCCATAGTAAGAGACCAAGCTCTTCTGAAGTGGCAAAGAAAAGTTACTGCAATTTCCAAGTTACTCAAAATTCAAATAATTTTCCCCTATGTTGTGAGGTACCAAAGAGTTCTTGAGAGGAACCCCGGGACTTGGCATACTGATCCAACAGCTAAATCCAAATTTCCTACTTCAATTACTTTATTTTTATCACAAGGCCCAAAAATCAGATGTCTGAATCCATCACACAGGATGTAGGGCACCCTTTTTTGAGTTAATAGCAGACCATCTCTTGAGGAAGCCTACCCAGGAAGCGCCTATAGCTTGACAATAGTAAGAATAAGGCACAAAGCTAATTTCTCTGTGTATCTGGGGAGGGTCTAAACCCCAGACAATTCTCTCCTCTTGAAATGCTCTGACTCAGAAGTTCTGGCCCTTGCTCCCCTCATTACGTGTGTATATACATGTAATAACACCACAAGGCCCAGGACACTTGTGGGTTCTCCTGAAGATTCCCAGCTGCTTCAGATGGGATTCCTGAGCCTACATGGCACCTTGGTGTCAGCACACAGGAATACATAGGCTGGGTAAGGGCACAGCTAGAGAGTTTTAGGTGCCTCCAGAGCCGGGAGGAGTTGGTTTTCTGTGACATTTATTTTATTTGTGTTCTCACTATGACTAATTTAGATTATAACTTTCTCTGAGAAAAACATATATTGCTGGTTATTATAGAGGAAAGTCTTCCACATACCATAATGCTCTAACATTCTAAAGCGGGAACAGAAAGCAAAAAATATCTGTCATTTCTGGAAGAATTGCTTCTGAATGTGGGGGCCTTATCTTTCTGCAGTTAGTTACTGAGTCAAAAAATCTCCCTTTGAAGGCAATAAGAGATGTTTGCATGAGTAATGATCAACTTGGACTATCTACTACAGCCATGTGTGGCTCATCTTTTTTCTTTTCTTTTTTTTTTTTTTAAGTAGGTTTAACTTCTTCCACTCTCCCTTTAAGTTAAATGCATCTAGTTCAGTATATTATTTCCTTCTGCATATATACCACAAATCTCAGTACATTCCCAGTAATGTAGTCATCTCACAGCATTTAAAAAATCCTTTGTATTGCACTGTATCTTGTGACAGAGAACATAACACTGTCCTTATTGATAAAGTCATTAAAAAATAAATACAGATACAGTCTCTAATTTTTCTCACTTTGCTTGAAGTACTCTATCCAAATTGTGCTTGCTCAGTAAAAGAGGTTTCTCAGGCAAACCCATCCCCCCATTTTGTTTATTAGCCTGCATAATAGTAAATACCGTTATTTCTGAAGAAAATCCCTTCTTTGTAAAAATACTGAATTATTGGCACCATGTACCTCCTTGATGATACCTATTTCCAAGGTAAGTGCCACAAAAAGGGAGTGGAGGAGAGTAAGACATGAAGTCCAAGGGCACTTACAGTAGGCATCATAACAAATTATGTAACATCAAGCACCTGGGAAGCCCATGATGACTGTTCGCCATGTCAAAATATCTGCAGACTGTAACAGGAAAGTGCTGCCTGCTCTCTCACTTTGTTTTTTAAATATTCCATGCACTCTTTGAAGGCAGTCCCATGACAGCAGACAACAAACTGAACTTCAAAGAAATAATGGATTCTGACATAGTGCATGATTTTTTTTTTCACTTTCCTTGAATTTCCACTCTCCAGTTTTACACTTTCCTTGAGCAATCGGCCAAGGGGGCTCAACTTGAACCGGTCAACAACAGGGTCTCTGATTCCCTTTCATGTTGTAGGCCTGAAAGCAATAGATTTTATGTTCTTTTTCACGTAAGAAGTGCTCTTGATTTGTGAATGCAAAAGTACAAAGAACAAATAGAGGATGGCTTTCTCACACGCTTTCCTTGCTAGTGTGGTTACAGGTGAGAAGTAGACTATTCTCAATCACCATCGTAATCCTGAATATTCTTTTTCTCTTTAGTAACATAATTTTCTTGGTGTGATAAATGGGCAACAATGTGCTGTCTACAAAAAAAAGCATTGCATTCAAAATAAACAGAGGGAAAGAAGATGGACAGATCACTGTTGGTCACCCCAGAAATCTCTCAATTGTTTATACCTGGGCTAAATCTTGAGAGGTGCTGAACACTGTGTCGCCATCAGCTTCACATTGTAAAGACACTCTTTAGCAAAAGAAGATAGTTATATCACCTTCTACTGCAGTAGATCAGGGATTAAAGTGGGTAGGATCAATATAAGCAGCTTTGATGCTTCAAAGTCATTTGCCTAAACATATACTATAGATACAGGACGGGAACTGAGTTTGTCGCATGCACCTAGGCAGCAGAGAGAGGAGCTTAAAGTGCCCTCTTACACACCGCAATTTACTCTGAGTGCAGATTGCAAGACAAGAGGGTGAGCGGCCTCTACAAGGCAGCTATTCCCACTCCCTTGCAGAGGCATGGGGAGTGAGTAATATCTGACTCTGACCCCTGCCCCTGACATACTGACCAGCACAGCCGCGCTGGTGCAGAGAGAAGAAATCATCTGTGCCAGGTAAAAGGCTAATGCAGTTTATTTTCTTCCTGGAGCAAGGGGTAATCAGGGACTATATTGTGACTCTGTGAGTCATGGTTCGGTCCCTGATCTCAGGAGACAGCAGCGAGAAGCTGCCAGCGATAATTCGGCAGTTCAGGTCCTTGAAAGCAAGATGTTAAATACAGAACTGTAAGTTACATTTTAAGGATCAGAAGAACTACAGAAGTATGCACAAAAGATACGTGCTATGTGGTATATCTTCTTTTGAGTGACTTTTCCCATTTATAACAACAACATACCCTTCAGTGCTCATGTTCTTCTACTGCCCCACATCATTACTAAAATTAGCTGATCTTTGATCATTTCTACAGCTGCATTGACTGTAATTTTCAGGAATTATTTTCCTATTTTTGTTTTTCAAGCTTTTACAAAAGAAAAAAATATATAGTTTAACCATTTTACATAACTTGCTTTCATCTCATCCCAAATAAGCTGTACAGTTCTTAAACCAGGCATACTTGTCAACCATAATTTTCAGTAGTGCTCAAGACTTTGTTAATATGACTATTTGTTTATGAATAATTACCAGATTGTGGTACAGATGTTCAGGCATTTAAATTTTAAATATTTTAAATACTTTCCCAGGTATTTATATCTCTGTAAGAAAGATGTTAGTTTATGCACAACTCAATTAAATATTGTTAATTTATTTTAGATTGTATAAGGACTGCTGCAAACTCCTGGTTTCAGCCATCACTATTTACAAACTGAGTAACAGAATTTTTATGTGTTGCTGGAATAACATGGTCACTGAAAGTTTTGTCAGCGTGACAACATGCAGAAATCTTAATTTACAGATTTGACAATCTCCTCTTGCAAACGTTACTGAATGTATATTTTTATTCTCAAAAGTAGTTATAGTACATTTAATGAGACTGCTTGAAAGATTGGGGATTACTTGTATGATAAACATATTGCCAGGTCTGACCAATATACAGGAAGCAATATCATATCAAACAGTGTAGATTCTATATGAGATAGGCATATCTCTGTTCCCCTCTGGGTAATAATCATTCACGAATGCATCTAATGCATCCCAATGCTTCTATTTTTTGAACTCAGCAAAAGTATAGGGAGGTTTAGCAAGTGTGCAGTACCAGGTCTGCTTTTATTGTTTTTGTCTAGGTATCAGGCAGAGAGAATTTCTTTCTCTGACATCACTTTATTGCAGTTTTCAAACAGACATTTCACACTTTGTCTGAACACTAACCATAATTTCTGTCACAATTTGTTAAGATCCAACAAACCCTCCTAAGGCTACTGTGGAAACTTCAGCAGTTAATATTCAAAACATGAAAATCTAGGCTTGGATTCTAATTTGCTACTGATGCAATATTAAAGCAATATGTGTATAAAATATTCATGTTGTATTTGTTCTGAATTTATTTTATTTAATTTTTTACATAAGGATAAAACCCTTGCGGCCTTAAAACAACATGTCTCATTTTCAAGGATGTCCTGAGGGGCAAACAGACAAGGATATACACACAGCGTGCTAACCTGAACAATAGTGTGGTAGAAGCACTGTGTTGAAAGATATACTCTTTCATGAGCAATAAGGGTTTTGCTGATAAAAATAAAAATGTCGTCTTATCTGTTTGACCAGCTGATAGGATGTAATTTCTAATACTACCCCTTGAACCCATCCAAGGAAGAAGAAGCCTAGAGAAAATTTGGAGATAAGGTCCTTCACTTATTCCATTAGTATCAAGAAAAACTCAGATTTCCTTTTCAGAGAGATCACTTTTCAATATTCAGATTAACTCATGTGTAAGAAGTTACGTGCATGTTAATTGCCCTGTTCAGGAAGGAAGTTTGTGGAAATTCTGGCTTCATCTTTACTGCTGTCAGAGTCAAAACCTTTAAGGCTAAGATAACCAAATTCTTAGACTGATAGACTGAGAATTAGATTAGTCAACAGTGTATTCATCCATCTCAGAAAATTCTAAGTCCCGATAGATGTTGCTTTTCAATTTTCTCATCAGAAATACAGAGATGGATCATGCTGTGCCATATTGGATTTTTGGACACTGCCTACTCAACATTTGGCACTGAGTCCCACTGATTTCTGGCATTTCTCTAGAGATCTATTTCTCTAGAGAATTAACAAGGTATTTTTGTGTCTCTATGTCCGGTGTTCAGCAAAACATAAACTGTTCTTGAATAAATTGGGCTGGAATCAGTAAACAGTTTCTAAACATCAGAGCAGTGAGGGTCTGGAAAATCAGTGGTAGCAAAAATGATGAAGTGCATCTTAAACGGAGTTTAATAAGTTTATGGAAAAGATTATATGATGTGGCTTCCTGGAATACCAACGGCCTGAAGTTGATATCAGCGATCCTTCACAGATCTATGTTCCTAAAAATGAAAGGCTTATTGCCTTTAACATTTGAGTTACCAAGCTGTAAAACCCCCACAACACTACTTCATTTTCTTAAAGTCTTTCTTCTAATTTCTGGGCAGGGCACGTAATATAGGTTATATAATGACAGAGATATACCAGACCCTTTTATAACGAACAAAACAAGGGCTCCAATCTACTCATTTTCCAAACTAAAATAAACTTGATAAAAGACGCCACACAAACTGATCTGGTGTGTTAAGACTCAAGTTCTGCACAAAATTTATGAAGTTACAAAGTAAGAATGCATTTTTTTTACTGTTCATCATTTTGCGAAACCATTTGCAATTATCTTATGAACTGTTATCAGTCTGTCAGGTTTAAAGATATCCAAGATATAATATTAACACTGTTAATATTCTAAGCAGTCTGTCTCTCATTTGCAGTGTAAATAAGTAGATGGTTAGCTTGAAGTTCTGCAGGATATGGAGGAGCCTAGAGCTTTCTATCATCAGAATATAAAGAGTATTTCCTATTGAATATAAATAATATTTCCTATTTATTGCAGATAAAGAATACTCCTAAGCTCTTGCATCTTTTTTATTTGAAAGAGAGCAATCAATAGAAACATTCACGGAAGAGGGGTATATCCTTTCCTACTTTGCTCAAACCTACCTGTATAGGGAGAAATTGAGAACTTCAGTCATTGTCTGACAGACCCAGAATATGAATCTGCTTGCACATGATATGGCTATATCCTAAGCAAGGCAAGAGAAAGTATATGAATAGGTCTGGATCTCACTGGAAACTACTCAAGATTTCTACTGTAAGAAAGCAAAGAGTGAACAAGAACTAAAATAAAAGACTCAATATGAGAATGCGCAGAGTTAATCACATGGTTAATTAATATATTAGTAAGAACTGTCTTATGTAAACAGAGTTGGACCTTGAAAAGAAAACCAAATAACGAACAGCTATTTAGTCATACGAATTAAAAAAAAAAAAAAAGTAGCAGCATTGAATCCATACTAAAACTATCACTAAAACTATTTAAATTTGCTTCAAAAGGTAAATTAATATCTTTCTTCAGTTCTCAATGGGCATCTAGTGTTGAACATTAAGGAGAAGATAAGATCATTATTATGAAAACTATGACTAATTATGAAAACACACAA
Organism: Crypturellus undulatus; assembly: GCA_013389825.1. Taxonomy (NCBI): domain Eukaryota; kingdom Metazoa; phylum Chordata; class Aves; order Tinamiformes; family Tinamidae; genus Crypturellus; species Crypturellus undulatus. The sequence goes on along the minus strand of VWPW01030271.1, from coordinate 32,046 downwards.
GAAAATTCAAACACCTGAAGCAGAAGTAAAGCTCTAGAAGTTTAACGAACTATAATCAAATCAGACTTCATGGCACTTGAGAAATCTGAAAGAGCTAGCATGTGGAATTGTAAGATCCGGTATTAAAGAGTTTAAATAAATCTATCAAGTCACAGCTCTACAATTTTCATGCAAAATAGAAAATGTAATTCCTTAATTGGAGAAAGGGAAATGAAAGTGGCCAAAGCACTCGTGTAGAGTCCCACTAATCTGATTCCAATGTTATGTAAGGCATTAAAACTTAATACAGTAAGGTAAGAAACTTAAGCAGGAAGGGTTATAACTGCATAGCTTCTCACACCACTATGTGGTTGTGCATCACCGCTGTAGTTGGAAACCACGGTAACTCATTCACATGGAATTAATTTGAGTGAGTTTTGTCTGTTTAAAAGAAAAAGAGTATGAAATTCATGTAACAACTCTACCTTAGCTATGTTGAGTAGCATACATATCTTTAATTGTAAATAATACCGTAACAAAGCAAATAAATGTTAAAAACTATTCATGCATGATATAGATAGATTAATGATTTCTTCATATCTAGCTGTCTGGCAGATTAGCTTTTTGTTTGTTTTACAAGGATAAAAATTCTTCTTCAATTCTTCTTCCTGGTAGATTTGGTGTAGGGTAACTAATTAGATTCCCCTTTTATATCACAATTTCAGGGGGAATAAAGGCTTAGGCTTTTAGATATTTGGGGTTTACTCAGTTACATCAATTTGAAAAGCATATTCGTGTGTGTTTTTTTTTTTCATATTGGACTAGCTATGTAAGATTTCTGCAATCTCAAATAGCCTTTGTTAAAGACAGGGGTATAGATATTAACACTTTCAGACTTGAAAGATTTCTTCTAATCATTCTAAATTAGCTGTTTTTACTATGTAATTCATAATTCCCACTAAGATTAAAAATAATGTAACCTACTTTTCATTAAGTAACCTACTTTGCATTGCTTCTTCATGTTTAGTAGTTGCCCTTAAAAAAATCTGTATTTATCACTGAAGAGCATTTGATTACACCATTTTATATTGTAATGTTCCACATTCAGAATAATAAATATCACATTGTAGAGAAATCAAGTAAAATTCTGTGCTGTAGTAAATAGTGCCGCTCTTAAAATACAAATAGTAATCCCTCAGTATTGTTATTTAAGAGAACTCCTGTTAGCATACACGTGGTTGATCCGTATATTATATCATCACACTGCTGTAACCATAGCAATTTTCTAATATTTCCTTCCGTTATTCCTGGATATCTTATTTTGTTAAGCCTAGCTTCAAGAGTAAATTTTGTGGAACAAGGATTTTGTCTTTCCAGAACTTTGAGAAATATTTAACATACTTTAAACCTTGTATAGGGATAATAAATAGTGCCTTACCTAAAACTAGAGAGCTACATAGTTTTAATGTTATAAAACATACAATTATTCATGAAAAGTTTGTTCATTGCTGAAATTATCATAAAAAAAGAGAAAATAGTAATATAAGACTAATATTTATGTTTGAGATGGGAAAGGGAATATTATATTTTTTGATTTAATTGCCCTCACTGATGATAATAGCAAATAATTTGGGTAGTCTTCTGTGAAGAATCACAGAATCATTACAGTTGAAAATGACTTTTGAGATCATTGAGTGTAACCATAAGCCCCTCAACACCATGCCTGCTAAACCACGTCCCTAACTGCTTCATCTACACATATCTTGAACAGTGCCAGAGACAGTGACTCCACCACTTACCTGGGCAGCCTGTTCCAATACTTGACTACTCTTTCCCTGCTTTCTAATGTCTAACTTGAACCTCCCTTGGCACAACTTGTGGCCATTTCCTCTTGTTCTATCTGTAGTTATGCTGAAAAAGAGATTGACCCCTGCCTCGTTCCAGGCAGTTGTGAAGAGTGATAAGTTCTCCCCTGAGTCTCCTCCACATTAATAACCCCAGCTCCCACAGCTAGCCCTCACAAGGTCTGTGCTCCAGCCCCTTCACCAGCTTCGTTGCCCTTCTTTGGACTCACTCCAGCGCCTCTTTGTCTGTCTTGTGCTGAGGGGCCCAAAACTGAACATAATCTTCGTGGTGCAGCCTCTCCAGTGCCGAGCACAGCGGGACAATCACTCCCCTGGTCCTGCTGACTATACTGTTCCTGGTACAAGGCAGAAGGCCATTGGCCTTCTTGGCCACCTGAGCACACTGCTGGATCATGTTCAGCCGACTGTCGACCAACATTCCCAGATCATTTTCTGCCCCACAGCTCTTCAGCCACTCTGCCCCAAGCCTGCAGAGCTGCATGCAGTTCTTGTGACTGAAGTGCAGGACCCAGCACCTGGGCTTGTTGAACCTCATACAGTTGGTCCAGTCTTCCCAGATCCCTCCATAGAGCCTTCCTACCCTCAAGCAGATATGCTTTTCCTCCCAGCTTGGTGTCGACTGCAAACTTGCTGCGGGTGCACTCAATCCCCTCATCTAGATCGATGATAAAGATATTAAAGAGCACCGACCACAATACTGACCCCTGGGGAACATCACTGATCAGTGACTGGTTGCCAGCTGGATTTAACTCCATTCATCACCACTCTCTGGCCCAGCTATTCAGCCAGTTCTTCGTGCAGTGAAGAGTGCCTCTGTCTAAGCCAGGAGAAGGCAATGGGACTCTGTGTCAAAGGCCTTAACTGAAATCTACGCAGATCACATCCACATGCTTTCCCTCATCTGGTAGGTGGGTCACCTGGTCATAGAAGGAGATCAGGTTGGAAGAAGAAATAATAGAAGTTGCTTTGTAACAACTTCCTGAGAAATCCGGAAACTGTATGGTAAACTCTGGTAAGTACTGTGCTGTAAATAATACTCTGATAAGTAGGTGCTTTAGAAAAATGTTTTCATATGTTTTTCAGGAAAAAAAAAATGTGCAGATTGTTTACATCTTGAGATTTCTTATTTCAGTAACTTTTCTTTCTATTCTAGTGTGGGCATACATAGTTCTTGTTGGAATGGTTTAGAAGGCTGACCACTGGCTATAAAAAAAATGAATAAATCAATAGTGATTGTTATGATAACAAGAAACAGGACACTGGAATGGCAGCTGTAGCATTATGCATGCGTAGAGGCATGTTGTTTGGGTCTATAAAGCTAGTACTTATCTATGATTACACAGTGAATTTAGTCTTACAGATGGAAGTCAGCAATTATGTTCTCATAATCAACTTACTATTCCATAAAGATAAAATAAAGTTAAAAGGAATCAATCTATATCTTTGCATAGTTACAAATACAGTTCTACCAACAGTACTGATGTGTCTTTTTAATTCTTCAGGTACAAAATGAAACTATATAATATAGATTAATATATAGTAATAGGGAAGTGGTCTGAGAGTATGAAGCAAGCTCAGGGCTCCTGAAATATATCAAACTGAAATTCAGATAGAATGAAGACATATTTTTTAAGGAATAGTTAATGGACACGTGTGCTTAAATATGAATCTATTGTGAAAAAAAATCATGTAATTAGGAAAGAATGTCATTTTCCAAAGCAGTTCTTGATATCCTCAAGGTGGTCTTTTAAGCTGAAAAAGAAATTTGAGAAATATTTGGTGTTTGGAAAGTGGACCATCTACATCAAAAATTTTGGGAAAATGCAGCTTTTTTTTTTTTTTTTCTCTCTTTTCTCTTTTCTTTTCCCCTCAGGTCTCTTACGTTTTGAAATTTGTCAGGAAATCAGACTCTACAGATATATAGGGAAAGCACAGAGGGAGAATATAGAAGTAAAAAAAAGGAACACTCATTATGTAAAGGAATTCACTCTTTTTAGGAATGTTATATGTATACATTTTAATAAATATATATAAATTTTGAGTGCAGTTTCTAGTCAAAATGCCACTATTTAGGGAAAATGTAGTCATGAGGAAACGGGAGAAACCTTTCACATTTCCTCTCTTCCACTATTTTTCATATAATCTGAAGTTAATTCTCATATCTTCATCTCATTTTAGAGTAAGTTTTCAGAAATTACCAGTGATTTGGGAATATGTGCAATATTGCTCTCCACTTTTGGGGTTGCATTAGAGCAAAAAGGAGGAGATTGTGGGGGATCTTTTTAAGCATATAGTCTACTAAAGGAAAATTTTAAGATCTGTGAAGATTTCATGTGAAAAGCATGAAGAGGAAAGAAGGTCTGGATCCATAATATGATTTCAGTAACACATCATAATATTGTCACCACTTTCAGCTCAATATCAGACCCCTTTGATGGATATAGCCAACTCCATGGTTGCACAAATAGGTAAGATGGAGTGAAGCTTGCCACATCTAAATAAACATTTTGCCTAACTTGCTGTTAAGCTTTTCTGTGTCTTTCCAGATTGACCTTAGTTCTCTGCTTCTGTTTGGAATGCACTGAAAGCCATAAGGTCTAATCGTACTCTACAGGAAAAGAAATCATTTCCAGCTTTCCTTGCAAACTGTTTGAGTATTTGTCTAAATGTCGGAAGAGCTTCTTTCCATCAAGAATTTGAATTAAAATATAGGCTCTAAAACTTTCAGAGAAGTCTTTTAAGCACAACACCTCCTATTCCAGTACAGTTCATCTCTTCTTTGCCTGTTTTCTAATGGCTATCTCCAACTTACGACACTTACATTAACTCCAAGCATTATCACCTTAACAAATAATTTTGAAAGAAGCATTGTACCAAAAGCTATGCTGAAGTCATGAGAGATCAGCAGCAGAGCATTTCCCTTGTCTGGAAAACTGGTTATCTTATGAAAGAAAGCTATTGGGTTCATCTGAGATGGAATCAGGATTCCATCTGAGTAGTTCCATCTACTTCTTTTCCTAATTATTAATAAAAAAATTACACTGTACACTATATGAACTTTGTTTCATAATTGTTTCACATCTTAAAGTGCACCTAAGAACAAGTGTGCTGATACACACAGCACATTCATACATAAAATGTATGAAAATATACAGCACACTTTTTAATTTATTGTAAAGAGTGCATCTTGAGTATGTCAGATTACTTATGTGACTGATGTTTCACACAGCATTTACACAGATATGTACTAAGTTAGGGCTTTATGTTTTTTTTTTTTTCACTAACAGAACTGTTTATACCACTGTAAAACATGTGAATTTAAAATAAAATATTTATTATGTTAATGGGTAATTCTTTGTGCATCTAAAGACCTTAAATAAATAATTAAATATTGTTCATTGTCAAGCTGCTTATGTCTTTTCCTGGCTTTCAAATGCTTACTCATGCTACCTTAATTTTTTTTTGATCAAAAGTGTGGAAAGAAGATTGTTTATTTTGAATAGTTTTTTCATTGCTTTGGGAGTGAGGAGAGTGATTCAGGTGCTGGATGGCTTATGATATCCTAAACTTTCTAGGGTCCCTCAGGTATCCTGGCTGGCCTCTAGGTACCGTTATAAAAGGTGTTGAGCCCCACAGGTCTCATGTAATATCTGCCAGGCTGTTTGCATGCCCTGAGTGCCACAATGTGCTTATATATGCTTAGATACAGGGATTGTTCCAGAAGCATGATGCATTTCAAATAAAGTATTAAAGGAAAAAGATTGTAATTAATACAATGCAGCCATATATGCTATCAAATATTCCAATAATAAGTGCAAATTTCAGGGAGTATTCTGACACTTAATAATCTTAAAACATTGTTATAGGTCAAATAATTAAAATGGAATGTGTTATCTTCTCATTTCTTGAATATCTCACATTTACTTCCATTCTGTGTGTCTTAACATATGCTGAAAGATGATAATGAGAAACTACATAATCTAATTTGCAATAACATAATAACAAGTGCTACATTAGTGTTTTTGTGCTATTTCCTAGGCCACAAACAATGAAAATTTTGAAAAAGAAAAATTGAAATAAATATTTAAAATCTTGACAGACTTGAAAAGGAAATTACCTCCATTTGGGAAAAGATGCATACCATGTTTGAAGAATCTGTTTTCAGACTAAACACCAAAAACAACCATACTGATCTGAATTGCTATTATAGGATACAAAGGAAGATTGTGATTAAGAACAAAACTGTGGTGGCTAAATACCATAAAATTTGGATGATAGTGTACATTTAGTTTTATGTCTATACTTTTCCCTTTATTGTCTTTAATATTTAAGAGCCTATTTTAAATAATATTATTTTTCTGAAGTCTTATTAGAGACAAATATGATATGAATATTTGAACTTTACAGAAATCATGGGAGCCACATTCTCATTAAAATGTCCGCATTTTGCCTGGGAAAAAAAAAATAAAGTAAATTAAGACCAGCCTCTATTAACAATATTTGCAATAAAATTACAATAATTGCACATAGAATGTCCCATAATGAACTTGCAAGTGGTCAGTTACATCAGTAATTTTGAGTCTGAGTCTAACTGACTATTGGAAATGTTTCAGAATTTTGGCCCATGACGCATTACAGAATTTAACATCTTAAGTGATATTTCTTTTTTCTTCAATCTTCCACATTTTTATGGTCCCTCCAGTTATGGTAGAGTGAATCTATTTATCCAGAATATGCTACGTAGTGAATAAGGGGCTATTTTGAATGGTAATATAAACAATTTATGCTTCAGAAATATATCTTATGTTAAAAAGGAGGATTTTTTTAGTGCATTGTGATTAGATTTGGTAGGACAACTTATTTGTACTCTCAGGGAAACTGCTGAGATATCAGCATGCATCTCATGCTGTATATAGATCTAAGTTAAGTGAAATTTAGTAGGTTTTTCAGACCAATACCTTACAGGTTCACAGGATCACTGCATCACACAATAGGGGGCTTGGAATGGACCTCTGGAGACTATCTAGTCCAACCCCCATGGTCAAGGAGGGTCACCTAGAACACATTGCCCAAGACCATGTCCATTCAGTTTTCTTTATTTCAGCTTGTGCATATTGCCTTGCTCAGTCTTGCCACTGAGCACCACTGAGAAAAGTCTCATTCTGTACTCTTTATCCCCTCCCATTAGATATTTATAAACACTGGTAAGTTCCCCCTGAATCTTCTCTAGTCTATACAGTCTGAGTTCTCTCAAGAAACTCTCTCTACTCTTATGAGAGATACTCCAGTTTCTTGGTCGTCTTTGTAGCCCTTCACTGGACTCAATCCAGTAAATCCATGTTTGTCTTGTATTGGGAGGCCCAGAATGGAACCTGTCAGTCCAGATGTGGCCTCACCAGTGCCAAGTAGAGGGCAAGGATTACCTCTCATGACCTGCTGGCAGTACTCTTCTTAATGTAGCCAAGATGCTGCTGGTCTTCTTTGCCAACAGCACACACTGCTGGCCCATCATCAACTTCTTGTCCATCAGGACCCTCAAGTCCTTCTCTGCAAAATGCACTCCAGATGATCAGCCTCCAGCCTCTGCTGGTACATGAGTTACTCTACCCCAGGTGCAAAGCTTTGCATTTCCCTTTGTTGAACATCATGATATACCTCCTTGCCCATCTCCCGGACTGTTGAGGTCTCTGTCCCTTCTTCTTAGTTTGGTGTCATATGCAAACTTGCTGAGGGTGCATTCAATGATGTAGAAGTAGAAAATGCTTTGTTATAAATAAATCATCTTTTACTTGATTAAAAGTTATGTTTCATTTTATTTATGCCTGCTATATTAAACTAACTGATGAAAAACAGTAGAAATTGAAATTAGGGGAAAAGGCACTCAAATGGATAACTATTATACCTAACATTTTTAAAGTTTGCTCTGTCAAGAGCATTTCAAATGACTCTATGTAGTATTGGTCTGGAAAGAGTCTTGTAAACTTCCAGGAATGAGGACTACACAATGGTGTCAAGGACCCAGCTTTCAAACTACATGCATTTCAGGGAATTTCACTGCAAAATAGCTCTGTGGGTACCATGGACTAAATGGGCACTAAGCTAGTCCTCTAGATGCTTTCTTGAATGCATTTCCAGATGGATTTTATCTGAAATAATATCAGTTTGTGCTGTTTAAGAACATCCTCTGATGTAAAGCCAAGTAAAAATAACTAGGGACAAATAGGAAATATGCTTCAAAACCATTGAATAGAATGCTAATATATATTTATAGATCCACTGAGAAACTTTTGCAATAGATAATTCAGCAAGTAACCCACAAGACGCATGAATCCACAAAAAGTATTGTTATATCTTCTTCGTTTTTGAAAAGGAGATCTTAGCATACTTAAAACAACATAAGTGTCTATATTTTTATTCTCTCTTACAACGTTATATGAAAATATAATGGCAAAAACCAAGAGATGGCTTGCCTATGGAGATAGGTGTGGTTCTGGACTACAGTTCTGAGCACTTCTGAAAAATATTTAGAAAGGCAGCTAAAGGAAGGATTAGAAAAGAAACCCACCAAATATAGTCTAATTTCCAGTAAATGGCTGCAACAGGAAGAAAGGAAAACTATACCTCTGAAAGACAAAATTATTTGGATTTTTTTTTATTTTATTTCCAGTCATCTTAAAACTGAAAAGAATATTACTGTGTGGCTTTTCTGGCCAAAAATGTGGAATATTGCCTTTCAAATTTTACTGTATCTCAAAAATTTTCTGTGAATTCATTTATATAACAGCTGAATTACTAGTTAAGATGGGATTTCATTTTACTAGGTTTTCATTTGATTTGAAGTAATCGTGGAATTTTTAAAAAACCTTTTTCTCTCTTCCTTTGTAACCTTCAGTAAAGTATTAGCTGATGCTAATAAGCTATCCTTGTTCTTAGCAACATATTCTCTTCTCGCAAATTTTCTTCCATGGGAGTAATTTTATTTTCCTATGTTATTGAATGCACTTAATACTGTATCAATATGTACAGTCTTCTGATATAACTGTAGTAAGTTCACAGAGATGTTCCCTCTTAAAGCCTTCCCTTATTATCTCTTTAAGTACCTTTTTCCTTAGCTTCCTTCAGTATACTGATGGGATACTTTTCTTAAACTCATGAGAAAATATATATTTATATTGGTTTTAGGCATTGTACCTTTGCATAGTTTATTTATTAGATATTGTAGTTTTACTTCAGGAGTAGCTTCTAGTCAGTTTATCATGGTACCTGAAAAATAGCCTAGTAATGAAAATTCTACAGTGACATTTGGAAGCAATGCAGTCAAATCACAAAAAGCTTTGTGAAACAGTATTCAGAGACTATTCACAGATACAAAGACATACATTTTCTGTTTTTGTTAGCTTGTCTTTTACTAGTAGTAGTGTTTTGATAAAAAAAGGGAAGTCTATTTCTTAAGGTTCAACTTGTAATGCATCTTCACTCATTCACAATTCTCATTGTGATTTCATAAGTTTTATTCTTTTACTTTAAAGAGGAAAATAAATAGCATATAGAACACTTGAGAGAAAACGTAAATGGGTCAGTTATTCAGCCTACAGATATACTAAAGGCCTTTTGGTGCAAAATGCATTTTTAAAGTCATGTAGCTATAATTAATGTTTTGCTGTTGAACACAGTAAAACATCAAGCCACATAGTGGGATGCAACTTATATCAATTCGAATTTTTTTTTTTTTTTTTTGGAGTTCCAGCTACACTTTCACTATTTTGCTCAACATTCAACATGATACTGTAGAAAAACATAATAAAATAATAATAATAGAAAAAAATTATTATCAAGTCCAAGAGTCATAGGCTTATCTAAAGTCTAAATCTAAGAACTTAACAATAAATTAAGAAATTGGAGGAGAACTCATTCAAGTCTTTCCCAATCTATAGCACTTCCTTAAAGCTCCACAGCTTAGAACTTGAAGTATGGCTAGTCTCACCTTGCTCCAAGTCTACTGAGTAATTCCACAATGGCCTTGCAATCAAAGGAGAGAATCATTATCAAGAGTAATTGCCTAAAACTGTTAGTTGAGTAATCACTGATGCCTCTTTTGCATTAAGTGGCACTGCTAATGATGATGATCCAGCAGCGTCCCAGAACTCGAAAGTCTTGTTATTATTATAGGTAGCAAGATCGAGAGCTTTGTAGTTATTAGTTACTAGCTTTCGTCTCATAGGCTTTTTTTTTTTTTTTTTTTTCCCAAGCTTGGCAAAATTTTATACGGTATAATTGTAATGACTGTCTGGAAAGTTAAATGTCTGTGAATCATAGACAGCCTCCACAGTACTCCTTTGTGTTTGCATCTGGCTTTTCTAGGTCTAGGTCTTTTTGTTGCAATACTTAATTTCAGGGCAGTGCGGGCACCACCAGCAGAGTCCCCATCACTGTCCCCTAACAGGAGCCACCAGCCACCACGATGCAGTTTCTGCTGTAGAAGCAGCTGAGGATGTGGGCTGAGCTGAAATGGGGGCCTGAGCCACACGGAGGGGCCAGGGAGGCCCCTGGGTGGTTGGGCAGGGCCAATAAGGCTACATCAGGGCTGTGTCGCTTAATCTTTTTAGCTATCTAAGAGAAGAGGAAAGATCGCACCTGCCAGTAGTCATTTTTGTTGTCAAGTTAAGCCTTTAACTAAGCCATATAACATAGATTTTTTTAACTAAGCCATATAACATAGATTTTTTTTTTTGCTTTGTGATAAACTCAGTTTCACTGGCAAAGAAGTGAAATGCAACCATGCCTCTGAAAGAATTTATTGGTAGAGGTTTTAGTTCATCCTGAAAGCTTATGATAAAATGGAGTCTGCCATTGCCAACTGATAGCTTAAAAATGCTCCAATAATTAAGAACACAAGTTCCAGTCTACAGCTCTGCAAATAGTTGTCAGTTGGTTCAGGATGGTCCAAAAGAGTAAAATACATTTTAAAATTGATTGCTTTTACTTGATTTGAAGCAAGGGTTTAGTTTCCCTGATATGTGTCACTATTCACAAGTAGAAAAATAAGACTTTCCCTATCAACAAATGAAAATAATTTTCAAAATTTCCTTTGAGAAATGCCAAAATAAGTTTTCATCGTTCTGATTCCCCTTTAAAAAAAAAAAAAACTTAATCTGGTAATTAAATTTGTCCTTAAAACCAAATAAATTTGGCAATCCTGAAACTGCAATTTTAGTATCAACCATCAACCTAAAATAAAAGGCTCATATGCAGGCAAAATTTATAAGTAAAAGAGCTTAGCTAGCTCTTTTTTACAATGGTTTTGATCGTGAGAATTGAGTTTAAAAGCATGGGAGCTGTTAAAATAAACACTCAGATAAATTCTGAGGAGGAACTCAGCATTCAACAGTGTTTAGTGGGCAGGTGCTACAAATGGATAAAATTGTTCGACTTTCAAACTGTACCTTGAGATTTGCTGTTTGAAACGTGGAGCAGTTTTATGGTTACTATGGATACCTTAGCTACCTTACATGTTGATTTTTTTTTCTTACTGTATTTACATTTCAGAAACTATAAATACACTTGTGTTGCATAGTCCACTATGTTAAATGCACTTAGGTAGTAAATGCTAGCTAATGTATTTAGCTGAAGATAAACAGGGTATCATTGAAGAAGGGGATGCTTATAAGTAAGGCAAACTATCCTTCCGCTCTCAGAGAAATTCTGACTCAAGAGGACCCTAAATTTTTGGTGTTTTTACTTTTAAATGTTCTTATTTTGTTAACTATATACATTCTGTCACTAACAAAAAATAGTGGAGTACACTCTAACTTTAGTGTTACTCTAGTATGAAAAGCTATTGATGCAGTAACAAAGACTGTTTGAAAGATCTCACTTTGATGTTTTTGCAAATGCTGACAAAGTGATAGAGAATAAAACTGGTTGATGTAAAATACAAGATGGCAAGAATCTTGAAGGCCTTTGGTCATGGAAAGAATTAGTCTGTTTTTTTTCTGTCTTTCAAAAAAGTTAGGTTAATTTTGCAAAGTATTAATTATTTTCATTCTATTTTTCCTTCCATTTCTTGCAATACAAAAAATAAAACAAATAAAAAATCAGATATGCCAGTTTCTATCACCCATTTTCTGTTTATTTCCTCAAATAGCAACTCAAAAGCTGTGGGTTTTTTTGATTAATTTCTAGTTGGATTTCAACATGTATGAAAATTATCATGTCAGCAGTTATAGAGAGCTGGTTAACTGCTGTCCAGATATTCCTGCACTACTTCTCTCACATTGTATGGATCAATCACATGCAATGCCCATCTCTTCAATGGTCCCTTACTTTCCATTGATTGCTTTACTCTGGAAATCAGTGCTGTCAGTAAATCACCCTACAACACGTAACAGCAACCACAAAGAAGCCCTGAGGGCATTAATGTTGCTTCAATAGTATTCAATGTGAAATCAGCAGTCTAATAAGGGAACGATGTAGAGCAGGTGGACTCCCATTCTTGTCATTGTCTCTTCTTCCAAAGCCTACTGAGCTCCAGCCTACACCACTGTGTAGGCTGTAGGCTGTAGGCTTACATATGATGTCTGAGAAGCAAATAAAAAAGCAAGGAATATGAATGTCGTAGTTAATGTCTGTTTCCCTGTGTCCTCATTTCAGATCTATGTAATATCCAAATAAGGAAGTCCATGGGAAAATTTGGGTCTAAGTATCCCTTCTTTTGGGCTGGGTGCCGTCCCTTGCAAACTACAGTGCCACAGCTTATTTCTCTTAGACTAGTTTACCTTCCCAGAGTTGATTTATGTAAATATTCAGGTTGTTATAGCCATCATAGCTTGACAAACTCCACAGTCTTTGGTCAAAACAACACTCTGTTGCTGCAACAAATAGTTATGTGGTGGGAAGCTGTGTTTCTTTGTTTTGATTTGTTTTGTTTTAATGTTTAGAAAGCAGTTACTTTTTCCTTTTCAAGACTTAAAACCTTTCTACATCCTCTACATAGATGTTCCTTTCACCGGGCAGTTCAGTGCCCTTTGATGCTTAACAATAGATTTAATTCTTCCAAAAAGTACTTTTGTTACATGAAGAATCTTCATTCCTTTTGCAACTATTAGCTTAATTGAAGTGATTCTGAAAATAATGCAGTGGCAAAAAAGCCTCTCTGCTCACTGGTTCTATAACTGTAATAAAGGTAGTTCTTTGGAAAGCCATGGTAGTGGGGTATTTTCATGGACAGTTGCAGTGCAAGAGGCTACCCTGCTTTAAAAAAAACCTCTCTTCCCTGAGGTGATCTTACACATTCCTCTATTACAGTCTTATTGTCAAAGGATAATAGATAAAAATCCTTCCATTGCTTTCCTTCGGTGAACTTCGGCTTCTTTCGTTGTTTCCTACAGTCATATGAACTAGTTTCAACAGACACAAATAATATATGGCATAAACAGGAAAAAAAAGTTACTATTCACTATTCAGATAAGACTGGATGCTTCTTATTTTTTAGGCTATTATAGTTTTTCCTAAAATTCTCCCTCTCTTTCTCTCTCTCTTTTTTTTTTTTTTTGTCAAAAAATAACCTGTTCTGTTTCATATATGAAAGCCACACATTAAAAGAATATGAGCTAGCAAATATCTTTACTGAAGCACTGTTGGCAGCTGAGATCACTGACAACTTCCTGGCTGTGATTCATAATCTATATCGTTGCCTTTGAGACAGCAAGCTATTGATTTTTCTCAGTCTATAATCCAAGACCATATACGCAGCTTGTTAGACATCTGTGGGAATATAAACTGAGTTTTGATACAATTTAGGGAGCTTCTGTTAGTGAGACACTTAGTTTTTGTCTTTGAGAATATCTTTACACATCTATGTAATCTTGGAGAGATTTTTAAGAGATAATTTAATAGAGCTTTTTTGGTTAGTTTTATTTTTTTGTTTTTTTTTGTTTTGTTTTTTCATAAACTTCTTTCCTGGGTGGAATTCATATAAATTAAATTTCAAGGGAGCAATAATAATAAAATATAGAGAGCTCTTTCTAATACTATGTTTTTTTCTTCTTTCCTTTGATTTTGTCAAGTACTCTTTGGAAGTACTCCTTTTATGTTTAAGTATCTTGTCCAGTTTACTTGACCTTCCTAAGAAAACTTTACTGTCTTTACCTGAATACACATAGGCACAAATAAAATTCAAAAGAATTCATTGTGATGTAGTTTCTCCACAGTGAATGATTAAGGATAAGCACAGTAAAAATCTTAGAAGTATACATTGCTAAAAACGTGTTTCTGTGTTCAAGCCACTTCACATACTCTGTGATTTATTAAGGTAACTACACTTAATGTTTTGTCTTCTGAGAATAAATGTGAGCTAAGGAAAAGGAAGAGACTAGATACAGTCTGAAGCTTAAGCACTAAGGTAGTGATGCCCTAAGGAACAGTCTTATGATGTATTCCTTTAAATATTATTTAATATTTGACCAAGAATCTTTTAAGAGCTACCATGTAAGGAGAATGTAACTATGAGGAGCTCTGTGGATTTCAGATGACAGAAATATCTCTGTGCATTTCATCATATTGTATCTTAGTCTGGAAGGTTAGGAAAATATTTACACTAAGTTTCGAAATTCCAAGTGTTTTGACTATAAGTGACTATTTGACTAGAAGTATACTTAAATGAATCTTGAATGATCAAAAAACTTTAAGCAAAATTAAATAGCTGTTCTTTTTCTCTCGTATGACAGATGATCTTATAACAATAAAATAAAACAACAAAGCTTTGGGTTAGATATATATCATCAAAGATTTCTGTTGAAAAATTGGACTATTTTTCATAGGATTAAACAGAAATGAAAAGAAATTTGTGTTAAATAACATGATAGAAAACAGAAGCATATATATGGAATCTTTCAAATGACCACTTCAAACCCATATTTTAAAGTATTTTCTTCATAGATTGGAAAGATTATTTGATTGGCTCCTTAAGCTATAACTTAATTAGTTTCCATGAAAATAGACTAAGACAGGTACTCTTTAAATGTTTATACATCTTTTCAACTTGAAGATCGTGAATAGATCAACTGTATTTCGGTTTAATAAAAGCCAATGCTTTTGCAAAGAGAGAAATAGCAGAAACTGCAGAGAAATGGAAATCTAGAGTAATGAGTAAAATCAGTATGTAAATAAGAGTTTATTAATTTTGTTTCAAAGAATATTAAACTACATAATGTGCAATTTTACTGAATCATACAGTTTATATTAATTTATGGTCATATTTATGTTGAAATGTACACAGTAAGTTCCCTTCTCTTTACCTTTCCCAGTTTCTGATCCACCTACTAAGGAGTAGTAAAGAGCAAGAAGACAAAATATGTGAATTGAGGCTAGGCTACCAAAACAGACTCCAAAATGAAATATGAAGGACGAAAGGGTAGAAGGCAAAGAGTATATGTTTAATTTTATGATGTTAATAATAGGTCACCTGGTCATTGACACAAACTAGTTTCAAGAGGGAAGTCAAAGAATTAGATATTTATTTTGTGCTCCAACACTTCTGTTCTAATATCAGGCAAAATATTTTTGTTTCATTATTTCTGAAAATCTGAAAAGAATTTGGATACATTCTTCATTTAAATAGAGTAAGAAATAGATCATTTTTGCTTGTGTCATTTGCTTGAAATGCATATGGTAAAAGTGTAGTGATAAAAGCAGGAAATGGAGTGCAGATAACGTAGTTTTACTAAACAAACTGTTGTCCTTGGAATAAGAAGTCGTTCAAAATTGTTCTGCCTATGTACAGGTACATAGTTCAGCAAAGGTTCATCTCAGTCAAGCTCAAATGCATTTTAAAAAGTGGTTACATAATGAAGAGAAATGTCACTGCTTAGTGCATGTCTCTAGGTCTGTACACTTACAGAAAGGCTGGAGAAAAGTGATCCTTAGTTATAATTTTCTAACTGGAATCTTACATACTCAATGTACAAAAGATTCATAAATTGCAGAATGACCTGTTACTTGACCTTTCCTATCTTCTAAGTTCAGCAATGTAACAAAGGCTGTTTTCCCAGTGTGAAAGTATGCTTATATTTAAACACTGCTATGTGAGGGACAAGTACTTCCATCTTTTACTCTTTTATTGCTCAGCAAAACCTACATTCCCCCTTCACTCAACCGCCTTCTTTTATCAGAAGCCTATTACAATAACCACAGCTCATCTTTTAATGAGCATCAAATGGTAAAATATGAACACACCTTCTGAAAATATATTTGTGTGCGTAGTTACAAGAAAGGAAAACGGCATGTTAACCAAAATCCATGCACTTCTTTTTTCATTCAGAGACAACCTCTGCGAGGTGTCAACAGGTGTTATAAAAAGATCTGTGTTCCTAGGCAGGATATTCTATATACAGTTTCTTCACTTTAAATAGGAAATCAATCTGCTCACCAAAAGGTATCCAATGTCAGTGCCATACCATCATATACATAGACGATGTTATTGTGTTTCAGTACTGTATAGTAAAAACACTTTTTCATCAGCTAAGGAAGCGCAATGTGACTCACTATTTAAGAGAGTCATAAGGGCCAACGATGTTGTCAGACATATGGCTTAAAGAAGTAGGGAAAGAGAAAGCAGTGAGGGACTCCAAAATCAGTTCAGTCCTGGTATGTGAGACACCAATTACTTCTTGAAAATGGACTTTCTATGTTATCCCTTCTACAAATAGACTGTATTTCAAATATTTGTTAAGGCAATACATATCTTAAAAATGAAATGCTATATAAAAGCCTGTGTTTCCTGGTCCACACATGAAGAAACTATGGCCAAACTGGTTTATGCCTTTCGTGGACTAGGGTCCTTAAACCTACTTTTTTTTTTTCTCAGAAATATATTATTTATATATTCTTGATTTCAATATGAAGAACAATAGAGAGAATTCTTGCACAATGCACAGGGCTCAAATAAAGATCACAAATTATTTTAAAGGAATTTTAGAATATTTCTATGAGCAATTTTGAATATTTCTGCTTAATGTGAAACATGTTCATGTTTTAGTGGATTTCCAGTTTTAAAGATTCATTTTTTTTCTTAGTAACTCTCAGAACTTCCATTCACTTCAGTGGTAGTGGCAGGTGCTGAAAATCCATTTTATCAGGTATACAGTGATTTGAAATTTTGGAGTGATCTTTCTCTCACACACTTACTCACACACATTCCTCTCTACCCTTCTCTCCTTCTCCCTTCTCTGCTCAAAATCAAGACTAAGTTTGCCAGACATGGGGGCTCATATAATGGGTACATGTATGTTACAAAGAAACAGTTAAGTGGACTGAAATAAATAAAAGAGATGAAGTCCTCAAGCTTTTTTTCAGAACTCCTTATTTATTTATTTATTTTTATAAAATGCCACCATATGAGGAGGTGCATTCCCTAGAAAATTAATTGAGACACAGTAACAGTTAATACATGTAGATGAGTGGATTCTTTTAGAAGCACCTCTAATGCTTTTATACAAGGGTCATTGTGTTTTACAATGTGACCAAAAAAAAAAAAAAAAAAGAACTAAATCAGTTTTATTAGACTTCAAATAAAAATAGGCAATTGGAAATGCATTGTAAACAGGATTATTCAAACTCATCTTGCCTTAAGAGAGAAGTAGCTTTTAAGCAGGCTGTTACATAAAGGTCCAATATTTCTCAGATTTTATGGGAGTAATCTAATGCAATGGTCAGACAAGGTTAAGAATAATGCCCTTGCAGTCTCCCTAGATGCAGTGATAGCATTTGATGAGAATAAAAAGGCTACACTTTTTGCTGTTGGTAAAACTAAACTATACAGACATGCATTTGGAAATTTAGATAGGAATTTCAATATTCTTCAAACAAGGTTTTGATAATAAAACATTCACAGTCTTTTCAAATCTTTTTTTTTTTCCTTGAACTTGGTACTTGTACTTTGTTGTCCACCTTTTCCCTTTCTTCACATTAGTTTTCAGAACACTTCCTGAAGCTTTTAGAAATGTCGTAAACTTACTGTATCATTACTGTTGCACACAAGCAAGAACATAAATGAATACTGTATGTATGTGGATGATATTCTTCTTTTTATAACCCATCCTGATATTTCAATCCCAGCTATTACACCGTTCATAAATCAGTTTGGATCCTCTCTGGCTTTAAAAGTAATTATAATAAATCCAAAGATATGTTTATGTATAGGAGGCCAATTGAACCCTTTGCTTTTCAGTTTCCATTTAAATTGGTCTCCAGAGGTCTTACCCTAGGTTATTTATTCCTTTTTCTTCAGATCTGCTGTACAGATTTAATCTTGCTTCTCTGCTTTGTAAAATTCAGTAGAAGCTGTACAGGTGGTTTTTGTTCTTTCTTTTTATTAGGTGAAAGAGCTGTCATTAAATAAAAACTTACTTATTCAAAATGTATTTTGTATTTTTCTCTAATAATAAATAAACTTACTAATAAATTGTGAATACTGGCCTTAGGAATGTTTCTATGTGCCTTGAAAGCAATTGCTCAACTCATTTACTTTATTCTAATATGGCACAGTGAATTAGTCTGCCCTGCAAATTTTCCATTTGCTTGGCTGTTAAGTATAATTCAGCCTCTAAGTCTTTTCCTTCTGCATCTTTCTGACTGATTAAATTCTCATACAGAAGTCAAATCCAGGTAAGTTTGCATGTCAGTAGGTGTGGATCAGAGCAACGGAACTGCATGGCTGGAAAGCTTTATCTGATCACACAGACTTTTGATTTTACAAAGCAATTCTTCCAGAAATCCAGACTACCTTAAAAGAGGTCAGCTGGGGGAAATGAACATGCAAATCTTAGCAATGACCTGTTAAGAAGAATCTCAGAAATAAATGAATTTGTCACATGTTTTATGAAACATACACCTGAGGAACTCTCTTCTGCAACATTTTATTCTACTTTCATTATTTTATGTCCTTTTATTCTCTAAATAAAAATAAATAAATAGTGAAACACATACAACCCATAAATGTGAGTGAAAATGTCTCTGTTTGAATATAACTCATCAAATAAATTCCACATATACTCTTTGAATGTGCAACATACATATCCTCCCCTTTATAAAAAATAATGTTTCATATACTTTTGGTTCTGAGGTAATTTACATTTGGAGATATCTTTCTTCAGTGTTTTGATTTTTACAGGCTCAGGCGTAAAAGTAAGGAAGTTTATATAAGGAAAACCACTGCACTAAATTTGGTATGTATCTAGACTGTCTGAGTCCAGGAGCTGGCAGATTTTGCAGGTCACTGTCAAAACTACATGCTCAAAACTTTCCCAGCAACCCAGAACATTTCACAGAGGGATATTAGAGGTCTATGATGGAGAAAGAGGTTTTTAATCTTCCTATCACAATTGCAGAGCCATACAGAAGTTGTCAAGACTCGTACTGCTTCAGGGAAGTGGACTCTGTTCTTTCCAAATTTAAATCTGATAATTTTAGAACATATTGGAACTGGATTTTGTTTGATGCATAAGAATGATTGAGTATTTAAAATATCAGTTGTGCGGGTTGTTACAGAATTACTTGCTCCAGGCCATAGAACATACTAAAAAAGGTCAGGAAAATGAAGAATTTAGATGAATGAAGAATTAAAGCAGACTTTTTTTAAAAAATAAGATAGTTAATTTACAGTTAATTCCATGTTTTCAGAGGCTGAGGCTTTAAGGACCTACAACTTATTGCTAAATTTAGAAGGAAACTTGGTTGGTAGTACAGAAAGCAGGATCTTTTTGAAATCTCTAGATTCAGTTCTCTAGAATTGAGAAATATTGGAAATCACTAAAAGCTGAATCTCACCAAAAATATCTAAGTTTTCTCTTTTTAAATTACAGAGAATGTTTTTGTTGATATATCATTATTATTGATATTATTATTTTTAATAACACAGTCTTAGAGATTGGAAGTGCTCTGGAAAGTTCATTTTTAAGAAAAAGGTGGGACAGTTCAACATCCAGGCTCTGATCAGCTCAATGTCCTATCATGATATTCTTTACCACATCAAAATTATCTCACATATTGTTTGGATGATTGATTTGCTAATAAAGTCATGCTGAACAAACTCATCATATTCTCTTTTCTTTTTCCAGTTCACATGAATAGTCCCAAATGGATGTGGCTTTTCCATAGGAGACTCTTTCCTGCCAATGTACTGCACAAACCAATTATAATTAGAAATTCCAACCATATCATAGAATCATAGAATCACAGAATGCCTAAGGTTGGAAGGGACCTCTAGAGGTCATCTAGTCCAACCCCCCCTGCACACGCAGGGCCACCGAGAGCACGTGGCACAGGGCTGCATCCAGGCGGGTCTTGAAGATCTCCAGAGAAGGAGGCTCCACAGCCTCTCTGGGCAGCCTGGTCCAGTGCTCTGTCACCCTCACTGTCAGGAAATGTTTCCTTAAGTTCCCGTGGAACTTTTGGTGCTTCAGTTTGTGGCCATTTCCTCTGGTTCTGTCAGTGACCACCAGTGAAAAGAGGCCAGCCCCATCCTCCTCATTGCCTCCCTTGAGGCACTTATAGACACAGATCAGATCCCCTCTCTGCCTTCTCTTCTCCAGGCTGAGCAGGTCCAGCTCCCTCAGCCTCTCCTCATATAGTAATAAAACTCTTCAAAATCCAAATTAGCTCTGTGTCTTAGATATTTTAAAATGTTTGTTTTTGCCATTTTTACTAATTTTGAGATACCAGTTAAATTTGTGACCTGATGAATGTCTGAACAACCATGTCTTGGAATGCCATTTTAGTAGAATGATTTATGCTAGCTCATCCTGTATTGAGGAATTTCTATAGCCTTATCCTAACAAAAACTTTTGGACTGATAACATGTTCATTGTGTTTGGGGATGCACTAAGCGAGAAACACTTTCTGAACTGAATTAAAATCCATCTTAAATGGATATACACAAGACTCTCAGTGAATGAAGGTGTATGAGGTTATGAGGTATACACTCCTATGTACCTTATAGACACATACTTTGGTGACATTAAGAATCTAGAGTCTGTTTTCTTTTTTTTTTTCCCTGAAGTCCTCCTCTTTTCAATGCTCCTTTTTCTTTTTCAGGATCTCTTGACTTGCAGATCATAAGGCCATGCTGGATGGTTCGTATGTTTTGCAAACCTTTCATGGGAAGGAAGGACATTAGGGTGGTTAAGAGTAAGTATTTGTCTACTGTATGTATAGAGATTTAGAAACTTCATTGAGCTATTTATATTATTGTACTGCGGTTTGGATGGTAAATGGGATTTGTTGCAGAAAATATTTATCCTTGGATGTCATTTGAAAGCTCTGGGTGTCTAGACAGATTATCTAGAACTTAAAAATATTAACATTAACATTATTCAGTGTCCTTGTGTCCCCTTCCCAATGTTTTTTAAATATCTGTATGCATACATACACACAGATATACACTAACTATATACATACATATATATATAAATGTGTATATACATAAAACTATTTATTTTTCAACAAGATTCTAGTAAAAAGAATTAATTTGACCCCATACATACTATGACCATTGAGAATCTTATAGTTCTTTTGTGTAAATTCATAGAGTTCTCAGGTATTTAACTCTGGTCTTGTTTCCAGCCATATTGTGACTGCTGAATTCTGTCAATCCCTAATTTTCATTATTGTTTTATTTCTTGTTTTACATAAGAATACTCTTACAGAGAATAATGTTTGGAAATAAATACTGTGTACTATGAATGAGAACTATAGTGTGTGGCAAGAGAGTGGCAAATTTATGGGAGAGACATAGGATAAAACTTGTCAGCTTGAGTTTCATTATTTTGGTATCTACCTTGGAACTTACGGTGGCATGTTGCTTTTGGTTTATTGCACAACTGGCAAATACAAAAACATTCAGAGAGAAAACTGTAAACCATTTTGGCAAAGAAACCTTTCTCCTCTCACTAAATGATAGCATAGTTTCATTCACATGAATACTGTGAATATAAGAAAGGGCTTCTTTTTTAAAGAAAACTTTTTTCATCTGCTAATTTTTTGAAAATATATTTTGACATATTTTATTGAGATTAATTATATTTGATAATCCCATATTTGGTGAGGTTTATGCTACATTATTAATTGCTGGTTCAGGAAAATTCATGACAGAATTTTAAATGTATTGGCTTGTTTTCGTATGTCGTTGTAAGCTATAAGGTCTAGAAAGCTGCAGCCTTTGTGTTTAGTTCTATTCTTTATTGCCTAGTACATAGACCGTTATTTAAGACAAAGGGGAGGGCATCACAGAGACATGCACATAATGAATGATCATGAAAAAAAGTTGGGTGCTGATATTTATCCTCCTTTAAAACTAAAGACCAAAGAAGAGGCAACTAATATGGAGAGCATTCAAAAATAAAAAAGAAAAAACGATAAAAGAATATTTTAATACAATTCTTAATTAACCTTTGGTGCACATTCCACAAGATATCTGATTCACAATTTCAGCAGTCTTCAAAACAGGATAAGTCTGTACAATATATTTTATTAACTAAAATATATTAACTAAGGTGAGTAAACAGATGAGAGTAATACCTGAAGCTGGAAATTATTGATAAAAATGAAAATGATAAGAATATTGAAAATAAAGGAATTCAAAAATAAATGTGGACTTAAGGTCATGTAAATAATGTCATCTGATATGTTACTTTTGCAAAGCTATAAGGATGTATTTACAAACCAGATAGATAATAATCTAACTGAGGAAAATCAGAAAACAGATGCATTAAAAGGCATGATTTACCTTAAAACTATTGCCTCGGAATAAACCTAAGGGAATGGTTTTCCACTCATTATAAGCCTGAACCCTGCTCCTGCAGTATGCTGAGGTTTGCTTTTCGAGCTGTGTGCTTTAATTGTTTTGCCTGAGCACCAGGCTGAATTGTAACCCTGGCCTTTAACTGCTAAGAGGATATTATTCTAGTAAACAGAACAACATATCCATGGCAACATACAGTTTTATTTCTAACTTTTCAAAACAGGAAAAGGTAATTATTTTCCTCTTTATATTTTTATATTCGTATGGCTCATAATAGCAGTGATGACCTCCTGGCTGGGCATTTCCAAGCTATTAATGACAGGCTGAGTTATGCGACCTTGACTTCACCTGCAGCCATTAACTTTTCTATTCAGTCATTAACTGCTGAGAAATGCCCTCCCTTTTGGTCATTATTTCTTATATATGCATCTCTGTAACAATTACAAGTCAGAGTAATTTTGTATTTTTTTATTAATAAGCATTATCTTTCTGTTCAGGCTGCAGAGATCCTTTGACATCTAGCAGTTTGTGCATGGTTTAGGTTTCTAAGGAAGAGGTCATTATTTATGCACAGGCAAATGGAGGAAAGAAGGCTTAAAGCACCACATTTTATATGGGGGGGAAAATCTCACATCTTTTGAGTTAAGTCTATGGAGTATATTCAGAAATGCTGAGGAATTCATTTTTAGATCAGGCATTTAGATGTACAATGTATGCCACAATATCAGCTAGAAAACCCTTAGCGTTAATAGTAAAGGTGACCTCTAAGTTATCCCTCCTGACTACTGGATCTTTAGACAAAATGGTTAGTAATTTCACTGGGATTAATTTGCCAGCATTTTGCAGACCCTTATCTTATTTTCCTGAACTCATAGAGGGATCAGAATCCACATGATATATTTCTCTTATCTGTCAGTGCAGCAGCATAAGATAAAAGAAGATTCTTATTGAATGGATATATTTTTCATTGTCCTTCATACCATAGATTAAATGAAAGTCTCATATGTTTTTTTTTGCTGTTCCTGATAGAGTAAGTCATACTTTTGTATAAAGGTTTTGTGTAATTTGAGAATTCTTATGAAGAACTCAGTAATATATACAAATATATTTTTGGATGTTGTAATTAGTAGCCTTACCTGGATCAAAAATTTAATACAGCCAGAGGGGAAAAAGGGGTTGCAGAATTATTTTCAAGGGTGAGACTGGGCTGCCTCTGTGAATGACAAAGAACAGCACTGTGTACATTTGGAGATATCAGCAACAGAGGATTCGTTTAGTTTTTTGTTCTTGTAACTCAGACGTACAGTCAGATTTCTGTAAATGACATCATTAGTTCAATGAGGTGCATAGGAAATTTCTCTGGCAATATCCTTAACTGGCAGAGAATATGAAAAAAGAATTAAGATTGTTTCCAGGAGAGAAAATTTGTTGTCCTTTTTGTCGTTATTTGGGTGTCTGTTTTATTAGACCATATCATCCTAATTTTGTACAATAGAAGAAAGAAAGCAGAGAGAGGTGAATAAGGCCAAAAGAACGTAAACCAAAGAGGTAAATTCTGCAAATCTTGATAAATGCAACTCCACCAGTAAGTGACAATATAGGTGAAACATTTCTCTTTTAAACTTTTTTCCATTAGTTTTTTGACAGGAGTACACTAGTTCAGCTTTAATGAGATTCTAGTGTAAAAACTTCAGGGCTAAATAAAAGAAACAAATCAAAAGGACCGGATGATTGCCATTTAATGTGAAAGAATGAAAGTGCAAACAATCATTGTATGACATCTAGCTGTGCTAGTCACTGCAGAATGACAGGTAGAACAATTCAAAGTTACTGATCTAAAGATGGAATAACAGCTCATATGTTTGAAGTGCTCAGAAGATGAAGAAATAAAACAGACTCTAAGATAAGACATGGTTAAGCCTTTTAAATTCCATGCCTTATTGTCAGTATCATTTGAACGCTTTTGTACACATTTTTTTCCCCCTCAGAAACTATTTTATCGAAGGAATTACTTTTAAGACCTGATTTTTATTATTAACCTTCAGGCTGAATGGTATGCGTTGTTTTTCAACAAGATGAGAAAAAATGTACACAATAGAAAGTCTATTACTAGTTTGCTAAAGAACCCATATTGTGCATATGCAGATATCTGTATTCTGAGAATATGTTGTTAAGCTGTGCGTTTTAAGCAAGCTCAATAATTCATATGCTAATTTGCTCTACAGGTAGCTTGACTTTTTAACATACAGCATAACAAATTTGTTATGAATTTCTGTTTATATTTTCCTTTTCTGTTCCCTTCCTGATATTATTTTAGGGCTAAGGAAAATCACCCATTCTTTCTTTCAGCAAGCCTTTTTATCAGTGAAATAACCTATTCTAGTTACTGCTGGAAACAATAATCTGTAATTGCTGCTTTCAGTCCTAATTTGGCCTGTCCCTAGTTTTTCATCTCAATCTAATCTAAACCTATTTGAGCAAATAAAATGATATTTACCTCATCCTCTGTTACAAGCTTTCAAGATTACAGGCTTCAGGAAAAATCAATACAAAATACCAGCTTAGCAGCAGGTTTGTGCTCAGAAAGAATGCTAACTTTTCTTTCCTGCATTTTCTGACTCTCAACTCCCCTGGAGTGAAAGCAAAGCTTAGACTGTAAGGAAGGAAAGGAGGAAAAAAAAAGAAAAAAAAAAAAAAGAAAAGAAAAGAAAAGAAACACAGACAAAAAAAAACAACCTTCAGTGATGTGTTTGGTTCATGCTTAGTAGCCACTTTTGAGCTTACAAGCCAAAGTGCAGTGCATGGTCAAGCTCCTAACCTTTAGCTTCTGCTTCCGCACTACACATCTTACAGAGTTCACCAAAAGGAAGGATCTTGACCTCTCAGATGATTTTTCAGACTCAAATACCATCTTCATTTATTATTTATTTGCTTCAAGCAGTTGGGATTTGAGGTATCATCATACCTGACTGACTGATTTAAAGAAGTGGCCACCTCTCTGTAGGGAAATCTCATGAGAAAAAAATCCTATTACTTTCCAAAAAGATTACTTAATTTACTGCCAGAAATAAGTGTTTGATGAAAACATTTGAATGTTGAGTTTGTAAACAACCAAGAATTCTCAGAAGTGATATTTTTTTTTTTCTTTTTGATGTGGAAAAAGATTTTTGAGAGTTTCTCTTTCTTTTACTTTGTTTTGTTGTTGTTTTATTTTTTTTCCGTGAAAAGATCAATACATAAAGATGGGTCTTTCCAGTAATTAAATGGTTCCTATCAACATTTTCAAATGATTTGTGCTCATTCATTTGTAAAAGAATAGAAAAGTTCTTCCTTTTAAAGTTTGTCTTGTATTTCTATTTCATAGCTCATTCCATAGGCTTCGAATCCCCACCCCATACCCTGTGAATATTCTCTGATTTGAAGAATTTTGAGGTGTTATTTAATCTCTCTTTAGCCCCTGTGGGATCATAATTAAGTAATGCTTGAAAAAGTTCTAAATCAAATAAAATATTTCGTTTAATTGCACTTTTTCTTTTTTAATATTCAGTTCAGGACTCAGATCAAGGCAAGTAACACAATATGTCCTTTTCTTGGGACAGAAAATAACACAGATACACCCCCAAAAAAGTAAATCACATACATACATTTTTGTTTCACCAAGTTTCGTAGCAGTCATGTAACAATGCATTTAGGGGAAAAAACAATATATATTTTTATTCTAAATATGACATTAAAACGTAATTATAATCAAGTAACTGGTTACTAAATTAGCACCATAGTAACTCTCGGCACGTAGATAAACAATGTGTAGAGATAAGCAGCTTTAGAGTGCTTGAGACTCGGGTGAACTGAACTCTTCTTTGGCAATGTTTATGTCTTTTTATTGAATGTAGAGGGTCTCAGACCTCAAACCTCAGGCATTTCAGCTAATGCATGTGGAGGCCAGCTTCAAGGGCAGTAGTACGGGACGTCTTGTTAATCTTGTTAGTAGATAACCAACATCGAGGATGGCAGTGCAGATGTTCTATCAGCAGAGAAAGCAAAAGCAACTGTGCGGCTGACACATGACCAAGAAGTTGATTAGATAGTTTTAATACAAGCTTTTAGATTATTGGTTTATTTAGTAACTGTGTTTCACGTTCTCATGGACAAATAAGGTATTGTATCCAGAATAATATGATATGTAAGTTTTGTATCATGTTCAATAAAATGTCTTTGGTGCCTTACACTGGAGTCCATTCCTTCGCAAGTTGCAACAAATGCATCCCGAACTCATTTAGGATGGATCCTAAGTGATAATTTTCTTGCCAACATCTTCTAAGCCCTAAGACTCCTGTCCATAGAGTTCTTCAGAATTCCAGGGAGACTGAAGTGATTCTACTTTAATCTCAACAGAAACCACAAAAGTTTAGGAAAAGTGCTTCCTACATTTACTACAGATAACTACATTTAGTTATCTTATTTATTTATAATGATTTGTGAGATACTAGTCACTTTTTTCACCTTTTATGCGTCCAAGATTTGCTAATGTTTAGGTGAAATCCAATCTCTCCTGCATTTCTTCCTGTACAGTCCTACTTACCTCTGCAAATGATTTATCCTGTAGTTTCAGGTGATTTTATCTTCTTTCCAAAAAGCAGACTGAGACAACCCAGTTCATGCTTTGAGCATTATTTTTCCTTAATGAAAAACAAAAAATCAGAAGAACAGAAATAGCGTTTTGGGAAAAGAACTAGTATTTTATACTGCTGTGTGTTGGTCTTACTAAGCCTTTTAAAGCTTTATTCCCACTTTTTAATCTAACATGGGACTATTGTGATCAAGTTGATAGTGTATCTGTCAGTCATACTAGTATTTTTTGACGTGACTGATTTCAACCAAATCTGATGGAAAAGAAGAAATCTAAAGAATTCTAAATTCCAACAGTAGGCTGATACAGCCTGTTCCATCCATTTGCATATTTTTTATGCCAATAATGAGATATTGCACCCTGTTTAACCCATCTACTGATTTATCTTTCTGTAGTCACTGAAGGATCTTTCAGCAGCTGAGGCTAGGCTTACAAAGCTATCTATAAACAAAACTAAGATATAATGACATTTATGAAAGGTAATTACTTAAGAAGATGACGGACATACCATGGGATTTAGGTTTATAATATGTCTAGGTGTTTTTGTAAATCTATTTAAGTGCTTCTCTGCACTTTCAGACTCTTGTCTTCTTGACTTGAATACTGAAATCTGATGACTAAATTGTTAGTGAGACTTCTTTTAAGCTTTTAAAGTATGCCTTAAAAGTATAATTTTGTCACAGATTCATTTGTGAAGGAATGTAAATTTCTTGTTTTTCCAACTCATCACACCTGCATATACATTTGACAAAAAATTTGAACAAACAGCTTTATGTTGTATTCCATGTGCTTCTCTATATATTAGTTTTTGCCACACCTTCTGTACCTGTTTGCAAACAAAGTTTACTGAAATAGTATGAACATAAAGTATGGACGTGATTAACATCACTAAAAAGCATTGGAAGCTAACAATGAGAAACTACGTCTAGAAGACAATTCAAAACATCTGTATTGGGAGAGAAATCCTAAATGACATTTTTCACTACCCTGTACTCCCCTCATGCGTTTATTATAGCCACTTCTTGTTAGTAATCATATATTTCATAGATTAACTCTTTAGAACACTGATAATTTTGCTAAATATTTATATAATTTCTAATATAAGATTGTCTTGAAAGCTCTAAGTGCCACCAATATAGGAATCAGAATCTATAGGAATAGAGATAACAAATTCTCTCAAAATTTAATCATGAATTTAGAAAAAAAGGATTTTAATCACTATTTTTAACAAATGTCTAACATTTTTTTTAAGAAATAATACTTTCTGTATAATTAATTGTTATATAATCATAATAATACAACTTCCTCTGTAAAGTCTAAATTTATAGATAATTTTGAAAATGCATAAACCAAGGGGGACACACTGTTTTTTAATTTTTTTTTTATTCCTTCCTCTTTTTTTCTGAGCATAGTGGCAAGAAAAGATTAACAAGATGTAGAAGAAGTACAGGTCCCACAGCTGCCAAGGAACCTTTGTCTTCCAGAAGCTGGTCATCACCTAAAATATTTAGTTTTATATTTTCAGCCACCTGCAGAGGCAGAGAACTAAAGCTATACATGTATATGTACAGAGGCAGAAAATTAAAACAAGGCACCTTCACATCTAAAAGAGCAAGTCTCAGCTGCTTTTGCTACTGAGCAATTCTTTAAATATCTTTTATTACATCCAAATGTAGAGACTTGTCTTAAATAACTCCCTGAGTTTTGAGACTCTATATCATTTTTATCAAATCTCTATATATTCTTTTTTCACCTTCAAAGCATGTTAAGCTCTTATTTTTTAAGGCTTTAAATGCCTAAAATATTATTCAAAGGCTGAATTAAAAGTAATTCATTGTTTCTGACCACATTTCTACTAGTCTAAATGTAGGATTTCCGAGATTCAAATTTGGATCATACTAAGGTTCCAAGTCTTCTTCACTAGTAAAGATTCTTTCTTGGTATTTTAATCCAAGGATGTAAGTTGCACAATATTGTTTTGCACATCAAATCATGCTATTAAATTCAACTAAAAGCGAAGTGGATTTGTGCCTAGTGTTAATTAGGTAGAACAGAAACTCTAATACATACCCTCTTGCTTCTGAATGGCTCAATTATACAAGGAAAAGAAAGAATGAAAGTGCATTTAAATGCATTAAAACTAAACATTGCTCATCCACATGACCAACATTGTTCATCCACATGGCCAAGAACTATTGGAAAAGTAAAGAAACTTTTGGATGCTTTACAATGCTGGATTGTTTTACTCCCATATGTGAATAATGACAATCTAGAGAGGAAGAGACAATGAGTATTTTAGAAAAAATAAAACAGAGGTGATGATAAAGTCTGCTACTTTGTCTTTGTCACCTCTAGAAAATAATTATATTTAAAATAGCATGTTGTGCTTCTAAGGAAAGGCAGCAAAATACTTAATTTTCGCCCATTAGTAAATGTAGTCCATGTACTGTTTTATGCAATTAGAAAATAAACTTCCTAAAGTAGAAGGATGGAAAACAAACAAACAAACAAACAAACAAGACACAGAATGGGTAACAATGAATGAAATTAAGAAGTCTGGATATCTTTCCTTTTATTTTTCCAGTAAGATGTTAATTTTCTTCTGAGTTTGGAGTTGTTCCCAACTATTGAATTTTTTTACTCCACGAGGATTCAGTCTCAATTGGAAGAAGCAGGCATTGAGGCCAAATTACAACTAAAAAAAAAAGTTCAACCTCTATTTCAGAGATGAAGGGAAAAAGAAACCCTGACCCAAACAAATATAGAAAGTCAGCGAGAGTGATTTATTGGTAGGTCCAAATACCAGAAATATCCCATTCAGAACATGAATATTCTGAATATTTTTGCATGAATATAAATGAATATTATTAGGGAGAATATTCTGCTTCTTTAAAGAGACTGTAAGTATCCTTAAATTTGAGATTGTTATTATTGTTAACTATTTCTTTTGTACATGTTCTGAAGATGAAATGAAATTCAGTAGAGTGTACAGCCATGAAAATCCCATATTAAATTTTTGATATATTCTATATTTTACACTTCTTATGAGTTTTTCACTGATATATTCTATGGTATTGAATGATCAAATTATAATTTTTAAAAGCTTTTTTTCCATAAATAATCTACAATAGTTATTTCTATTAAAATTGATACAGAAAAATATTCTGAGTTTTAGAAAATTAATTGCACAATGTAATGAAACATTTCTGTAAAGTTAAGACAATATAATTTAAAATAGTCAGCCTAATATTCTGAAATATAATTTTACTTCTGTTACAGGTAAAAAAATGTAGGTTTCTTTTATATACTATATAACCCAAGATGATTTCAAAGCACTTTCACTTAGAAAAGCTAGCTGCTATTACATATGAATTTTCAAAGCTTGCCAAGCCTTTGGAAGGAATGATGAAAATTACTATTGCACGACCTTCAGTTTTTCTTTGTTTCATAAAAGGCTAAGATAGCATTTTTGTCATTTTTCTTTCAGCTCAGGTCTTTCATCATAAATATCAAAGCATGCAATTATGCCTGCTCGTATCCTACCATATTCTGCCTGTTTTCTATCTATAGTGATGGTGTTCTCTTTAGGATACCTTTTTCTTTTGTTTTTTGCAAATCTGAAAGAAGTCCCATGTTTTTGTCGAGTGCCATAAATTGTTCATGAAATGCATGTTGCACTGATTAAAAAGAAGAAGAGTTGATTAAAATGGTTTTTATTCTTTTGTTCTAAGCCAAATTCTAAAATAATGTTCAAGTGTCAAACCTAACAAGTTCATAGGAGACTGATTTGGCCTACAGGTGGAATTTTTAAATAAGATTCATTGTAAAAATGGGCTGGTCTTCTCTTCTATTAAAATCTTTCTCTAGCTTCATGCTGAATTATTCTCATTGTTCTTTCTTATTTTTCATGTATAACTTGTTGTTCTGTCTTTTTTTTTGTGGTTTCATGTGGACTAGTCCTGACAGATATAGAATGCCATAGCTGTCGTTAACTGAATTAAGTTATAGTTGCATAATACATCTAAAATTATGTTATTTTTATGACTTCTTAAAATAACTGAATATTTTCCTTTTTACAAAATTTTATTGACCTCTTCCATTTCAAAAGGCATTTTGACATAGCAAAGAGGTTAGAACTATATCAGATTCTGAAATGGTCCATTTGATTATGTTTTTTTTTTTTGACAACCAACACCTTAAAAATTAATAGCAACTTATAATTAAGATGTTAGCTATTCCATTAAGTGACTGAAGACTTTTTTTCTTATTTGAAAAACAGTATTGTAAACCATTTTTAGTTCTCACAGAAATCTATCTCTCCATTTTTTGTTGTTTATTATGTTCAGATTTTTATCAAATTTACAGTGACATAAGGAATACATTGTTTTCATCAATTTCAACTGTGCTGTCACATGAATGTGAACTTACTGGCTACGTCTTAAGTTAAATGTCAAGGGATATACATTTCCATGTAAAATAAAATTGATTTAAAGTTTATTTTAATGGTGAAGTAAAAAAATCTCTACTGTACTTTTAAACAAAATAAAATTGCTTCAACATGTGTTAATAAACATTGATCTGCCTAAATAATAACTGCTATGTATAATAGCCCCCACCATCACTACTAAAAATCAATAATAAGAGTTTGATCTATCAAAGTCTTGTTTTTTGGTAAGATTCCTAATGCAAGACTGTGATGACTGAACGTGTAGAAAGATCTAAGAAAATGTAGAAATATTTAATCACTTTGATTAATAAAATCATAGAATCATAGAATG
>VWPW01030268.1:0-119803 GCA_013389825.1 Crypturellus undulatus | reverse complement strand
CTTAGGCATTCTAGGATTCTATGAAGTTATCCGTAGTAGAACATGGTCCAAAATTTGCATTTGGGAGGGGTAGAAACAGCAGACGTAAGACCTGCAGGATGTCCCGGAGTTATCTGAGAGTCCCTGGTGGAGAGATCCGAGTGGGAAGAAGATGAGGAAAGCAGGGAACAACTTAGCGATGTTCGAGGAAGCTTCTGCACCCGTCGGATTCCCTTCTCTTGAGAGCTGCACGAAACCAAGTGAGAGCAGAAGTCCTGGTGATGGGCCCTGCCGTGGGGAGGCTCCCCTGGGGGCGGCAGTGGCCTCATTGGGGTGCGGAAGGGCCCGGGCTGCCTTGCGCTGAGAAGGAGGAACCGATTCGCTCTGCTGCCGAGCTGCAAGCTTGGCCTTCTGTTCACGCTCTGTTCCTGGGCGCCGCGACCACGGCTGTTCCCACGTCATGCCCACGCTGGAGGACAGGGATAGCAAAATAGCCTGGGAATACACTGTTCTGCAATTAATTTCAGTGAAAGGACTGCGAATTTGGGGAGAATTAATTTTAGTTGAATACGTGTTGCACTTAATTAAAGCTGATAGCTTCCACTAGCAGGAAAGTGTTTTTGATAAATACACAGCTTTTTTTTTCCTAGGCAGTTTAATAAGATTTTCAGTTGCCATAGCCCAAGCTACATCTTCCCAGACTTTCCTGTGTTTAATAGCAGAATGCATGCACTGAGTAACAGTATTTCACATGTAGATCTCAGCATCATTGCTTTTAGACAGAATTAAGATACCTTTGAACACAACGGTCTTAGAAATATTGATTTGGAAAGGTCACTAGAACTTTTTGTTTGTTTGTTTACAACCTTTGGGTGACTTCCATCTCTATGGCAGTCAACAAGAAGACCACGTAGCTTCTTTTGCCGTAATTCTCCAGTAATAGAGAAAATCCCACGGTGCATCATATATGGGGTGATGATGGTGTGAACATGGGTGATGAAGAGTAGAAAAGATATGAAGATGGAAAAAACTACACAAACATCTTTAAGTTTCAGAAACAGAAAGTAATTTTGTTTGTTTTCATTCCTATCAGTCAGTTTGTTCATGCATTAGGGAACAAAGAGGTCAACGGAATTCAAAGCAGTTTTCAGGAGATATGAATAAAATCACGGCTCGGCAGAGCTCACCTCTAATCCTTGGGGATTAAATGCTGTGGGAGTGGATCTAGCATGGGCTTGGTTTACCTTAATGTGCCAGACCAGGAATTTGCAGGTTTCCTGCTCTCGTTCTTAGAAGCGAGTTGATTGGGGAGCAGGTTGCACAGACACGGTCCTTGTGGAGGACTTGAGCAAATAATTTCATTCATTTGGACATGATTCCAACTCGGAGCGGGGTACTTTGCAAGTAGAAATTCTTGCCTATGAGATCTACTGCTATGGGTTTTTCTTCTCCTTTTATTTTTTTTTAAACCAATCTTCAAGCAAAATGCACAAAAAGATTTCTGTTTTCTCCGTTTGTGCTTACAGGGCTTAGTCTCAGCAGCGCACACACTGGGATGTACAAAGCCTCACAAAGCCTCCTCGTTCATTCTGACCTGTAAGCATTAATACATTGCATTTAATTGCAGAAGACACTGTCTTCACAGCTTTATTTTCTCATATGACATCTTGTGAATTGCTTTTAAGAAAATCCATTTACATGACTTCTATATATATGTAAACTAGTATTCTAATGTCATATTCTTGTTTGCACATATCCTTGTATTCATGTCAGCTAGTCATAATGCAAAAAAAAAAAAAAAAAAAAAAAGTGGCCCTTTATATATTTCCGTTAGGGAACAGTAGTTTCCATTTTCATAAAACAAAAGTATTTGACTGATACTACATAAAATCTGTTCCACTGCAAAGCTGGCATCTTGCCCATCATCTTCCACAAAGTTCAGTATCTTTGTCAGTGCTCATCTACTTGACTTCTTAATTGTCTGTGTTCACTGGCTGTATCAAATGGAGTTTGCCTTTGCCTTTGCTCACTGTGTATTACATCTTTTAATCGGTATATATAATTACTTACCGCAATCTGCCATGCCAGATTTTCTAAGCATTAGTCTAATTAACTTAAGCTTGATAATTACGCTTCAGATATCATAACAGTATGCACAGAACTTGCAGATTATGTTGTTGGCTTGGTTATTTTTGATAACGTTTTTCTCTCATTCTTCTCACTTTTTCCTTTCTTTTTTTCCCCCTTCTTGGATGGGGGAGAGTCCAAGAGGAAAGAGGGGCTTGTATTCTGTCTGGGTGACTGACAGCTTCCCTGCAAGCAGTCTGTTTCTAATAACAAATCACCAAATAAGTCAACACAAATGAGAACATATCCAAATATGCAAGCATTTAACCTACTTACAAGAATAAAAGATAAATACGCTGGCGAAGAAGGAAACTTGAGATTCCAACCGTGGGTATTGCACCCAACTCAAACACAGGTCTACAGCTGCTGCTGGCCTGTTATAAAGGCACTCCGATTTTCCACCGATCTCTGGTCTCGGCTGCTCTAATTACATGGCTGTTGGCGACGGCGCGATGCTGGGGAGGCCACGGATAACTGGGATCATGCCCGGCCCTGGCACTCATACCCGCGCACACAGGCACCGGCAAGAGAGATCTCCACCTGGCCGTGTATTTTTATTTCCCTTTCTGATCGATGTTTCTTGCTGCTTCTGCATAACTCATTGTGGTGGGTTCCTTTGGTGAAGGCACCTCTGCTGTGTTGGGTTTGATTTTCCTCTGTGTCAGAGCATGGAGATCCCGTCCCACCAAATGAGGGGACAGGATGGCACATAGCCCCTCTCTCCCTGCTCAAAAGTCCCCCTCCAAAGCCCGGATCTGCCCTGTGCTGTGCTCAGGTCCCCAAAGTGCCCAGTTTGGGGACTGGGGCTCCAAACCCCCGATGTTCCGTCCACGCCAAGAGTTTGCATGAACCGGCAGAGCAGTAAACCAGTATTTTCAAGTTTGCTCCAAGAACCGCACTGAGGACTCTGCATTTCCCTGACGTTATCGGTGAAGGTTTAGCAAGTGCTGAAACACTGAAGGGCTGTTCAGCTGCTCCTATTTTTAACTGGGACTTCACAGATCCAGAGATAAGGACAGTATCAGGCAGTCCCTCTTGCTGGAGCTCCTTGCGTTTTTTGCCCATATTTTCATGCGCCTGAAGGGCTGTCTCTCCCTCAGCAGCGTAGATTACCAGCAGCCAAGGAAGTAATCAGGGTGGCTAATACATAAATAAGCATAGCATAAATCTGAATATTAGTAATTAGCATTTGATTCAATCAGACTAAAAGTGTTAGAACACTGTAGCAACTATTCCTTATAGGAAACTATTTAACATTCCAATTATCTCCAATGAATTAACCTCAAAGTATGGCTGAGACACAATTTTCTAAAAATCCCTTTGCTCATCTGCAGTCCACTTGCAACTAATTTCACTTCACAAGTCTACCTCAATTAACATTTTTCTGTATTTCACACATGGGTAACTGCATTACTAAAATATGCAATCCTTTCTGAAATTTAATAGCAGAGATACCTTAATTTTTTGGGTTCTACAAATGAAGAAACATCATTTCCTGTTACTATCGCAGACCAATTAAAATTCTTTTTATACTGGCTTTGTATTTTTTCGATATATGTATGAATTAAAAAAGGTCCTACATTTTTCACACAATAATTGCTTGGAAATGATCCGTTCCACAGCACTCCAAAGGCATAAAGGGGCCTGCAATTAGCCATGTTTAAAATTTGTTTTACATTTTCCAACAGTAGAATTTTTTAGAGATTGCTTACTGCTTCCATGTTTTATATTAAGAAGGGGAAGCTTGATCAGTGTAATTCTAAATTACCTCAATTACAAAAACTTGGAAAACCTGCAAGTTAATTGATAGGCCCAGAAGGAGAGGAGAACACACCTATGTATCTGCCCCCAGAATGAGACAAAAGGCACTGTAAAATGCAGAACACTTTTGCCTATAATTCATCCTGGGTATTACAGGAGTAAAATGCCATTGTTAGTAGAATATCTAACTGCATTTACCTTAAAGAGTTTCACATGCACCTAAAACAGGGAAATTATTGCCTATTGCTCAACACACCTACAGAGCAGGGACCATGAGCTGGACCTTATGACTCCTCTCCTCTGCTTGGTATCGTCTGTAGTTTGCATAAAATACCATTTAATATCATTTGTGCAGTAACAGGGAAACCGAAATAGGAAGCACTTGCTTTGTGCCATACTTGCGGTAAAAGGAGCAGCATTCTCAGGCAGATTACAGATCTTACATTATTTTCCTTCGCTCTGCCTGTTTGTAGCATCATTTTAGCATTAAGAAAAATGAACACACATGTAGCTAACAGCATCCACGCAGCAATATGGCATAGCTGTTCCTCTTCCTGCAAGCATCCAATTTAATTTTATCATCAAACATCACCCGGTACAAATTCCGTGCTGATTTTAACCTCGTTTTAGAGCTGAGCACTGTATGCTCTGCATAGAATCCAGTGCTCGGGGCAAAGGAGAACATTTCCTGCAGAAAGACACGTGGAGATACCATACAGCAGTTCATCTCATTTCAGGACTGGATTTTTCAGGATTTTTTCCCAATTTGAGGCAGCCACGTGATGCCACAGAGCTTGACTGTCAGCTCTTCTCTGAGCTGAGTAATATCATAACGAAGCTACAGAGATAGGGGCACAGTCAGAGTAATACATGTCTACACCGTTATATAAATAGAGTTTATTTTGTATATTAATTCTTATAACAAACAGGGATATGCATGGCCTATTTGGTTACATGAGCGAATCCGTGCCCTGCAAGATGATGTTCTCATTAAGGGAAGCTGCAAGCCCAGATCTCCTCTCAAGTGCTGTTTGCTTTGCTAGCAGCACCGCCAGGACGGTACAGAGCAGAAATCTTTCACTATTGCCACTCAAATGGAGGGGACCCTGTAGTGAATTCTGAAAGCCTAAGAGAATTAAATAAGCCAGGGAAAGGAGAAAGTATATTAATAATCAATAACACTTTAATTTAATAAGCATTGGGCATTTATTTCCAGATGGAATTAAGTTTTTTTTTTCCTTACTGTCACACCATTTCCCCTCTAGTACTCTACTTAGAGGATAGAGGATATCATAACCTTTTACTCTTGAACTTGTGGCAGCCTTTGGTTTTTTTTATAGTAGACTTCATTTTCAATTAAAACCTAAATAGTAGCTAAAAGTAAACTCTATTTTTTTTCATTTTATTACTTCTGCTCTTGTAATACTCGTAGAACGTCACTGCTCCGCACGGCCAGGCTGAGCCCACCTCCTAACACTGCCCACTGCTGCTATCTCAACTGATGCTGCTTTTATTATTATTATTTATATATTTTCAAGATACACTTGACAATGTCAACGATGGGAAGCAAATCAGGCGATCTATAGCGACTGAGTTCTTGCTGATACAGGATTTAATGGCAAATGCTTATTTATTTATTTTTACTTGGGATTAGTTTCAGACATCTGGCAATATTTTCTGAGAACACTAGGAAAGCAGTAAATAAGCTAAAGACTTTGCAACACAGATGAAATAGAGACTTCTGATCCTTCTACCTCCTCTGTATGGTTATGGGGCTATCAGTAGAAATCTGGATAAATATGCTGTTCCACAAAAAAAATTGTCTAAGTTCTCCTGACATATTAGCATCCTCAAGTTGGTTGTTTTACCGGGTGAGAAGGAAAGGCTGAGAATTAACTAAAGAAAGCAAAATGGTTTGTAGCCACTTGTCACACTGAACCTTTGCTTCTCTGTCACATCAAGGCAGGCAGATCTTGGCTGATTCTGATGTCAGTAGGAAAAGGCCATTATCCTTGATTCATCTAATAGGTCCACAAGAAACAAGAAAATTTCTTTAAACAGTAACAATTTTGTTAATAAATCTCCAGCTGGTTCACATCACAGTTTGCCAAGGCATTTAGGCTTTCTCTTAATACTGAACAAATACTTAAGGCACCAGGATTTGAGCTCACTTACATTGATCACTTGCTTAAATATGAAAATGGAACTGCCCTTAAACATCAAGAGATAAATACATAATAATAATATTAAAAATATATATATATAAAGCATAAGGCATAGCTGGCTGTGTTTTACTCTGCATTTGAAGGCAGGGCCTCTTGCTTTAATTACAGTGAGTGAGTAAAGAATTCTGAGTGCTCACATACCCCTGTGGCAAGCACAGTACTGGACAAAAGACTAATTCAGAGCATGAGGTAGAAAACAGCATATAGAGCTGAGGCACTAATAATGACAATTGGCTTGGTCAAGTTGTTTCACAGTTGTTTCACAGCTAGCATGAGGCATCTTGATGAAAATATTACCTGCAGTTGCAAAAATGAAGATTTTGACAAGTTTTAAGGATAATTTCCCTTCAGTCTTTGCACCTCTTCTGCATCTCTGGGTGGTTTTCTTATTATAACAAACAAGCAGTCTTCTATCGGCATTTTCAGCTGTAGCTACTGCAAACTTAGTATTATTTACAGTCGTCTTATAGCTCAGCACCAAACTACACATGGCACGTAAGGGGTAAATATAAAGATACTCAGCAAGTAAGGACCAAGTCTTGCGGTGATTACTCATAAGTGTCACTCCTATTCCCTAGGATATTCATTGACTCACTCTGATAATTGGGGTCTAAAGGGCTTCCAGAACAGGGAAAATGGAACGTTTCACACAGGTCTGAAAACCTGCAAAACAACCGTTGAGAAAAACACCACAGAAAGGCAGGACTTTCAGTGCACTCTAGAAACTAATTAGTAACAAGTCATCAATTAAATAACTCATCAAGAATTAATCATCAATAATTTCTTCATCACGATTAAGGAAACAGAGAATAAAATTGGAATAGATCATAATTGGTACGTCAGTCATTAAGCTGAACTGGTGAAAGGAATAATAACATCTGAGCTCAAGGGACACTGGGGAACAAAAGGTGTGGAACCAGTTGCAGGACAGATGTGAAGGTCCCTCTCTGCTCCAGATGTTGTGAGCTTCAATGACCGCTCTATCCAGACTGACAGATGTGCCAGGACTATTGCTCCTCGGCACCTGAGGCACCTAATCCAACTTTGGCAAGCATGGGAACAAGCAGAAAAAGCTGAAGACAAGGAGAAAAAGCATTTCCATGATGGCAATAGATGAAGATGGCGAGAGGAATTTGCACTGAGACGAAACAGGGATCTTCCCGGTGTCCCGTTGTGTTTCTGCTAACTGAATCCTTCAAAAACATTCACGCTGCAAACTCATACATCCTAAATTCAACTCTCATGTTAGAAATGACATATGTGGCTCCTCTCTCTGAGGAGAGGAGGCTCTTACATGGTTTCCATTCCTACCTACCGGCACGCCACGCTGCCATGCGAACTGAGATGAAAATTCCTGTTGTTCCTGTGGGACTACACAGTCCACTCCCGCGATACCCTCAGGTCTTTTCTTTAGGGCCTTTCCCCTTTTAAAACAGTATGAGCAAGAAAAAGAAGTGACGCATTTGCACACTTTGCACCCAGCAACCGCTTCTCCATTAGATCAGCGGTAAATAGTGGAATTATCAAGGGCTAAAGGAAAGAGATGCCATCCCGCCAGCTGCACCGCCGCACGCAGCCGGCAGCGGCCGACTGGGCACGTTTAGCTGCCGGGGATCCTGCGTCATCCAGGATAACCCCCGGAGCCAGCGCGGCGCCTCCGGGTCAAGTCAGGCGCAGTCAGACCCAACCCAGCCAAGGTCTGCAAGGGAAAACGGAGAAACACCCCCTCGGCTCCGGTGGAAACGAGCTCAGCATCTCAGAGCCAGCAGGGAGAAAAAGCTCCAAAGGTCCCACAGAGCCAACATAAAGGGGAAATTGTTCCCAGGCACCAGGAGCTGCCTCGAACCCTGTGCCGGGGCTGGTCTAGCAGCCTGATGTGGAGCAGAGCGATGCATCTTGCAGCACTGCCTCCCCTAACTAACTAGGCAGCAGCACCATCGGCTTTAAAGAAAATCATGGGCTTGTCTGCAGACAACTCAATATTTCATTGCATCAGGCCCGGTTCGCTCATACTATTTTTTATTGATCAGCGTACCTCAGGCTATTAAGTTTATTAATTAAATGATAATTTTTTTCTTCCTGGTGAGTATACAATGAGATAAATGTCTTACAAATAAACTCAGAGCTTGCAGGCTGAGTCATGTGGTGATTTAGAAGTCATTTATCTTTTTCTTTTCCCCCTCAGCAGAAAGTAATCATTGCCAGAATGCTCTGCAAGGCTAATGCGGCTGCGAAATGTGCAACATAAAGAGGTATTTTTCATTTTCAGCACAATTATACCCTGCTTTTATGTTACACTAATTTGTAATTGAAATGCTAACAAGAGGATATGGATAGTTGCTAATCCATTTAAGTACAAGCTGCCACCCTTCTGAATTAGGGAGCAGACCACCCCCTGGGCTCACGCTAACCTTTGCGGAGGCTGGATTCACATCCAAATGTCAGCGCCCGTCACACACACTAGCCTGCATATTCCTGAATCCTCCAGCGCTGCTTTGCTGTTCTTAGCCAGCCTGGGGTGATCAGCATCACACCGAGAAACAACTTGGAAGGATTTTTTCCTCGGCGCCTTTTCCCGTTATTGCTTCTTCTAGTGTTTGCTACACTGGATACATAGCAAAGCTGAACCCATTTCTTAGTCCCTTACTATCTTCTTGCTTCATCAACAGGGGTTCGATTTAAGGGAGAAGTTATTACCGTAACAAGCAAACAGCGCCAGGATAAGTGCAGAAATTCTGAGGGATCAGGAAAAAACACGGGAAGAGAGAAAACGGCATGATCTGAGAGCAGTCTAACAATTCATTTCTAACAGGACTTCTGAGTCCTGGGCATCCTGAGCCCAA
Source organism: Crypturellus undulatus (assembly GCA_013389825.1). Classification (NCBI taxonomy): domain Eukaryota; kingdom Metazoa; phylum Chordata; class Aves; order Tinamiformes; family Tinamidae; genus Crypturellus; species Crypturellus undulatus. The sequence continues at coordinate 110,868 of VWPW01030268.1, read as the reverse complement.
GACAAACCAGCAACAGCAGCACCTTCAGGACCTAAAGCAGCACCAGCTCCACATGGAGTTGATTCCATAGGGAATGAAAAGGGAGACAGCAGGATACGAGCAGAGTGACCTCACTCATAGGAAGAAATCTCCAGTCTGGATCCCCTTCCTCAGGCTTTTACCTCAAATAGAGCTTTGCTCAAGTCAAGACAGACTAAAACCTTCAAGACTTGGTACTGATACCCCACATCCTTGGATCATCTGCACTTTGAATACAGAATATCACAAATTAGTTTCTTTTAGCATTTGCCGGGCTCCTAAAAGCCTATAGAAACTCACTGCTCTGGGCAGCCGCTTGCCTCCTGCTCCAAACCAACATCTGATGCTGAATCAGACCTATGAAGTGTCTGAAGAAACCAAGATCCTGAATGTCCTGGGACAACTGTTTTAAGACACACAGCAATGCTGCACCGAGTGCTGGTTTGTCAACCTTTGCTGCTTATGCAATTCACAGCCAATTTAATTAAAAATATAACAGATCCCAAGGCTGCTAAAATGCTTGCAATGACTATCAGTCATTTGATAATGGTACAAAAGTGCTATTAGACGTGAAGTGTAAGCAAACTTTTTCCAGATTCAATAACAGGGGCATTACATTTCAAGCTATTAATGTCATTTTTTTTTTTAAATTGGTTGTCCATCTAGACCTAAAAACTAAGTACTTTTATATCTCGCATATACATTTACAATCAAAATATGTTTAGAAAAGCTACAGTAAATTTCATGGTTATGAGCTGCACATTTTGCATTCCAGACATTAAAACAACCTCTGCTGACTCACTTAATCATTTACTTGATTTAATGCATAACATTTTTTGCCCTTTTCTGTTTGTTGCTAAGATGAAACTTCTGCATTCATTAGTAATCAAATACAATATCAAATGTATTATTATAGCACAGCTGAACTCCTTTTATTACCATCAGCCTTCTATTTAAATTATTTCCTTTAAATAGTTAAATTATTTCCTTTGAATAGTTATGAGCTCATTCAGCTCCTAAAGGAAGTTCTGATACTAATACCCTGAATGAAGAATGCCAAATAATTAAACAAATAAATGAATAAAACTAGAAATGGGGGATACCGGTTTCTTCGTTGAAATGTAGTCACTTTAGCCAAACGCACAATCCTGAATTGCCTTTGGGGGACACAGCAGCAGGAGGATCCTACTGCCAGTCCTGATGAGGACCAGCAAGACACACCATGGCCAAGCGCTTGTGACAGCCCAACATTTAACACGGGTTATCCCAGCTTGGGAACAAGCCATCCGCTAGCTCCAAGCCAAGTGTTCACGGCGTCGGGTCCGCTCAGGATCCCAATGGGAAGAGCTTCCCGGTCGGGGTAGGTACGTGCGCACACACCGCTCGGAAGCTGAACCAGTACTAGGAAAGCTGTTGAACCATCCGATTTCTGCAGATTAGCTTTTGAATTCAATTCTGATTTGAACAGATCAAGTCACAGATACTTGTTTTACATACAAATTTCTCAAAATTGCCTTCAACACTGAGGACTGCAGGTGAGGAGCAAGGCAAGTTACCCTGGTTCGGAGGAGCCCTGTGGTCACAGGTCCCCAGGCATAGGTGCAGAAGCTGGAATACCCCGTGCACACAGCAAAGCTCTCCTGCTGACAGCTCAATTTTTCAAAGTTTTCCTGCACAACCATGAAGAAAAACGACAAAACCAACCAACCAACCAAGACCAGAGGGTTTAACATGGTCACATAGCTTCACAATCTGAAACTTTTGTCAAAAGCTCTATATTTAATACACATACACAGAGACACTATACATACAAAAAATATATACAGCACAAGTTTGAGTGAAACCTGTGCTGGAGATCAAACTCTACCCATAAACTTTATAGCCTCTGCTTTGAAATTAATTTTATACATCTCATCACACAGAATATTTTTCTGGACAATTAAGGATAGGCTAAATACATTAAAGTGCTGCAAAGCTAGGATATTTATACTTATAGCAGCAGATGTTGCTATACCTCTGTACAGTATGATACAACTTCATATCATATATTGCCTTCCATACTGACTGCATTCCCAAACCCTGAACAGAATTAAATAACGCTAGGAAGCAATGGACGCAGGCAGTATACAGTATGAATTATAGAAACCAGTGGTGTAAAGACACTGTATGATGAATAAATTAAGGCACTGAGCCATAAGGCCAATAAAAGTGAGAAAAAAAAAGAGAGAGGCATATGCAGATGAGAAAATCTACTAAAAAATGATAAAAGTTGAAGAGATGGAGAGTTGATGAGGCAGAAAGATACACGGAGGCTCATCCAGATGGTGGAAACAAGAGCAAAGGTTTCTGTACCACGAGGGGCAAGACTATGTACAAAGCAGCACGGGGTGTTTGGAGAACCTGCAATAAGACAGAAAGCAAAAAGAGAGAAGCTGTATACCCTGCTGAGGTGAATCACTCATTTTGGAAATAAGGCAGTATCCTGAATAGAAAAAAAAATGGGATTTGTTTAGAGCATGGTCATATTGCTTCAAGTATGTACTGAGACATCTGGAAGCCTATGGAGCATCCCGCGTCCTCCAGCTCCGCTGCTTCAAGCGTCTGTGTCTCCTGGACACGAGGCTCAGGAGGGAGCTTATGCCCATCACATATCCCGCATCCAGCTGTGCTACATTCTTCTTATGGGTTTCACCTATTTTATTTCTACTGTATATAAAAATGATCCCTTAAATACCCTGATACCTTAAAAACTCTTAGTACAGACTGCAAAGACACACTAGCAGCACTATTTGATGTTTTAAAAAGTCAGACATGAATGTACACATTGTTTTCAAGTATTAATAAACATTAGACAAGTTCAGATTTAGCTCTTGGGCCAGCAGCTGCAATATGTGGTGGGCAAACAGGCATCAACGTGTTGGCCAGACTTTGCTTAGCTCTGAACTGAAAGACAAAAGTCATGATAGTGCCACGTGAAATCACCAACCATTGGTATTTGTGGATCCATTTCTATGAAGCTCTCAGTGCGAGAACAGCGCTGAAAATAAACATAATAACCATCCCTCCGGTGTCCCCCACAACGAGCCCATCCAGCCTCCAGGCGCTCAGAGCAGCAAGGACGCACAGGGATGCCCACGCGTAGCTCCCGCGGTGGCATTTTCCAGCACAGAATGGCAGCAGTGGCACATGTAAATCTTGTTCATCTTCCCATATTTAGCTTTATTTTCTTGCTCATCAGCTCTAGGCTCTGCCAGGCCAGGCCCCAAAAGTTCCTGGCACATCAACACCTTCCACGATGATTGTAGGTCCTTGCACACCATGGAAGACCCAAACATACAAGAGATGTACTTAACCACTGGGCAGATCTGATACAGCTCTAAATGAAAAGGAATTAAAGCACTGTTTGTCTAGGAGTTAAGCTAAAAGAGCAACTATTTACAGCATTCAATCGTTAAATCCTAGAAGGGTTTCCCTTTCCCAGAAGGAACCATTTACCCTGGCACGTTCAGGCATTTGGTGGCCCAAAACAAGTTCAACTCTTTTACAGCCAACCAGTAAATCGCCTATCAGTCATTTAAAGCTCTCAACTTTTTATGGTAAATAAATGTCTGTCTTCCTGGTATCAGCTATGAAAAGAGGTAAATGTAAACTACCTGGGGTCCCCAAGCAAAGCAGCATGGAAAAAAATGAGAGCAATAGAGATTCATTTTCCAGCTTCTTCCCTGTATCTTATGGAGTCAAGCATTTCATTTAACAACTGATGCGTTAGAAAGGTTCGTGTTATCACCTATATGTAACCAACTTGCATAAGCAAGTGAATAACTCTTAAAATTTTTAGGTCAAATACTTATTTTATGCTCAGTGCTCAGGATGATGGGTCATTAAGAGGAGCTTGTGTTACACAAATGCTGTATGATGTGCTGCTGGGTCAGGCTCATGTCAGCATGACAGGCTGGGATATGAAATGCAGCACGAATGGATGCACTATGAAAAACAACAAATCAAACATCAGTAATCGGTTTGCGGCTCAAAACATGACACTGCTGGTTCATATGAAATAGCCCTTGGAAAAAAAATTACATTATTCAGCTATAACCTAGACTGGCATTTAAATAAACTTCAGTTAAATATTAATGTACTCAGAAACATGATTAATTTGTTTTGCTCTTATTTTTCAAACGCAGGTCTCATTAGCGGACGGCTGCATGACTTTAACGGTACGGCTTTAACGAGTGAGCACGTGTCGTGCACGTACCCTGCCCGTGCCGAATAAACAGCACAGCCCCATGACCAGGAGAAATGTACGTTTTCGTGATGGATTTAGGATGCTGTCAGTCACGATCCTCTGCTCGGAACATCATGCTGAGATGCTGGCCGAGATCCCCAGACTGCGCAAGCCAGGTCTGAACTCTATGAAAACTGTTTAGCCCTTCTCAGAGGCAGAGGTAAGAACACGCTGCAAATTCTCTATGCACCTTACTGCAGCCTCTGCCCCAAACCACAGACTGGGAGCTTGTACCAAACCCGAAAGCAGGATACAAAACATCACGGCCTCCTTCCTGCTTTGTAAAAAGAAATCATCAACCACAAATAATTCACCGTAGGTAGCCTAACTGCATTTATTCAATCTGATTGAGCAGAAAAAGCGTTATTAAAAGAATTAACGCATCCCATCCTGAGATTTATTTGTATGGAACCAGTTGGCTGGTGAGATCATGTAAGAATTGATTTTTATGCCTTATTTCAAAAACAGTAGGCTTACATGGAGACTAAAAATCATTTTCTGAGATGCCAAGAAAATCTTAAGCAAAACTAAATCATACTCACAATTCACTCAGGGTATAAATACATCTGATCAAGGAGTGGTAGAACTTAGTGTTTGGGAATTTCTCCACTACAACACATTATCTTTCTATTTAAAAATATCATGTATTTTGACAACAGTGGGACTGATTTTAATTCATTTAATAACTAGGTCAATAAAAATTGCTATAGCCAAGAGCTCTATTAAAAACCCATAATGTTACCTTAATGGAAGAAAGCTAATAGAGTTCTTTTGGAAGTTTTCCATGAAATTAGTATTTCAGAATTTTAGTGGATGTCTTAAATGGTTTAAACAGATATTTTATTAACAGGCCTAATAATGGAATTAAAACAAATTAAAATATTTTTTTCTCTAAGACGAGGTATTCATATTCTGAGAATCTTACCGGAGTTTATTCTTAAAATAATTTAGAAACAACACTCATTATTCACTGCTGTTAAACTGGAACTGGCTAGCTGGCATCCAAGCACAAAAGATCTGCCAATTTGCAACTACCGTAGCGCTCGCTCGGAGCCTCTCTGTCTAACCCATTTTGCATGGCAGCCTTCCAAAACCTCGACCTGCAATAAAATACCCCTCCTTGTCAAAACCACGCACTCAAATTCACCCAGGCAACACTTTATAAAAAATAAATAAATACCTGGGTAATCCTTAAAGCAACCAACTGTAAGAGAAGGTCATATCAGAGATCTGCTCATAGTCCATTTCCCTCAGTATTTCACCACTTAGCGGACGTCCCCGGTTCACGCCGGGTTGCACCGCATTCCTGTTCTCCACAGCTAACTGCCTGGTGATGGTCTGCAAACATCCACGGCTCAGTGAAACCTTTGTGTTTCTGCTAGACCGACCGCTGGCGGGACCAAAACGTCTGCCAAGGCAATGCCGATCCGCTCAAGTGCAAGGCCGAGAAGGCTGTCCTGCCTTCAGACACGCAGTGCTCGAGCAGACGTCCTGTAAACCTGGGCATGATGCTGGAGGTCAGTACTCAGCAAGACTTTTCGGCTCAGACAGGGATGGAAGCACTGGGCACCTCGCACAGGCCAAGGAGATCCAAGACACATTTTTAGAGTCTCATTGCCCAACGTCTTTCGCCGGGCACAGAACATTACGATATAGGCAGTAGGACCACGAGCAGCCGTGCAGCTACACCCCTACAACCGAGACCCACAGACCTGAGGACCACACGTCTGCTTTGGGCTCCCACGGGCAGCCCAAACAGCAGGTTACACAAAGTTATTTACCAGCCTGCAATCAATACTGAAAAGCAGCTTTTTTGCCTCATTATTGACATGAAGTTGGAATAGACATTGGCAGGAGGTACAACACCATGATAATCAGTGCCAACACTAGAAGATCTTTCCTGGAAAGGCTTGCCAGGGAGTTAAAGCTCTTCCATAGAAACTGGCAGCTCTGCAACATTTGCAGAGTGGACTACAGCACAGAAAACTGCTTCAACCATTACGTTACTGGACACATGACAGGACCAGATCCAAAGGCCACGAAGCCAACAGGAAACTTTTTGCAGTCTATAATGAGGTTTGTAGGAGGCTCCAGGCCCCAAATGGTCATCCTTATTTTTGGTATTCACGTTTGCTAAAACTACAAAATGTCTTTTCATTCCAGAGAATCTTATCAGAAAATTGATCTCTCTCTATATATAAAGTTTTCAGCCAAGGGAAAGTCCTTTCAGGAGCTTTATGGTTTCCTATCATTCTTTTCACACTCCTCTGGAAACAGGAAAATATGCTGATATTGTTTCTGAGTTAGAAAGAATGGCTAAATAAAAGAAAAATGTAATTCTCAAATATTTGTGAATATACAGCCTTTTCTAGTTTATTTGACTAAAACAGCAAAAGCTAATAGCAAACAGGTAAAACGCATCCAGAATCATGGAATTATTTACAGAAACACCTATCTGAATATTATCATTTGTAAAAAAAAGGGAGTAAGATAAGACCTACAACTGTGTTCTCTCTGTGTATATGAATTAAATTATCTAACACAAATGTTGTATATAAATAGCTCAGCAAGACACAGTATTGTAACACAAGACACCTTATTCCGCGTAAAAGCTGATTGCTAGTTCTGCAACTGTAAATGTGTCAGACAATAATTTCTTTGCTTTGCAGGTAGCAAAACACCCCATGTCCTTGTTCCCAAACGGTGATTGAATGATAGTGTTTAATATTGCCTAATGATCACCAACATGTGGAGTCTTGTGCTCACATCTGTTTTATGGGTAATGTCGCACACGGAAACGACTCTCAAAACAAATAATCCCCTGCCCTCCCAAAGCCTGAATTAATGGAACAAGCACTCTCTCTTTTATTGCTGAAGAACAAGGAGCTCGGTGTGGCGTAAACATTTCTGGAAATATGTTTTTATGCGAGGTGGCTAACTGAGCAGGTAGTTTGGTTCAAAGAGTTCTCAGAATTCAGGGCTCTGGGGTGGGAACCAGCCTGCCCAGAGGACAGGAAGAAGTGAACAGCCCCCAAACCAAACCCCACGGTCCGAGTGTGCCAGTGTCCTCCACTCCCAGATGGCCTTATCCAATGGTCCTTGATGTCGCTAAAGAGCCTGTGTTGGTTATTCCATCCTAACGGCTCATACGTTCAGGCAAACAGCAACACATCCAAAACCAATCCCGATGAAGTATCAAGAATCCATGGGGATCTCATCCAAGTTGCCTCCCTCAAACACTCAGTACTTAGTTTGGGCAGAACATTTCTAATGTTAGTTTGTGACAAATAAGCCGCCAACCAAACTCTCTTCGGTCTCTTCTAGGAGCAGAGAGGACCACAATAAAGTTTATCTACAGAAGACACAACAGGGTCTTCCCACAAAGGCAACCTCTCCTTCGTGCTCTGCAGTCAATGCCCAATTGCCTCCTTTCCTCCTTGTTTTGCAGCCTGTTGGTGCTAGTAGCTCTCCATCCCCTGCTGACAGCGCTGACCGTCTCTTGGACACAATTTCTACATTACTTAAAATGCACTGTTTGGGCAGACACTTTCCTTTTTCCCCTTGGTAACTCAAATGTTGGTACCTGGATAATGTCGCTGTTTCCACATGAGGGGTCTGCACAGGGTGACATCCTGGAGCTGGCCCAAGCAGTGACACGAGAAGCTCTGCGGGGAGGAGCAGCAGCTCCGCTTGGGTCTGGGAGCCCCTGGAAAGGAACCTCCATGCACACGAGTGCCCACTGTCCCCTCTTGCCGTGCCACTTGGAGATTACCCTGAAATATTGCAGCCCTAGGGCTGCAGCCACGGCTGCACTGCAGAGACACAGAGCTGGAGAGGCGCAGAGGAATTTATCATAATTATTTAACAAAGTCCCGAGGGCACTATGGCCATTTAGTAGGCGTTTATAGCAGAAACATCTTATTTCCAAGGAGCTTATGAAATCCAAAATAAAGGATGAGGCTGTAAATGTACCAGAAGCTATAACATTCAGATAGAGAATAGGAGATTATGGTCTAGATAGTGGACGTATGAGACATGTTAATTATTGCTCATATTCACTAAAGATCTCAGTTCAGTGGTCCTCTTACCCCTGTGCCGCAGGTATGTGACAGCAACTCACCAAAGCACGTGAAATTAAGCACGTCACTATGTACTTGGCTAAGAGCTTTAGAGAACTGCAGGCTTTGAGCCACCCACCATCCATGAAGCAACCTTGTGGACACAAAGTTTTAGATAGTAACACTGATTAATACGGAGATCAACCTTTAGTGTCATTAAAACTGCCCCAGGTCTAACTCTTTATCCGAAATAGCAGTATATAACTGGTCTTTCACCTTGGCAATAAACAGCCCTTACTGTTTATTGCTTTTCCAAGGAGAGCAGACTTCAGAAAATCCATAATTGCCACAGCTAAGATTTGGACCAGACCGACACCTTCATCCTGTAGACCTGAAACATGCATGTAGTCCCTTTCACTGTCTTATCCTGCAACTAATTGAAGAGACATATTTCAACAAACTGGTTAATTGAACAGAGCTGAGATGCAAAATTTAAGATATTTCCCACATTTATACATACATAATAATGAGATCAATTACTTTCAGCTGATGGAGATACATTGAGAACTAACGAGGTACTTAAACGTGCATGGAGAAAATCTACTTTCTATTTTCAGGCTGTAACTTAGAGCTTGTTAGGGATTTAGCTCTTTATCAGTTTGAGCTATGGCACTTACATTGATAGAAGGTCTGTTAGCTGTGGCTCCCGACTGCATTAAAAAGTCTTTTAATGCAGTTTTGTAGTGGCATACATCTCATTATAGTGCAAAAATGGGCAAACGCTGAAGACCACGTTGTTGGAAAATACTTTGTCTGAGAACACAGCAAGCAGAAAGCTTGTCCTTTGAAGGATAACATCCACCTCACTCATAATTTAGATAACTAATCCGGAGACCCTTATAATAAGAAAACCTTTATCATTTTAAAGCTATTAAAACAGGTCCGCAAAGGTAAAGTGACAGATTCTGGGACTGTTATCTTTATGGGTCACTTTTAACAACAAAATACTCTTTCTCCCAATACAAAACACAGTGGTAATTTATTTCTTCAAAGAAATTGCAAAGAGAGAACATCTACAACATGCTACACTTCATACACGGCGCTCTAGGTTATTACCTGGGCAGCCAATTTCCAGGCAGCGATTTCAACATCTGAGCACAGCCCTGGATACAGCTCCAGGCACATCCGAAGTTTCTCATTAAGTTAGACACGCAATGAAAATGTTGAAAGTTGTTTAAGGGTGAGGAGAAAAGGATTCAGACGTTGTAAGGGTACAAGGAAGAACACAAACAAGCAAAGAGACCTTTGTATCCAGCTTGGAGAGCTCCAGGTGAAGGCAGCCCAAGACAATTACACCGGGAAGCACACGCGCATGCCCCTTTCACACAAACAGACCTTTAAACCTGCTATTTGGCAGGTAAAAACAGCTTAGGTTTAACTACAGCTTCGTGTTTCCTACCTATTGGGCCCTCTAGGCATTTCCATTCCCTGGGCCACAGTCTAGACATCTAAACCACCCCATGTAAGCAATAACACAGCTTTGAGTTGCTTTTCCAGGTCAGTTTAACCCCTTCCCTTGTCAGAGAGGAAACTCCTCATCCGTGGAGCAAATGCCATGTCCTATATAGCCAGGCTGGCCTCCCTACTGCTATTCTCAAGATATCAGGGTCATCTCCTTGGCGCAACCTGGAGCTCTCAGCCCCTAAGAGGGACACAACATCTTTTGCATCCCTTCCAAACTAATACCTCCCTTTTCCGCCTCCAGTTAAATGTGATGATTAAATTTTACCCTTGCCTTCGCTCTTCTCTTTCGCAATGCCCATCTACACCAAGTCAATGATGTCACCCCTTCAAAGAGAAAACCCATCCCAGAAACCTGGAGGCAGGAGCTGCAAGCACCTGCCTACAGGGAGGATCTGGCCTCTCAGCCCACATCCCTCATGGATTTCATGGACACACAGGGCTTCACAACAGGGCTCAGGGGCTCCTCACATGCCGGGAGCCCTTCCTCCCTGCATGGATCCCAACCAACCGCCTACAACCAAGGGCGAAGGCAACAGGCAGCTCTGGGCTGCGCTCGCCTGGGATTTTCCCTTATGCTTGTGTTTGTTGAACCAGAATATACTGCTTTCTGAAGCACTCATCATACATTTGCTTGTCATTACAATGTCTATAAGTAAATACTGAGAAATAAATAAGAATGCTTAGTACTTTAGGCCCATTAAAGAATTGGCAAGGTTTCACATGAGATGGTCTTTAAACTTGATGTATGGCAATAAAATCAGTTCCGAAAGAGACAGCTGCATAAAAACAATGTATGTCTTCACATAAAACTGTGAAAAATATTTTGACTGGCACAGATTTTAAGGTATGCTTATTTATTGGAGCTATGCTTCAGTAATTTACAGAATGCAGGATCTGATAAACAGGAGTGTCAGATGCTGGCAGAGGGGAAGTCCAATGTGCACTGATTTCAACTGATGAGTTTGAAATCACATTAGGCTCAGATTTATATCTAAAGTTGGAAGCAATCACACTTCACACACACTGACAGCTAGCAAAATAAAATTAAAAATAAGTGCAACAGTGGGCAGAAAAGCATATCTAAAAATGGATGGCTTACAACTAAAGATGAATTTCTTATTAAAATAAAAGACAACACTGAATTTGACTTAAAATTGCTTTTTAATTTTGCTTTGGGACTATCTGTGTCAAGGAAACCCTATTCGTGTCTTTGATCCAGTTAGTAGTAAGACAAAACATTTTCTTGATTAGTGCTGCAAGAGAAAAACAAATTCATGAGAGTTTCCCCTCCTCGTCTATAACTTTGCGTAATTTTTTTCTCATACCTTTAACTGTCCTTTAGCTGAAAAGCCGCATTTATACCTAAGAGCAAGAGTGCAATGAAAGATGGTGCCTGCAGATTGCATTTCAGTCCCTATCACGAACACAGTGTTTGAGTGATGCACTGCCTGGTGCTGGTGTGCTGTTTACTGCTTTGCTAATGATACCAGGACACAAAGGCACAGGACCGGGCTGAGACAGCTCTTTCATACCCTGTTTTTTTCTTTTTTTTTTTTAAGCGGTGATTTAAAGCAGGTCAAAGAAAGCTCAGGACAATTTCTCTCCCTAGAAATTGTAAGATGTGATAGGAAATTCTTTTTTTATTATTATTTTTATTTTTTTAAAACAAATATCAAAGAGGTCGGATACATGCTTCAAAAGTACGGATAAGATCTTGGTCATCTTAAGACAATAGATTGCTTTACTTTGTAGGATTTGAATAGTTAATGACATTTTGTACTGTTTCTCCATTTAGGTCCAACTAATACTGAACCTTTCTTGTTTATCATTTCTACAAGTAAAATCCTACTAGTGCATTTCCTTAGTTGTCCACATAATGAATTCTGACTATAAAAATTGCGTAGTTACATTAAAGTCCACTTATGTTCTCATATGTACCAATGTCTTAATTCAGATCATACTCCTCTAATTGCCCAAATTAATTGCTCTCTGATGAATTTTACAACACCTCATTTCCAAGAGTTTTTCCTGAAAGTACAGCAAAAAGGTCAACTCCACTATCAAATGCTGCACACTTCAGCATGCTTTGAAGATGATAATTATGGCTAATTAGAAGTTTTTGCAATTAGCAAAACTAATTTCCATTCTCTGAATTAATAAGATCCTTTTGTGTTCACCCTGCCAAACAGTTCTGCGCATCCCAACAAACTGCTGCTGTTCATGGACTGCATGAGCTCGGTGAGGACAGGGGGATGTCACCACATCTGGCGTTTCCCTCCACTAAAGGTCTCCTTCTGCTTCCAAGTCCCTCCAGCAATTCTGCAGCCTCATTTGGCTGGCGCTTTGGGACACAAAAGCAACACCAGCGAGCTGATATTTAGTGACATAGATATCAGTAGTGTCTTTGTGTAATTTTTCCTTGGAAAAATGCTGACACGAGGAGAAACTACTAAGGTAACGGATATTCTATAGCGACTGCTGCACATAGCCCCTAAACAAAGGAAAGGTCCCAAAACAGTGATTTTCCAAGTTGTCCACAAAGCACATTTTTCCCATTCGGAAGTGCGCAGGCAGCAGATTAGTATTCCGGCTATTGGGTGATTTTCAGCTCTTCTCTGTAAGCTACACGTGCACTTGCACCCCAGAGAGCACTAGAAGAGCAGGACTGTCAAGCTCCATCTTTGCTGTAGACTAATTACAAAACCTGGTTTGCAAAAGCAGCCTTCCTTCGACACCTCCCCACTTACCTTCTGCATCTTAAAAACATGGGGGGTACTTCAGAATGGTAAGAACGCACTCAGCCGCTTTGAAACAGCAGAGCAGTGCATATTTGCAGTACCGTAAGGAGGAAAAGCTGGCAATGTGCTAAGTTTACCTTGAATTATTACCCTGATGAAATTACACTAACAATTATTTTGTCAATTTGATATTACAGTGGATACAAACATGCAAAAATAGGAAAAAAAATAGGAAAAAAATAGACAAAAAGCAGTACTGGTGAAATTGTGGTTGAGCTGGCATCCTGTGGGATAGCATCTTACTGTAACACTCCAGCATACACACCTATGGCTTGGCTGCAAGCCCATGCACTGCTTGCAAAAGGGTCCGCTCTCGTTCCAGACACGAGAAGGAGGCATCAACCCCAACCAGCATCCTCCGAGCACACCCCTGGGGCGCTCACAGCACCGTTTACCCGGTGTAGCAACTCCCAACGTTGTCTATTCAACTTCACTGAGAGAACGGCACATCTCGAAGCCTGCCTGCTGCCCAAAGATGCTGAAAATTGCTCACAGAGCTCCTGACCAGTTTAATGATCAGCCTTTAATAGCGCTCAGCTCCTGCCACATCGCCCCTCGGACCGCCTTGGTTTGCTGCGTACCCTACAGAGCCATTGGTGCAGCTGCTTGTATATCCTCGGGCATGTTCTGTGCTGATTTGCTCCCTGTCATGGATGCAGCATCTCTTTGGAACACAAAGAGCCAATTATAAATATAAATAATAATAAAAAGCCCCTCAGCACTCAAGGCAAATTCTCTCTTTAGCATATATGCGGCTGCTGTTGCTCTGCATGAAGAGGTACAAAGGTGATTATTCCGTGTTCGGATTCTTCAGAACTGTGCACATTCCCATAGTACACATCTAGCTAAAACAAATCTCATTTGCTGGGATCGTTCTCTCTTCATCAGTGACATCAATATTGGAATCGTTTCCCATCACGGGAAGCCCAAATTAGGTCTCTCTTTAGAATTGTTTCATTAAAACCTTCTCAAATGGTCCCGAAAATTCAGGGAAAAGCCGAGTTTCCTCCATTGCTCAGCCACAACCAACTGTGACATGCCTTTTAATTGACCTTGACATGTGGGGACTTCACAAGACAGCAAATTACTAAGAGGAACTAGATGTCAGGCAGGTTAAGAGAAGTCAAATAGCAAATAGCTAGAAGGGCAACAGAGCCACCAGTATGTAAATCAGGAGTTGTATTTAAGCCAACATTTTGCATTATGCATGGAAAGGTGAGCAATAGCAAATAGTTTAAGAAATCTGTCTACAATTAATGAATCCTAAATAGCTTTATTAATGTAGGTCAAATTCCACCTTCATGGGGGAATTTGACATTTACTAATATGGCCATGTATGAATTATTCAAGGCAGATATATTTAATATATACACAAAATTGTATTGAGTATGCTCTTCTCAATGGCTAAATTACAGTTGTATTACAAAAACTACAGGGGCTACTTAATTTCTAATCCAGTAATCATTAATTAAATAATATTTAAATCACAACATATCTAAATCCAAATGTTAAGCAGAAGGCTGCAAAATATTGTTTGATTTGTAGCCTGTGGCACAATGTCATCACCCATCACGGAGCAGGTATTCAAATTTTGTCTTTTGTTCTTGTAAAATATAAACCTGGTATCAATTCCCCCTGTGAAGAAAAACTATGATTAGTAATTAAATTACAGTGCATTAAACTTACTTAACTTAAGTTCACCAGCTGGGAAAATTCTATGCCTCTGGGCTTAACAATAATTCTTAATCTTGCCATAGCCTGCACCTAGTTTTTTAAGTTGTATTATAATTTTCTTTATTGGAATTTCATTAAAAATGGTAATGTCATTACTCCTGTTAATGCTTAAAACCAACACCATAATCCTGAATTTTAATTAGCAATTATAATTAATCATTATTTCATTAAGGAAATGTTTAGTGGGTAATTGTCTTTGAGCACCCCAGTCCCTAGGCTTATAAGCATTCCACAACATTTAATTTCTCACAGTTTCAGATTAAGCGGAGCCATCAACCTCATTCACTTCTAACATTTGCAGGTGGCTTCAGGTCTCTTCTTTGCTGTTTACAGCGACTCCAAGGATGGCTCCTGGCCTCGAGGAGCGCTTCCTCGACGGGGAAGCAGGAGCCCTGCCTAACGGTGCTCCCCACGGAGCCAACATCTGGATGCTCGAAATTATGTGGGGATGATCGCAAGCCAGATGCTGGTTGGGCACCAAGGCCTGGACTCAATTTGCTCTTAGGAAATGCAGCTCCTCCCTAGGACGACTGCAAGCAGGAACGGGCCAGCACAGGGCCCCTGGGACCCGTACGCTGTGAATTTCAGAAGATGGACTATAAAGCTCAAGATTTTGCAGCATATACCGTATTGAACTACGCTTATAAAATGCCCACTGGCTTTCTTGAGACTAATTAAAAGCACATGCTGGGTAGTCAATGGCCACATTAACAAACTGCCTTTTACTGTTGTCAGGGGGTTGGAGGGTACAGAACTGAAGAATTCAGAGTAAATGGCCTAGTTCGTAAGTACTTTAAGAAAACCAACCTTTGACTAACTTTACTGGACATAGACAAAAGTACAGGAGACTGGGTGAAACCAGGAGCTTCTGCAGCCCATGATGGCATCTCCATCATGGATCAGCGAGGGATTCCTAGGAAAGCCCTTGGGAGCAGGTTGAGCATAGTGATACTTCTACAAACCCTTCCGCTTCTTATAAAAGTCAGGAATAAACATACACTAAACACACACAGGGTATTTCAAGGGGAATACTTGTGAAAATCATTTCGGGCTTGTTTTAGATCTAGCATATGTCTTATATATGTCAAATCACATGCATAGTGACGTGCAAAGACCTATTTCTTCTCCATGTCAGAACATGATTCTAGGTATATGATGGATGCCCCAAAGAAGATCAGTGAAAATGTCTAGAAGTATGGAGGAAATAACACATAAAGAAGATGTAGAGGTTACAGAAAATCCTCGTGCTGACCAACCCTTTCCATAAGGAAGAGCTGAATGATTGTTTGACGAGGCAGCAGATGAAGGAGCCCATACAGCTCCTTTAGGGAGCAGTCTCTTTCGCCTGTTGCTCAGGTCCACGGGTACAAGCTGAAGTTGGAATATTTATCTCAGAGCTGAGGGTTCGGAACACAGAACTCAACTGCAATGCCCTGGGGACAAGAACTGCATGGAATATTGTAATAAAAATTCTGTTCCTAGCGGTTCTTCACATGCACAATCAACTGAGGTCACCACCTGGATATCATCCAGTGACTAATTAGAAGACAGAGGAGATGGGAAGGAAACTACCTCTCCATAAGGCATGCTCTACCCCCAGGAAAACATGACAAAGTACACGATATTTGGATGCAAACACACCATAGTTGGATATAAGTCATTTAATTGATTTTTTTGAGCTATATAGGAAATAAATATACATAAAGCCATTTTTTTTTGCTGTGTTATGGTGGCTGAAGGATAGCAGAATTGCAGAGATCCATTTCTATTTACGGTGCGTCTAAGAGCAACTGGGATGCTCTGCTCCATATCGTGTTATGTTACTAATGTAGTACTTGATTCAGTGAGAGAAATTCTTAAAAGATCATTTCGAAGCAGATGGGGGATCAATAGTTTCCTGTACAGTCTGTATTCCCTATAGACCAAATAGTATTCATACATCTGAAGTTTAGCAGATGGTGTTTTTGCATTAATTTTCTAAACTACCAACTGTAGGATACTCTGTTTTCAGAAAACCAGTTGCCTGAAGGCTTGAATTTTTTAAAGTATTTCAAATGTTTTCGTGTGTTGTAAGCACACCTCTTTCCCAGGTTTTCTCTCCCAAAGGTGCTGTTCTGATTTCGGATCTCAGGAAAGTGAGCTGGCAGCAGCCTTGGAAGTGTGGCCTCCTGCTATCTCTATAACAGGAGAGTGGAATACGATAGCACTGTCGCACAGGAGGGCACTTGCTACACACTGTGGCCACAGAGCCACCACACAACCTTGCTGCTTATAAAGAAAAATATCAAAGGCATAGATGGAAAGTACAATAAAATCATCCAGTGCATTCGCAGGATACAGAAGACCATTTGCTTCTGTTTCAAATAAGTCTCCAAAGCCCATTCCACGCTCAGACCACCTGTCCTCCTCTGCCTGCACTTCTTTCCTCATTTATTTTATTTATTTAGACAAAGAAATACACAAAGAACCATAAACAAGGTAGAGCGCCTCAGAATATTTTAAAGACACAAACTATTTTAAAGATACTTCCCTTGGCTAGATATCACATTGGAACACTTTTGACAGTTTGGACTCAGGGATATATACGAGAGCAGAAAAAGTTGCATGAAGGTCACTGGCTTAAGAATTTTACATGAATTGCTAAAGAACCCCCAAAACTGAGAAGTCTTTGATCCACAACAAATGGGGAGAAAAATACAGTTTCAAAGAATAAAAATCCTCCCGCTTTGCTCCTGCCTTAGCTGCAGTCAGTGTGTAATATTTAATATTCTCACTTCGCTTCAGCATTGCTCTAAGCATGCAAAGTCATTCAATTTAGCCTTTCAGTTTGGTCAACATGCCAGAAAGAAGCGATATTGCCTTCACCCTCTCTATCCTTCCTCTGAACGCAAATAGAGTGTGGCTGCTAATTTGTTGATTTATACAGCGTTTAATCCACTAGAGTCATAAAATAGTAAAGGAATCTTTCTTCAGTAAATGTACAGCAAAATAAAATCTTAGCTCTCAGGACCTGCAAGAAACCGGAGTGACATTTTATTTGTTTGAGAAGCATTTTCTGACTCAGTGAGGTGGTCGGACATGAGTGGCTTGCTTATCTACAGCACAGCATATGCGGTGCGCTTGGGTGGTATGTTCTTGAGGGAAGATTTGTTTCCTTATTTCACGGAATAGCACCACTAATGCCTTCATCTCACTCTTTATTGTTACTGCTAAATACTCATAATGAGATAGCTGATAGTTTCTGCTACAAGGGAAGCACTTACAAAGCGAGATGCAGAGAAGCCGCTGTTATTTATAATGTCACTTCACTTGGATCCCCTGGAAGACAAGACCCTGAGTTAAGTGCAAGATGCAAGCCCGACTGAAAATGCATCCTCGAGTACCCTAGAAAGCCTTGAAATAAGATCTCTCCTTTCTCCTCTTTTTAGCAGATAATAAGAGCTGGTATCCGTGTGTACCGCAACGTGAAGAGTAGGATGTCAACATGCAGAAGGGCCAGACAAATGATTTCCCACTGCACATCCCCAAACACTGCCTCTCCCAGGGTACAATTTGCCCACTACCTGCACCCTGAGCAGTACACTGCAAACAAAATCTTACTTATAATACGTTTGTTTTTTTCAGTGTATTTTTTCTCAGCGTCTTTTTTTCAGATTAAAGGCAGGTCAGCCAAGGTATAAGAAGAAAACAAAAACATTAATTTCATCTCAAGTTTAATGCACGGTTTATTTTACTGTTTCATCACGGGTCAGGCTACGCCACTTGGCCTTCCTGAGTGCCTATTACAGGAGTCAAAGTGAACACTGCTTAGCTGTGTACATAAAGCAGTGACTTCATTACACAGGCCTGTATGCAACCAGAGCTGCTATTCCTATTGGAATAAAACCTTTAAATAACAATTATGTTTAAGTTTGAAATCCCAGTTGTTCCTCAGTCAGGTCAGAGGACCTCACCCACAATGCTAAAAGAAGATTAAAGCTTTTATAAAGCTTTTAAACCTTCATACATAACCATAGTGCAGCTTTGCTGATGCTCATTCCAAAAGCTAGAGCACCCATGTTTGGAAGAAGCCGAACAACCAGTCTTACAGATCCCGAGCTTTCTGTTCAGTTTTTTTTGAATCTAGCAGTTTCTGAAGCCCCAAACTTCACAGTACTTCAGAGAACGCATTCCGAGCTCATGCCTGCCTAGCTCAGGATAATCTCTTTGAGGTAATAAAATGAAACCACCAAACAAAAATAAAGGTCTGTTCTCTCTCATGTTTTTTAAAAAGGGGATTAAAAAATTACCATCTTTAGCTGCTCTCCTAATAGCAAGCCTGAATCAGAAGGAATAATCTCCCTTGCCTCTTTGTGGTAGCAATGAGAGTGTTTCCTTAAGGATCCAGCTCTGTGGGTATAATCTGATTTACAGCTGAGATCACTCAGAACCTTCTTCTCACCTCCAACTTGCAGTGCATGAAGGTGAAATGCGTTGCCGAGGCCCCGCATGGCCTCGGCCCCAGCCCTGGCTTCCACCGACCCTGATATCTCCCCCAAAAGCCGGGGAGCACCTTGATGTCCCCCCAAAAGTTGGGCACCAGCAAGTATTGAACTGCTCTCACTTGTCTGTACAGCAGGATTGGCCTCGTGAGAGTTGTCCTCATTCCAAGCTCCTGTATTTATTTATTTTTTTACCATTGATTTTGTCTCATTTCTGACCTCTTGGAAGTCATGTTTTTAAATCGGGATATTTTGTGTTCA
Organism: Crypturellus undulatus; assembly: GCA_013389825.1. NCBI lineage: Eukaryota > Metazoa > Chordata > Aves > Tinamiformes > Tinamidae > Crypturellus > Crypturellus undulatus. Next base: position 91,709 of record VWPW01030268.1, on the reverse strand, counting down.
TGCAGATCTTTTAGGGAGCATTAAAACATAGTTGTGTCCTTTCGTCTTGAAATGGTGCTTCTCTCCCTGTGGATGGGAAGCGCTGTGTTGCCGGCTAAGTCAGCCACATCGCTCCTTAAAACAGAGTTTCTCACTGCACTTTTTCTCATTTTGTCTTTAAAAACCAACATTATTCAGCAGTCGCCTCGCCCAGCCCTGCAAGCAGCGTGCTCTCCGATACTCGCTTCATTTATCATCATTCACTTCCCTCTCAGACACAGCACTTTCCCAGCAGATAACAAATGTTACTGTAACCTCTTTATCTTCCCCCCAGCCTGCTCAGGACATCCTGCAACCCCGTGTTTGGCATTAGGAGCAGCTTTGACCCCGGCTGCTTGGCCTGCTGGAGCCGAAAGCCAGGGCCAGCTCAGCAGGGTTGCACCCCAGGACCTGCTCTGGCGACTCCACGCGTCCTGGTTTCACCAGGACAGGACCCTGCTTCCAAACACCTCCAAAATGTAAGTCTTTCACATGTAAATTAATGTCCGTTTCCACTCTCAGAAACCCTGAGGCAGACCATATGCGCTTAAGTAAATGGCACACTTAAGGCCATGACAAGCGTTGACCTCCTAGCGCAATTCTTACTGAAGTGACGGCAGCAACGGACTCTCTGCTGGGACTCCTCTGTGATACCACTGCCCTGAGGATGCAAACCTGGTATTATTATATAACTACCTAGGGAGGTCTGTCACATGGCAATGAAATTAATAATACATATTTCACAGCCCAGCAGAAGAGCATGTCATGTTTAATATCTCCAACACATACTGTTGGGCTCATTTGGGTGCTCACTTGAATGATTGCAGCTATTGATTTGTAACTCCATGGTATGTCCAAGGCAGTGTTCAATGGAAAGTTACTTTAGCCTAGCCTTCCTAAGCTGCCGAGGAATCTAAAAGACTCTGAAATATTCAGGAATTCAGTTGCAAAGTGAAATGTGCTCCAAGAAATAGCTTCTTCTGTCAGTGCTTTCATTTCATTTCCATCACAGCATCCATCACGTGTTTACATACAATAACGCAGCAAAGATGGTTGGAAAATGCAGTTTTCAGGGTTCTTGCAATGGGATTTATCCACCTAAAGGTGATCTTGACTTACAAAGTGCAGGCTTTACACCCTGAGCTCTGCTTCGACATACCCTTCATTCATTTAATACTCATTCCCTTCACTCTTTTCTTTGCAGTTGTTGAGTTTATAGGTCCTAATCTGTCTCCCTGGGATGATGAACTTGCATTGTGCTTTGCGTGATATTCGACCCTCAAGATGCGGATCATTTATTTACTGTTTGCAAAAACATGAGATGATTGGAAGCATCCAATCTCAATCAAGTGACTTTGTCTTCACAAACACAACCAACCCAGTCATCACGTGCTCCTTCCTTCTTCAGTTACTGACCCACAGGAGCTGTCAATGGGGTTCCTTTTACTTGCAGAGCATCTATTTCTGAATTTATCTTGTTCATCTTTGACTTTCTGTGGAGGAGGATGGTGAGAACTTTAAATACAAATGCACAAATACTGTGCTTTGGAAAAAAAAAAAAAGCTGATATTATTCAGAAAAACAAAACAAACAAACAAAAAACAGCTTCAAGCAGCCCAGTTCCTCTTCTTACGGTCAGAAAATTGCAAGCAGGTCTCACACAGATGCACATAGGCACATGTAACCCCTGCCCTCACAGCACGAGGCTGCACCAGGTCTCTGACTGACGTAGGCCTGTGCTCTGGCTTCCCCTTTACAGTCAGTCCAGCAATATTTTTCCCCCTGGAAGCAGCTTCTCTTACAACATCCAGAAGTACATGTTGTTTTGGTTTGTTTGTTCCTTTTTTTTCCCCCCTCTCCTTCCTACATCTAAGACATTTTCATGGATTTTGAGCTGCAAAAGCCCTTCTCGGGGAACTGTTCAAGCCCAGCTCTCAGCCTCAGTGGCACCCAGGTACTGGCCCTGCTGCAGTTTCAGACACTCATTTTTCATCCTTTATCTTCTGTACTTATTTTTTTTCCAGCACTTTTGAATCAATGTGGCTATGGAAGATTTACTGATACTTTTCTGCTGGGTTTAACGTATTCTTCATCTCTTTAGCACTTGATTTTATTTCCAAATGTGAGAATTATACAACCACCTAATAATCAACTCTGTGTTCCTTATTCAGAAATAGCCATGCGCACACACAGAACCACATCTGTGAGCGAGGAGATGAACTGCCCTCATAGTGTATGGGGATGAAGTTTTCTAACGTTGAATAAATTCTCTTTGACAGAAGAAGTCCAGCTTCAGGGCTGGGGGAAAGGAAGGAGCAGTAACTACTGACACGAGGCAGGCAGCGCTTCCACGAGAATGCCGAGAGGGAAGGCTGGCTCTTACCAGCCAAACTGGAGAAAACCATCAGTTTTAATCTGAAAACTTTACTAGGAAAATTCTGAGCAACAAATATCTCCTTTCATCAACACCCATCCTCATTCACAAATTGCAAATTAAAAAAAAAAAAAAAAAAATTGGGAAGCCACAAGGTACACATCACTGAGTGGACACCGTCCTGCGGTGGTGCTGAGCTAGCGGGTTAAAATGAGATTCGGATGCAAGAAGCGTCGTGCCCGAGCGCCGAGCGGAGCTGCCCCGGATCAGGGCGAGCGGAGACGCGCGGCTCGGGGCGCCCGAGGCGCTGGGGGAGGCTGCGCTGCTCCAGCTAATGAGGCGGCCCCGGAGCGAGCGCTCTAGCCCACGGGGTCAGGCACGGAAGATGTGCCTGTTATTCGTGCGCTTTCTCAATTTAACATTTCAATTAAAAACCCACCCTCACCGATCTCTTGTAGATCAAGGCACTTTGATCCAATCAAGGACTAAGTGTGGCGGCTCTGCGCACATCAGAAGGCCCCTTGTGCAGTGCTGCTAATCAAAAGGCACAGATATACCTAAACGATTCGGAATAGAAGCATTACGGCACAGAGCAGTTGAGAAACCGGCGTCTGGGAGAAACTCAACTAATGACATTTTATTGAAAAAGAGAAAGAAACTCAGTCCTCAACAGTGTTGACAAATGTCACAGCCAGACCCTCATGTGGGAGGGCGCTTTGCTCCGGCTCTCCCAGCTTAATGGAGGTTATTAACAAATGTCCTTTTTACAGCACTAACTACCAAAGGAGGGATTTCCTTCCAAGCCCCATCGCGACGTCTCCGTCACAAAACCTCCCAAAAGGGCAGGCCCTAGCGTTTTAAACGAGTGTTGTCTGCATACTCTGCTGCCAGTAGGTCTTGCCTTGCGACACGGCGAGATGGGCGCTTGCCTGCGGCGCTGGGCGTGGGAGCCGGAGCCCTGCGGCATCCCGGGATCTCGGGGACCTTTCCCCAACCTCGGCCTGTCCCCAGCACCAGCAGAGCCAGCGCTGCCCTAGACTGCAGCCCAGCTCCACGGTTTCATTGTGCACCACCGATTGCTGCTGTTTGCTTAAAATATCCTGCTTCAAAACTGCCCTCCAAGTCCATATCCCCTCCAAGTCACCTTCATCACACTGGCCTGTGAGCTTAGGGATCGCTCTATTTCCTCCCTTCCTTCTCTCTCTTCCAGCTGGGAACCTTAATCTCTTTAGTCTGCCTTTGCAAGGAAGTCGTTTGGATTTTCCTGAAGCTGCTTCTTTGAATGGATTTCACTGAAATTTTCCTCCACACACAAAAAAAAATTCAATTCTGTACTGAAACCGAACATAATAAATGCAACATGCCCAAGAGGAGGTTTTGTTTATAGAAAGCTGTGAGTTGCTGGGAAGAAAAGGGAATAAAGATTATAACGGGAGCTGCATTTCAACATTAATTATATCAGAAATGTTTCTGGCTTCTTCTGCGATTTCACATCTTTGTTGTGTGTCCCAACCACCACAAACACAGTAATTTTCATTTATTCCACAGCTAAAATTTACATATCTCTCCTCAGCCCCTTTTTTTTAATTAGCAGGAGTATTTTTTAAAAATCCATTACGTCTCACCAAGTTGTAGGGAAATTTACACTTGTGCAAATACTGTCTTCCCAAATAAATGCTCCAGCCAGAAACCTATGAATTAGCTAATGACAGAATCTCATTTACAGCCCTGGACTGGGACAGTGTGGTTATATTTTACACCATTTCAGATTAAAAATTCTTGCTAGGGGAAGAAGATGAGAAAATCAGACATTTCTAAAATGAACCGGGAGGGATGAAAACAGCTGGGAGACTCAAATTAAGGGCTATGGAGCAGCCATGCACCTGTACAACTGATTCTAATTTACACCTTTGCATTGTGTTAATAAATGTGTAATAAATACTGCATGTTTTGATGCCAACACAGAGATACCATCAGCTCAACCAGCGGATATTAACTTTTGCTAGGCAGTTAAATCATTATTTTTTATATCAAAACAAGTTCAGTGACTTTAATTATTTACCTGAATTCTGAGCAATGCCTCGCGGATACACCTCGTGCTTCCAGGGAATATTTCCCCCAGGCACCACCGAGTTATCATATAATCTCCTAACTTGTTCACCTGCTGCTAAAACTTCATCATTTTCCCCTAATTTATATACTCATATATATTATATTCATTCCACCCCAATGACAGATATCTTTTCCAATACCTTGTAGCCCATCAGGGTTAGGAACGGGAGCTTTAAGCCATCGCAAACTACAAAGCTCATTTTCCCAGTGGAATACGGCTTTATTTCTAGCCTTGAAAGGCCATGAAATGATAGGCTATAAATTGCCAGTTTTAATATCTATTTATAGGCACTTCTATAGTGCACATCTATGTATAAAAAAACTTTCTGATCTCTAAAGTTCTGAAATATATTACTGTCCTCTACTTCCAAGGTCTTTTTCGGTAGAAGTCACAGATCTAAAGGAGCCAGGGTTTGAAAATGGCAAGGAGTCAGGAAATACAGATAAATTCACGCCCAAGCGTCCAACTGCAGCCTCCCTGGGCATTACATTAGTGACATTATCCACAGCAGCAGCATTTTCAGACTGCTTATCACACTAATATCTAATGAAGAGCAAAGAGGAGACACAAACCGAGTGCAGGAACACAGCAGTGGGTGCAACTGTGTCCACTGCTCCTTCTGGCCACCCACGCAGCTATTTTTCACGTTCTGTCCATCACAATTAATGCAATAATAAACTGTGAAGCACCTCCTGCCATCTGATTCTTCACCCCAAAGCATAAACACGTAACACATGCAAGGTGCGGAGCTGATCCCAGAAATTCTAATGACTTTTTCCCCCTTTTTATGTTGACAGATGCCTGACCGGAATTCCTAATGCTGCCACAAAGCTCCCACTGCAGAAGATTTATGATTATTTTCATAAGATAGGCCTTGTCAGGGGGGTTTGATTTGATTTTGGCTGGATTATCTATTGCAAAGAGAGTAACTTGTTTCACATTTTTTAGGATGCAATGCAGTGAGGGCTGGTGGAAAGCAGGGATGGACCCACTTAAATGCGATTTCCTGGTGTCCTCGATTCTAGGAGCTGTTCCCTGGGGGCAACACGCTTGCAACATTCTACAAAGGAACTTCCTAACATCTTTTTTTTTTTTCCTTTCTTCCTAGACAACTACTTTCATTAATTATTTGAATAAGATTTAACTGAGATGAAAGGCTCTGGTCTGCCTTTGATGTGAACACATAACTATCATTAACATTTTATTATTAATAGGAGTTATGCACATAAAGATGGAAGAATAGATCCCTTCTTCTTTACGCTAAAGCCTTGCCTCTTTTGGTTATTTTTACCTCTAATGACAGAAACGATGGATCAGCAGCAGGAATACAAAACACAATCAAGTTAACAGACTAGAAAACAGTCTTACTGTGACGGGATGTTTTTGCCAGCCCCAGTAAGAAGGTGGCAGAACAATTTCTTTCTTCAGGTCCTGAGCAGCTTCCCAGCGCGATCACTGCAGGGCTCCTGTTTCATGGGGCTGGACCCTGCCTCCAGGCTACCTTTTCCTGGAGCGCTTAGGCATGAATTAAATGGTTATTTTCGAGTTACGGAGCAACAAATGAGTAAAAACTCCTGGAATTTCCCCATAGAAACCTCTCTGTTATAGAGTTCGGCACGATAAGCTGCTGCCTGAACCTTAACAAGCATTTGTCCCACGCGGTGGCCTTGTCCGGGTGGGCAAACAGGACCAGGGCTATAACCGACACAGTGAAATCCCCTGTACCACAGCACTGCTTCAGAAAAGAAAGCAAAGGTTCAGTCTAGAAAGTGCTACATAACAGTAAAACTACTGAAATAAAACTAAATATATGCCAATCCAGCCACAGGCATGGGCAAGCTTTGAATGTGGGGCATACATGGGGTTTTAAGAAAAAATTTAAGGATAAAAACACTGGAAGAATTATCCTATGGAATAAGCATTGTTGACACGTCTTTGGAGTTTAGTGAATCCTTAACTGAGAGGCAGCTTCCTTTTACCAAAAATGCATATTCTCACTGCATGCTATGCTCCCTTTAGCTAAGGAAATGGTTGGTTCTACCAGAGAAACATACTGTAAGTAAATTAATGAAGCTAACAGAAACTTAACTTTTTCATTTCCAGACTACATCATTTTAACTGTGCTGGTTTTATGGCGCATTAATGTTGTTGCTGGCATTTATATGGCATATTAATTACACCGCACTCAGTTATTTTCTCTGCTAAACGTAAAAGGTCATATCCTTGGTGTATACTTTTCTGTATGGAAATTTGACTTCTTTAGCATGCTGAATAGAAGCTAAATCAACAAAATAATGCATTTTCTATGAAATGAGTAAACAGCATACAGTGAAAGGACAGTTAATCTACAGACTTGCCGTGAATTTTGCAGAAATAGAATTAATGTTTTCTTCGGTGTTCTGCAAAAGAGGAGGTGTGCTGCTCCTATACACCACATACATTCTGCCAATGCCAACAACACTTGCACGTAAGGGAGAAAAAATGAGGGAGTGCATATAGCTTTCTATGTATGTAGTTTTATACACTGCACGGGAATACTTTTCCCAAGAATATGGCAGCACAGAAGACATCTGATATACTACAAGCCATTAAGTTGTCACTGAGCCTACACTGTATATCTTCCCCTGAGTGCAATTCTCCGATGTTTACCTTTTTAAAAAAAAATGGTTATATTTTACCTCCAAAAAATTCCCTGCAAAAATGAAGATCAATGGGGTGAGTGGAGAAGTGTAAATATTGTCTAGCGGAAAAAGCAGTCAATGCATAAAAGTTATTGACAACAGCTGGGGCAATACAATGATTTTTCCACAGAGATGACACCATTTCATCATGAAAAGTTTGTATAAGAGGAAAAATATTCATTCTGGTAGGGAGCCGCTCTACAATATTTCTCACAGATTTCCTTTGTACCTCAAGCTGACACCCAGGGTACTAGTATGAATTGAATGATAACGTGCTTTTTGTTGCTTAAATTTCAGAGGTTTGCACGATAGACTGCACCCCGCTGCTGTGCAGGGGTTTACATAGGGAACGCTGAGGAATGGAGCGGGCAGGTGTCACAATCAGGAGCCCAGATGCCCTGTCTGGAGTCAGGAGTGATTCCCGCACCCTTGCTGGGCTAGGGAAGAGTTTTCATCTGGATACATGGATACACATGGCCGAATCCTTACACAGCAAGGAGAGAAATGCCTAGGACAGCAGCAGGGCTCCTCTGTGGATGGAGGAGCCTCTTGGCTGGTTGACACCATCGCTCTTAGCTATTTGAGTCTCTCTCAAGCAGGGCAAATCACATGGAAGCGCTCCATGCTCGCAGAACAAAGCACTGCTGAATTAAGGTATTTGCTTTTTAGCATTTTCATTTCTTTCCTGAGGGAAAATGAGTTCCTTACTGTAAAAACAGCCACCGTCCTGCAAGGAGCAGACTGTACCTTTTCACCCGCCAACTGAGGGAAAGGATAGACAGAAGTATTGACCGTGCGGTTTTCTCAGGGCATATCCGTTTTCCTCCTTAAAACAGGCCGAGTGAATTTTTCTGTTTTTGCTAAAATGCAGAGAAAGTTAAGGCCGTAATTCTAATTAATTAGAAAATAAATATGATAGAGAAAAGCAAATAGAAAGTAACAATATATGCACAAAAATCCAGGCACGCATGCCTCAAACGTCTTGGTATTTTATATACGTTTCCTTTAGAGGGGGTGGCTCCCTCCTATCACAACAAATATCTTGAAGCGCAGGAAGCTGCCAGCGGAGGCAAAGGCAATATATGAAATTGCTTCTTGATTCCTCATATCTCCAGTACGCCAGCAACTGTAAATCTAGCAATGTGAAAGCAGCTTGGACCCGCCGGGCTCTGGCAGTGCTTATTGTGGTGCAGAATGGCCAGGGAACAGGGGGAATATATAACCCACCGGGTACGCGTGCGCCTGGCCTCCCTTCTCGGGTAGCTGGTGGACTCGGAATACTCAGGAAAATAGTGGTACCGGGTAACGGAGCTCTGTGCCAGCGCAGCTTGGGTTTAATACCGCGACCTTCCCGGAGCGAGGAAGGCCAGGGCTCTAGATGCACGAGGATTAATTCAGCAAGACACATCCACACGTAGGAACACGACGAAGCCCGGTTGGAATCAGTGCGACCAAACCGCAGAGCTCCAAGCTCTGCTGCGTCGGCAGCGGAAGGGCAGGTGATCCCGGGCCGGCCCTGGCCGCGCTCCCTGCTCCCTGCCGCTCCGGCCGCTCCGGCCGGACCTCCTCCTTGCTCCGAAGGCCGGCGGCCACCACCACCTCTCACCAGCATCTCAGTTTGCTTCAAAAAAGAGAAGAGAATAAAGCAAAACAGACCCTGCAATTAGAAGGGATGCTTCCTTTTTAGCTCTCTAGTGGGTTGGCAACATTAGGAACTTAAACTAATAACGCCAGATTAGAATTACATTGGAAAATGAATTCAATCTTTATTTTAAACAAAATTCCCTTTATTCCGTTGATGTCACTGTGATATTAACAGTGTTTAAGCATAAATCCTGCCCTCCGTGAAGCCAGCATAATTGTGCACCGCATGCCAGCTATTCTCTTCACATTGGAAATGCATCTTTAAAACATTTTAGCTTAAGCCTTGTCAGTGCTAATCCTAATGCCTGATGCTGAGATGTGTATTTTATTACTGTGCATAAATGGAAGCGGCAAACCTTCGGGGAGGATTACAGGGTACAGGAACGACCTCCGCAGCATCCCGGCATGAAGATGCCCCCAGGTGCCAAATGGGATTTGGGGATAAAAGTGACATGTGTCTGTATAACCTGGGCACCCTCTCCGGGTACCCATGTACCTATCAGGGATTGTGAACACATGTCCCTTCCAGCGAGCTGAATTTTCAGTCAAGAGGAGGCTAGAAAAGAGATGGAGCTTCTGAGGGTACCGGGTTCTCGCTTGCACCCTGCGGGGGAAAGGACCGCGGTTGCCCCTGCTGTCACGGGAGCGGGGACCGAGGGATGGCAGCAAAACCAGGGAGGAACGGCCAGAGAATGAAGGAAGAAGCTGGAGTGTAGAGGGAGGAAGGAGCTCAAGAAGCAGGAGAGGAGGCCAAGGATGGGGAAGTGTCTCCCGGCTCCCACGTCCATCCCTCCAGCTGCCTTGTGATGGCTCCTCGGAGCAGCGGGTCCCACCGGCTCTGGGNGATGGCAGCAAAACCAGGGAGGAACGGCCAGAGAATGAAGGAAGAAGCTGGAGTGTAGAGGGAGGAGAAGCAGACAGGAGGCCAAGGATGGGGAAGCGTCTCCTGGCTCCCACGTCCATCCCTCCGGCTGCCTCGTGACGGCTCCTCGGAGCAGTGGGTCCCACAGGCTCTGGGTGTCACCAGCGAAGGCCACACTCCCCCAGGACAGGAATTTGTCTGGGCAAGGGCAGACGGGCAAGAAGGGGAGGTTTCCTCTCATCTGTGCTCCCTACAAACCGCCCGCGCTGCCTCTTCCAATAGCACCGAAAGAGAAGCGAGCGGCTTCCAAACACCTTTTCATTTGGTCCAGCTTCCCTCTAATCTACCCCGGGCCCGGAACACGGCTTTTCAATCTCCCAGAAAGTTGTTCTGCTGACCCTGAAATGTCAAACTGTTACAGGGCGCTGAATCCAGAATTGATTACTTCAGAGGTCAGACAATAGCCAGTTTTATAGTGATTTTTTGAAGGCTTTCCTACAAAAAAAAAGAGAGAAAATCCGTTCTGAAATGGGTGAGCAGCCCTCAGCACGGAGCTTGCAGAGCCCTCTGCTACCTGCACCCTGCGACCCCCAGCCAAACCCACGATGCAGCTTCCACTTGCAACACGAGATGCCCACGCGCAGCCTCTCGACGGTGTCTCTAGCTCTTAGACCATCCCAGATCCCATTATCCGTGTTTATTCTCTGCAGTAAATACGCGGTCTTGCTAAATTTTAGCAATATCGCGAGTGCTTCACCCTTTTCTGCAGGCAGCCAGCAGTATAAATACATTTAATTAGTGAACGCCCCTTGCCAATTACGAGTATTGCTGAAATTGTTGGTCCTAATTATTTTAATATTCAGGAGAAGCACTTTAACATAACAAGATAATTACTTATGGATAAGGGTTTATGAGAGCTGCAATCATTTTCTTTATTTTTTACAGTGCTAGCCTGGGCTTAGTTAAATTTCTGGACACACTTTCAATTTAAGATTAAAAATTGTAATTTGTGAGAAATCATCAAAGCACCACATGTTGAAAGAAAAATAACTCTATGCAATCTCTATTAACACTATGGCAAAATAAATTCACCATGTATTACATGCAATTAAATTATGAGCAGAATCTAAGGGAATCGGTTTATTTCTTTTTAAACAGATCATTTTACATATATTGAATTGAAATGGAAAAAAAAAAGCCCTGACCCTTCCTCATTTTAGAGGGAAGAGCTGTTGTCCTTTATTAATCCAGCCTGTATCCTTTTGTAGTTACTTAAATTCTCTTTCCCTGCAAAATGCCAATGGAAAATATAACCTATCTTCCCTACTGCATATGTGAGAAAACTTTAACTCCAATTTCTGCTCTTTGCAGCGTGCCAATCAATGGGAAGAGTTATTTGGATGGGAAACAATTGGTCTCAGTATCTGATACATGTTAATATTGCAGCACACCCAAGAGCCGTCTGCTAGGGGCGTTTCACACGGTGAAGCCCTGCAGTTTATGCACGTTTTCATTTCAGAAGTTTTGCAACAATAAACTGTGTGCAGTTAACTGCATGTGCATCCAAAGGAAGCCTTTGTCACCCGGTCCCTGAAGGCAGCGTTAACATATGTCTAGGGATGTTTTGTTCTTGCTGTTTCCGCTTCTCCTTTTGTATTTGCACGTACAGAAATAGAGCCTATTTAGAGCGGGAGTCCCTTTCCACAGTCAATTTTTCTAAGGAAAAATTGTCATTTGTCCCTACTCCTATATCACATATTTGCTCTGGTCTCTATACAATGCAATGGTGGGAAAATAAGATGATCAGATCCCTGTTCCAGCACGAAATATCCACGTTTGCTCCGTGTACAAGGAATGTGTCCTGGGTGAGGACCAACTGCTGCCTGGGAGATCAGGCCCTCCTGCCCACTCTAGGTGACAGAAGGTGGCAGCTAATTAGGTGTCTAAATACTGAGAAATATTTAGCATTCAACAACACCAAAAAAGCCATTATCCAGTACTTTCAGCCTATAACCAAATTCAATTCAATTTACTGGGATATTTTGCATTTTCACAGCACACCTACTAGAATACACAGGAAAAATCCTGTCCCACTAAACTTATAGTGGCAGGGAGGGAAAAGAAAGTTGTTTGATTCAGTGGAGCAAATTCTGTAGTTACCCCAACGAGCGCGCGTTAACTCAACTTTGAGTGTTAGAGAACGCTAAACCGTGGTCATAAATTAGTGAAATTAATCCAAACCATAGGCAAATGTGAAGCATAACATGTGTAGGATGTCTGCACAGATAGACTAATTTCAAATAAAAGCCTGCAGTTAGGTACCCATTACAAAAACTGCATTTATCCACCATAGAGCAATTAAAAACATAACCAAAACCAAAGCCCTAATCCCAGATGCTACCTAGGGAGGACCAGACTCAGGGAGACCTCGGAGAGGAGAGGGAAAAGCAGCTGGAGAGGAAGCTGGGCTGGGCTGACTACGTCACACAAAAGCCATGCGTGGAGAGGCAAAATCAGCATGAGCTTTTATAATTAAATACTGTCTTCCAATAACAAATAGTAAGAAACGGGGTGGCAGAGAAGATTTATTTATCTTCCACATACTGCAAAATGAAACACATGCAAAGCTTAGAGGAATGCACACACTTCCAAGCAAGTTAAATCACTTATGGGGACACCGTCAGGTATTTCCACCCCAAAAAACCACATGGTTGAACTGCAACCTAATCCTAGACTGTTTCACATTAAAGATGTGCAGTTTCTCTGCAGATACAGTCAATACACTGAGATTCACAGTCATGTCCCACCTCTCATGGAGAGCTCCCACAACAACAAATCAAGAAGGAAACGCTGTCAAAATGCTGGCAGAATTGACACATACTGTTCTTGGCAAAACAAAGTCAGGTTGGTCCTGCCAGAGCAAAAACAGAAGCACGAGTTCCTGGCAAAGCAGAGATAGGAGCAGAACTCCTATTCTGAGAAAAAAAATAATAAAGCAAAACAAAAAGAACTTTTACATAATTCTTGGCAACCCAAGCACATTGTGCAGGTTTGATTTCCTGACGAGGCAGCCTGGCATTTGCAGACAAATGCTACTACAGTGATCGGGCAGCCGCTCAGCTCTGCCTAGGCAGACTTGCCAGCCCACCACAAAAGCAGAAAAAGCCAACACGAAACCCCCGGTAGCTCCACAAAGCCTTTGAGTTTCTTTATGATTCCTGGCCAAGTTGTATATCTCATGCCCACAATAAAGTAAGCCCATCTTTCCCATAAGAGTGTTTTCTGAGTGGAAAATGTGGGGAAAAAAATGTCTTATACCCTCATTTCAACAGTATCGTGGCTGCAACTGTCCAACAGCAAAGGAATGAAGAAATACAGCAAAGTTGCATAAAGAATTGTTAGGCACTTTTAACAAGAAATCAATGTATGGACTTATCAGCTACAGCAACCTCAAATCCATTAAAAAATAAAGTCATGGCTATATTAGACACAGGACATTACTGAATAACCATTACCAAAGGCCAGTGAACTGCTATAACTTGGTTGTACAGCTTATAATGAATAAAACCCAGTATTTGTCGATGTCCTCATTTGTTCTTCTGACTCACCTGTGTGAGAGTTTGGTTTTTAAACATCTTATTCAAGCTTTTTGTGCTTTAGTGTAAAATATCTCTATTGATGTTGAATGCCACAAAGACATTCTGCTGATGCTTTACCTTTGGCGGGATGCGCACGCTAGAGCCCCCAGCTCCCTCTTCCTTTTTCTTTGCCTGCTCCCATGGGGAAAACGTTTAAGAGATGTGGCCTGAACTGAGAGATGGAGATGTTTCTCCTGACTTTTAAAAAACCTGTTCTCCATCTCAGGAAAACTCTTATTAAATGCAGAGGTCTCAGTAAGGAGCCTCCGACGTGGCCCTCGAGGTCCCTGGGATTTTGATCCCTATTGTGCAGGGTGCAGTGGATTGCCATGAGGGAAGACCTGCTCGAAGCAGTCGCAAAGACCAGTCTTGTGAGGACTGAATGCTCTGACCTCAATTTCGGTGCATGAGCAGCTTCATGCATATGAAAAACTCTAGTCAACATAACTGCTGCTTTGGATCACTACAGGATCAAGTCCCCCTTGCATTTTGTTTTCTTGTTTTCCAACTCCCTAGCAATCAGCTCTCCAAAGACATCTGAAGAAAGAGACTAAATTACATTTTTTATATATATAGCGCTGGATGAAATGCAAATGCACTAGAATTTTGCGATCTAAGCCTTCAATTACCTGAAAGCCTCCCTTCGTGGAAATCTGGAGACGAACACATTTGTTCATTGCTTAAATACTCAAACAAGTTGGGTAGACTGTTAAGAATTAAATTGTCTTAAGAAATGGGTAAAACTTAAATGACTGAACAAATCTCCTGAGAGAGACAGAGGGTGCAATGTGCCAGCACGTTACACGGAGTCTGATGATGGACCGTCCTGCCAAGGACTATCAACCCACACGGGCTGCTAAAACAGGCTGCACAGGAGGGTCCTCTGTACCAACCCCAGCAGAAGAGCGATGCCAACAGACANGGACCGTCCTGCCAAGGACTATCAACCCGCAAGGGCTGCTAAAACGGGCTGCACAGGAGGGTCAACAGGCCCAGAATACTCCTCTGTACTGAACCTAGCAGAAGAGCGATGCCAACAGATGGTTCAGCTTTGTCTCTCATGCAGATATATTAGAGAATTCTTAATTAAAGAGCCCAGTTTAACTGCAGTAATACANCAGAAGAGCGATGCCAACAGACAGTTCAGCTTTGTCTCTCATGCAGATATATTAGAGAATTCTTAACTAAAGAGCCCAGTTTAACTGCAGTCAAGGAGTAATACATCTCATCAATGCATCTTCATACTGTTTCAAACAGAAATGTATCTGGGTTCCAAGGAGCCTGTGCAGAGAGAGATGTCCTCAGCTCCCAGCGCATGAGGCTGCTAGGCTGCATGCCCATGGCCAGCCTATAATCCCCTCTATACACTGAGCTGAAAGTGTTAATCACCTTTACAGTTTAACACTGACTCCCAACGCAGCCATAAATGACTTCCCATCTTTTTCTTTTTCTCTTCTTTTTTTATCCTGCACTAATTATTAAGGCACAAAACACAGATGAACAACACTGACTGTAAAGTCTGAAAGAAGTAACACCCTCCAGCTGCTCTGCTGGTGAATCCCTGCCTGCTCCTTGTTGGGATTTCTCTCAACCCCTTGCATCTGAAACTAATTGGTGCAACACCATCCTCTACATGAACTCCCTTCTCCTCTCTGGAATCTGAAGCAATACGGTTCACTTAGGAGATCATTTTTCATCTCTCTTCCTAAAGGGAAGATCTCAGCTGTTCAAGAAGGGAAGGTCTCGGCTGCTCTAGGCTCCAGAGCTCCCTTCCACAGACAACCCTGTCCGAAGCTTNTGCTCTGCTGGTGAATCCCTGCCTGCTCCTTGTTGGGATTTCTCTCAACCCCTTGCATCTGAAACTAATTGGTGCAACACCATCCTCTACATGAACTCCCTTCTCCTCTCTGGAATCTGAAGCAATACGGTTCACTTAGGAGATCATTTTTCATCTCTCTTCCTAAAGGGAAGATCTCAGCTGTTCAAGAAGGGAAGGTCTCGGCTGTTCTAGGCAGACATTGGTAAATGTGAAGCCTCCAGCGCTCCCTTCCACAGACACCCCTGCCCGAAGCTTCAGCTGCTGATCCAGGAAACCTTTTTATACAAAAGTCACCAAAACCCAAAGAAATCTCTCTGCTTGCTGTGTGATCTCAAAGATAAACTGCAGCAACATCACGTCAAGCAGTTCTCTCAAACTTACTTCACTGTGTGTTCGCATTGAACTGTTTTCCCTACTATTTTTCTCCCAGAATATATTCTGCCCAACTTCCTTCAGCAATACCTAGTGAATCCTTTCTCTTTCAGATAAGTCTTTTTGATTTTAGTGAGAAGAAGCTCTTGCTAAGCTAACAGAATTATCATACAGATGTATTTATCATGTAACATTATTTAAAATAATAATAATAATTGGGCATTTAGGTCCCAGAGCACCAAGACAGCCTGCAGCAAACGCTGTCAGGAATGCAGGTCCCTCCTTGGCACCTCCGGTGCTCCCGAGTTCCTGGGATCGAGGGCTCATGCTCAGGAAGCAGCAATGTGCTCACCTGCTCCCTGGGACCACTGTAGCAAACACGTACTCACACATTTTCCGCTATTCAACAGGATGCTTAAAGAAAGGCAATGAAAAACCTGCAATTCTTGCAGTTCAGCATGGAGAAGTACCTTGTGCCCCTCCGCGTAGACTTCCTGATGCTAAATATTAATCGTAACAACTAGATCTTCTTGGATATGACACCGTGCTTCCTCGAAACGCTGCAGAACATTAAGGTTTGCCTCTCGAGTTCGCTGGTGCCTGAAGCACTGCGTTGCCATGCGTAACACCAGGAGAATCAAACAACTCAAAGGGGCGCTTTCACACCCAAAATGGCACAAGTGAAGTGGGTTTCGGTTTCCGTGTGCATTCTCTGGATTCACACATTCAGAGTAGGTCCCCCCTGCCAATGCCTTATACAGCAAGGTAGAAAAGTAGTAGGTTAAAACAAGCCCTAGCTGAGGAGTACATCTTCCTGGCTGTTCAGCTGCAGATAAGAATGCAAACACGTAACTTGTCAGTAAAACTCTATTCCATCTGCTCTCCTGATGCACTCTCAGTCATGCGAAGCCTGTATTTTATAAGGAGGAAGAACTCCACACTGCATTGCTGGTCCCTCCACCGTGGAGGCTGAGAGGCTACAGTCGGCACTTGGGATCACTCATACTTGAAGGGCTGTAGCCAAGGACTTCTCCACAGAATAAATTGAAGGAGAATGAGTGAATGAAAACCAACAGAAACTTTATCTTTTGAATTTCTGCATATACCAGAAGGGCTATTTCTGTTGGATTTAGCATGGTTTTGTCCTGACCCCAAGGAGGGGCCTGGCACCCCGAGAGGGCTCTGCTCCGTAGGGGTTCATCCCCTTGGCTTCCCTCTTGGGCTGCAAAGCCGGTTTCTGTGCCCAGGCTTTGGCGGGAGAGCGCGGAGCCGAGGGCTGAGCTGCAGGCAGCTTTGATTGAGATGGTGAAAAGGAACCTGCAACGTTGCATGGCTTGGACCCTGCGCCCTCACCTTTCCTCGTAAGCCCCTGGTGCTCCTCAGCGCAATCAAGGAGAGGAAATCCACCTTTAAGCCCTTTAAGCCCTACTTCTATATTATCATTTCATGTTGGTCTGGTGTGTTAATCGAGGTGTCCGCAACGGTAGCAAAGAGAACTCATTTCATCCTCAAACGAAGAGAGATCTGAGCGTTCTAACACCAGCACATTTTCCAGTGGATAAGCTTTTTCGCAAAGTAATTATTTCATTTTCCAGAAAGATTACTGATTACATCACACTGGGAAAAACTGAGAGAGGGGCCTTTATCTTCCCCATGTTTCTGCAATTCTTGTACAAACTTATACTTGTTACCATGAAAAATGACAAATTTGCCATCTGATCAAAATGTTAACAAGGTAAGTGTCAGGGAGATGGATCACTGACTGTCACTGCAAGCCAGAACATGAGGATACATTGATATTTCTCAATATATTCACTGCTTCCCCAATGTTCGCTAACAACATTTCTACTGCAAGTGTAATAAATCAAGCAAAAATAACAAGCTGCATAGGATCTCCGGGATATGATAGATTTGTCGTAATAGCAGTATCTGCAAGGTAGAAAACAATTGGTAATGATCTATAGAAAGACCTAATCAACTGCCATTTGCTATAATGTGGCAGATGAAGCAAAGATATGAAACCCATAGCACTGCTTTAGCCACTGCCCTCCCCTGCACATACACCCGCGTCAAGAGGGAAACAGTAAAAAGGATGAATGAGCCTTGGGGTCGCAGAGGTAGGAAACCCAGTTAATAGCTTGCCCTGGATGCAATCATTGCATTTAGACACTGCCCAACAAGGTACGGGATAATCATGGAATCGGCACAGTCTCTAACAACCCTCAAGGCTTTTGCCAAGCCTCCTTCCTTCCCGCCTTCACCTTATTTCTTTGTCATTGATTTCTGTGCTTTAAAAAGCATTATGCTGTACTGAAAGCAAACGTGAGCAGGGCTGGATAAGCAGAGGAAATGCCCATCCTGAGGTGGCTGGGGATCTCAGAGGCTATTTGGAGGCTATTTGATTTGAGGCCAAGGATTGAGTGTCCCTTTGCAATCCCTGCTTGGGAGTGAAACACCTCAACTTCCAGCAGACACCTGCAGGTCATACTCCCAAAAAAAGTCCATCAGAACCACATTCCGCCTTGTGTCCCTGCCCAAAGCCATGTTTTTAAGCACTTCAATACCTTTCCACGTGACATTTTCATTTGCCACCTGCCTGGAATAACACCCAGGTCAAGAGCTACCCACATGCACTAACCCAGAATCTTTCCAGGTTTCGCAGACTGCTCTGCCATAAGATTTTTCCCTCTAGCCTTGCCAAGGAAGCCTCTCGGGAGGATAAGGCAGGGCAGTGAATGTGATAAGCAACCTGGGTTTAGAATTTCAAAAGAAAAATTCGAATTCACCCCATTTTTAGCAGATGTAAAGATACATATACGTGTAAAGACATATATATATATTCCCTAGTAGAAGAGTAGTGGCTGCTTTGCAGAACTTTGCTTGCAAATCACATTTTGCTAAGTAAATGCCTCTTCAGGAGCACAGGAATTGCCCTGCTGCCTCAGCACAGCGGTTCTGCTCCAGGATCCTGCCTGGCAGCTGCTTCAGCGCAATGTGCAGGAAACCTCCTAGTGGGCAATTATGGGAAAACCTGTTCACATCAGGAATTTTCTCCCAAGCCCTCATCAGTTAGTAAAAATTGGCATGTCTTGAAACAGGAGGGCTTGTCTCTTCTCAAACACTTTTCTCAAGTCCTTCCCAATGTTTATAACTTGGCATTTTTCATTTCAGAAAGTTTAAGAACCGTATTTTAAAGAGACCTCCTTTTCTGGTTTGGCACTCAATAAAGCTGGGCAGATTCTGGACAGAGCTCAGCTCCTTGGGGAAAGGGAACTGCTATGTTTTTTTTTTTTTTTTGCAAATCTGTCCTTAAAGGGTCACAACAGGAGTCATTCTGCATTCAACAGTTTCAAAAACCTGTCCTCGATGGGGGGTGCTAAGCCTTTGGAAAACGGGTGCTGAGCTCTCTTTTGATAAAGTGGCCCCAAGTGAAGCGTCAGGAGCCAAATTATGTGGTTCAGAGGCAGAAATTCCCTACTGACAGCAGTGGAGATTTCTGCTCCACAGTGAATGGCTCAATGGGATACTGAAATAATAGATACACAGTTAAGTGAATAACAACAAATAAACACAGTGTAGGAGTTCCTCATGTCCCCTTGTGCTTCACAAAAAGAGGGAGAAGGAATAAGGCTAACTAGATACTCCTGTACTTCCTTCCAAAAATACAAAAGACTTTTTAGGAACTTTGTTTTCATGTAACTGATGGTATACACTGCTATATAAGATACTGGTTGGTCTGGGCCTAGCACTCTCTTCATACGCATGCACATGCAGCCAGGAGAAGGGCCCTTCTCTTCCCACATGGAACAGGGATTTCTCCATCAAGCTCATCTCTGTTTTGCTTGTGAGCAAATGACCTACCTCTCCCTCCCCTGCATGTTTTTAGCAGTCGGTCACTTCAGCCTCCTATTCTGATCAAAAGCTGCAATTCTACACAATTACTGTATGATTGTTCATGACATTTTAGACTGAGAGTTTCAGGAGTACTTACCAGTACTCCAATGAGCTCGGTGGGCACAGAGCTTGACCCTCAAGCCATTTCTGCTGGTTCCCATGACAATTTTGGCCATCCTTACGCTGCTATTAAGACTTGTGCCCTTCACTTGCACCAGAGCATGTAGCTAACAGTTTGCCAGGGCTGGGAGAAGGGCAGGTTTGAGCTCGGCGCTCAGGGCAGCAGGGACATTACGGGGTGCAGCANTCCTATTCTGATCAAAAGCTGCAATTCTACACAATTACTGTATGATTGTTCATGACATTTTAGACTGAGAGTTTCAGGAGTACTTACCAGTACTCCAATGAGCTCGGTGGGCACAGAGCTTGACCCTCAAGCCATTTCTGCTGGTTCCCATGACAATTTTGGCCATCCTTACGCTGCTATTAAGACTTGTGCCCTTCACTTGCACCAGAGCATGCAGCTCCCAGCCATGTCAGGGCTGGGAGAAGGGCAGGTTTGAACTTGGCGCTCAGGGCAGCAGGGACATTATGAGGTGCAGCACGTCCCCTTGGGAGCTTCATGCCTTTCTGAAGCTCTTGAGAGAACACCAGTATTTTATATACTGTAACACACTAATTAGTCTCCTCTAACTGATGCAAAGACATGCAGGTTTCCTCAGAAGCTGAAGACACTGTACGAGGAGGAAAGGGGCTGTCATGCTGCAGAGAGGGACATCACTGGACTCATTCCTGGGACTAGGTTATAGGGAACTGTGTGGCACGACAAAAGAGACCGAGATGCAGAAAACTGCAAAACCTGCTGCCTCCAGAGGAGGGGGGCGATGCAGGGGATCAACATTTTCATTTCACCAGAGGAAAATTAGTTATCAAGACGTAATTTGCTAATAAGTGCTGTTCTGTATTATTAAACCACCAACAAACAAAAGCTACTGTTGACCAGCAGGAAGCAAGGAACTCTACAAAGAGCAGCAATTTGAAGAACACCCACCCTGCAGCCCACCTTCCCCATTCTCCCTCTAGAAACAGGCTCACTTTATACATGGTGATTAAGGTACCGAAGGAAAAACTACTAACATGATTCACATGCAGAAAACAAGGTTATTAGGAATGGGGATCATTTCAACACATTGTTCTCCCTAATAAGCATAGCAACGAGTAATTGAGTTTCAGGCAATCTCCAAGGTGGCGCTTTGAAGAGAAAATGGAACTTGGCATGATTTCTACTTTTCCTTTAATTACATTGCCCTAATGAGCAACTTTCTTTACTCTCAGAGCAAATTTATTTCTCGAGAAGCAGCAACAGTAATAAATGCATGGAAAGGATCACCAGGTAGTACCGGAGAAGAAATATCAGCAGTTTAAAATGACAAGAGGTCACCGAAAGTGGCAGGAAAGCACCAGATTGTTCTCAGCTTCATTATGTTTGCTGCACTTAAAACCAGAGCAAAGGATGTTAATCAATGGAACACGTTACTTAACCCGCGAACCGTCCTTGTTCTGTTGTTATTTCCTTCCCGTGTGTGTCCGTGCGAGGCACCGGGATGCATAAAGCGCTGATCCATCTCCCTGGAGCTCCTCTGCCCGTGCCACAAAGAGCAATTCTGCCTCCTGCCCTTGTGCGAGCGACGAGAGGAGAAAATCCCACGCCGATACAATCCTGCTGCGGGTCAATACTGCTCACTGCAACCTCATGTGGCAGGAGAAAAGGATGTTTTTTCCAAAGTCTTTAAGGCATTTAGATACCTGACGCTCACTGGATCTCACTGGAACTCACGTCTGTTCTGCTTGTCTTTGCCTAGAAAACAACCCCTGGGAATCTGCTTACAGGGAAGAGCTCCTGGGTTCCTCTTTTTGGAGCAAAAGGAGGCAATGGCACCCTAAACCTGCGCTCATTCTCAGGCTCCTTCCCTTAAGTGTTTGCGAGGGGACACAGCACCAGTGAAGGTGTTCTGAGCACTGAGTACTGCTCCTTAATGCCCTCACAGAAATGGTAGGAAATTTAATTAGCGTATGTAAAACTACTGAGGGCTCCAGAAATGGGCACTTCAGCTGTACAAGTGTGAAATGAAGTTATCATCAAACAGAAAACTCAAAAGCGTCAGGGGAAGCAGATACCTAAGACTTTAAGTGTTTACGCAGCTTTATGAATTGTTATTTCCCAAGCACGACTGCCAGGGAAATGGCAGAAGTGTGGGGAAAATAAGTACGCTAGCACTTAGGATCTCCTCGTAAATGTATTAAGTGCAACTATTTTACCGGGAAAAAGACTGAGCGGGAGAGCAGAGTCCCTTCTCCTGGGGAGCTATCTCAATTACTGCTCACGATGAGGCTGCAGCTGAAGAACGCCCTGCAACTCCCCTGCTGTACGCGCTCTGGCAGCCGTGTGCATTAGCCACTCCACAGACACTAATGTAATGACTGCGAATAGCCTTTTTGCGTACAGAAAGGAACGATAAGAGCGGTTCTTCAAGGAAAATAAGGATAAAAATACAACATCTATTAAAAACTATATATATATTTCAGTATCTTTCCCCTTCTAGAAAGCTTGAAATCTCTTGAAGGAAACTGTCCATAGACAAAAAGGGAGATAAAACCATTTGGTTGTATTTATTTAGGGTTTTTCCACAAACACATGACCAATTTTTGCAATTAAATAAATGGTCTTAGATAGCCCTGTTCACAATGCCAAAACTAATAGTGGTGCAACATGGGACAGGGGCTGCCTTATGTCTTTGCTATTCCTAGTTATTGGAAGCCCTGTGTTTGGCTAGCCATAATTAGGTCACAACTCGATCAAGCAGATTTTGAGGGCTGCTATTTCTTGGAACACTAAATGNCCAATTTTTGCAATTAAATAA
The DNA here is from genome assembly GCA_013389825.1 of Crypturellus undulatus. Classification (NCBI taxonomy): domain Eukaryota; kingdom Metazoa; phylum Chordata; class Aves; order Tinamiformes; family Tinamidae; genus Crypturellus; species Crypturellus undulatus. The sequence goes on along the minus strand of VWPW01030268.1, from coordinate 69,373 downwards.
ATGGTCTTAGATAGCCCTGTTCACAATGCCAAAACTAATAGTGGTGCAACATGGGACAGGGGCTGCCTTATGTCTTTGCTATTCCTAGTTATTGGAAGCCCTGTGCTTGGCCAGCCATAATTAGGTCACAACTCGATCAAGCAGGGCAAGATTTTGAGGGCTGCTATTTCTTGGAGCACTAAATGCAGCTGCTTGGCACAGGGGCCATTAAACACTCTCCTCATTTTGCAGAAGGCAAAAGCCAGAACTTGGGAAGACTGCATTTCCCAAAACACCCTTTCCCACAGCACCCAAGGCAGGCAGGTGTTTTCACCCAAGCGATGTCCTTATTAACAGGTTAAACAGCTGGAAAACGGTCAGATTCCTATGCATGGAAAATGGCAATGAGATGAGCAATGTTTGAAAACACATCACACATTCCCTGCAATTAATTTAAGGTTGAAGGCATTTCATTTTTGCCCCAGAAGGAAACACTGTTAGATCTTCTCTTCTTTTGAACATCCAGTGTGCTTTAGAACACGCACTTAATTCCACCGAAAATTCACAGTTCTGCAGACTTTGCAGCTCTATGGGAGCTTCCTGCAATGAGCCCTCACCCGGGTGTTGGAGCTCAAGCCCTTCACTCCCACTCCGGCAGCANCATCCAGTGTGCTTTAGAACACACACTTAATTCCACCGAAAATTCACAGTTCTGCAGACTTTGCAGTTCTATGGGAGCTTCCTGCAATGAAGCTCCCCTTCTTTCTCCACTCTCACCCGGGTGTTGGAGCTCGAGCCCTTCACTCCCACCCCGGCAGCATTTTGTGCTTTGGGGCTGCACAAGGGGGTCACTTGCAGGAGAGGAGCGCAGGAGCAAGCGGGCAGCAGGCCCTGCAGCACTGCACAACCCGGTGTGCAAAGCCGCTCTCTCACAAATTGAGGCTGGCGAGCAGTAGGAGCGAGGGCAGCAGATTCTCACATCATCAGGAGGGAAATAGACTTTTAAAAAGCCAGTTGTGTCTGTGCACAACAATGAAGCTTTATGTCTATATAAACTGACAAGTCAAACGGCACTCCTGGGCCCCATTCCCCGCATCCATAGCCAGCCTCCTGCCTCTACAGCCTGGCTGCCAGGAAGGGCAGGCACTATGATTAAAATAAGCATTAACAGAATGGGTTCGTAATTAGCTTCTCTCGCTTTCTCTATCCCCTTCTTTCTTTTTTTTTCAACATATAGTTCTGCTCTGCCAAAGATTGATAAAGCCTTTTGTTCATTAGCAGTGTACTTAACAAGTGTAAATTTAAAGTAATCATTTTCTTAAGGCCACGGGTTAAAGCAATTAAGGAAAACTGCTGCAACCTAGCACTCAAGTCAAGTCTTAACACGGAAAAGAAACAATAGTGCTTATGATATTTAAGCAAAACCAAATTGTATATAATTATCCTGACACTCTGTCAAAATGAATTTTCACCAAAGTGCAGTGATTTGTTAAAATCTCCTTTCTGAAACCAAAATGAACATTTTGTTTCTCAGTACGGGAGCGAGTCTGCAATCTTGCTGGACTCCCTTCGTAGCAAAATCAGTGCAAGGAAAGCGATGATGTGCCCTCTTGTTCTGCTCACACGCTGCCCGCAGCCTTCCTCCTTCCTCCTTGCATCTTCAGGGCCTTCAGATCCACAGCTGGACCTGCCAAGGTGAACCCGACCCCGCAGCATCCAACCAACTGGTCTTAACACCAGCTGGGAGAGAGCAGGAAAAATAAAGAAAAAAGCAAGCACTATGGAAACTGAAGCCATATTCCTGCAGTATCTTCCCTAAAATCGGTTTGTACCTCTCCTTTCACGCACATTAAGTCCTTCTCAACATATGGCAGGGACGGTAGAGAACATGGACTGAGCTATCTTCAGCAGTGAATATTTTAGCTACTCTTTTAAATGCACGAAACTGAGATCTGCCTATGGTAAACTCTAGCATTTTTGCCAGAGCACAAGCTGTAATGTAAAGTGTTGTCTTCTGCAGGAAGAGGTGAGGTGTTAACTGTGAAACCACAGCAAGTTGTTAACAGACAGGTGCTAACTTCGGAGCCTCCAGGATGGCAATTTATATTTCAGTGCTGCTAACTATTTCACTGAGGATTATTTTAGCAGAAATACTGAGCAAATGCATGCCATGAGGAGAGCTTGCTCAAAGCCTTGGATGCTCCATCATCACATTCATTTTTGCAGCATAGAGAAGGTCTGATGGTTCCCACAGACACTAAATTTATGAATAAAATACCAAACAGAGCCCTACAGCAAAGTACAACAGGAAGTGTAACAGAGTTGGATTCCTGATCTTTGACTAGATCAAAATACAGAAAAATATCAGAGGTGCCTCTCAGCCCTCCACTCTGCCCATACATACAACTTTATGTTCCTAAGTACATAAACATGTAAACATATAATTTTTTTTTATTAAAAAAGTCTTTCTCTTTAGAATTTATAATTCTCCTTTTCATTTAAATAAACAGTTTCATACTTAGAATTACTTTGGAAGAGGTTTGGGGCTTTTGTTGCCACTCAGTCAAGCAGCACACCATTTGGGTTTCAGGAAACCATAACCACGCTGTTTTCTTTTTCTAATTTGGATTGTCAGTAGTTTTCTAAACCCCTTTCAGTTCTGTTTCTTTCTCCAATAGGAAAAAAACATAAAAAGGGAAAGAGTGGGCAAATAAAAACAACTAGAAAGAATACTTCTTTAACAAAGCCAACAAAATCGGGTCATGAACACATATCTACAAAGCTTATATCTCACATTTTTTCCCCAATGTTTCTACTCAGCAAAATGCAAGAAGTTAACCTTGCAAACGCTGGTAAAGCTCTTCCATAAGACTTTCATCTCCATCCCAACAGTGAAGAACACTTGACTCCATTTACTGTAGTCATACTTTGAAAGCAAGGGATAGTGTTGCAAGGGAAAGCTGCTGATTTACTGATGGGTCAGACAACAAAAACATCAGCAAGAGCCACTTTGGCTGCTCTCTCCTATGAAGTGGTCACTGTCCAGATCCCTGGTTCTTGTACCACCAGAAGATGAAGCTGATCCCTCAAAACTCCCTCAAAATGCTGCTTTTTTAAGTTTTCTTTTTTTTTGGCAGATAGCATCTAGCTATCTGAATACGCTCATATAGCTGAGAGGGTTGGATTACAGTGGTAAAATCTGAACCAGTCCTATGGACTGCCAGGAATCATGTCAATCCCTCCTGGTTCTAAACGTTTGCTGTTGACAAAACCGATTGCTGAAATCATCTGTCACGGAGCAGGAGGGATTTCAGTGCGACTTGCTTCTCACCAAATAGTTGCTCTCATATCCTGACCCCTAAATAGAGTGCGAGGGAATATTTCATTTTATGTTTACGCCAATATTTCAGGAGGGGGAAAATAAAATCTCTTTGGAAAACGCCAACTCCCTGACTGTTTTATTTACTTTCCATCTCATCAGCTCTGTAGAGCCCAGAATGCGGGTTCCTAACAGGGCATGTTTTTGCCACCCGCACAAGCTCCGCTCGCATCGTGCACCCCGGGATAAGCAGAGGTCTGGAGATAGTTTCACCCTGGGGACGTGGAGTGCACAAGAAGGACCTAAGCAGCTAAGCAAGTCGAAAGGGGCCCTGGAGACCATGTTCGCTTTAATCCCCTTATGATCAAGGACATGAAAGAGCAAATACTGCGGGAGCTAAACACAGTAACTATCCTGCAGCACAGGCCAACGCTCTCAGGCGATGGCCGCAATAATTTGCCTGCGCGAGGTTATAGACTAAATGTAAGCGACTCCTCGAAGCCAGGATTTTTTACCTCTGAGGGAAATGATGGGAGAAACCTTACGCCAGGAAAGGGTAAGAAGCAGCAGCAACGATGATGGGATGCGGGGAGACAGCTGGGCTGCAGGGCAAGCCGAGCACACGATGATATGCAAAATGCCAAGTGCACATTACCTGCAGACAAAGCCTAGGTGTAAAGGGCATGCGTGTGATCGGGGAGGACGGCTGCCTCGGCAGAAAGCCTTCTAACCACTCCTGATCTGCTCCTCTACTTGGATGGCTTCCATTTCCCTCGATCTGATGGAAGATTGCGATACACAAGACAGCTCGTAATCAGATCTGATTACGGCATCCTTCTATCTTAAGATATGCGCAGCAATGGACACAGCACACAGGAAGGTCTCTGAGATTTCAGGTTTCAAATTAAGAAATGCCTTGCAGGCTTGGAAAGGGCAGGAAATATCAAAAGCAGCGGGGCTTCCATCCAGGGGGCTATCCGTGGCGATGGGACGTCTCTCAGCATTCCTGCTGCACCCAACTAACGGATTTGTCAGTTTGCCTTTTGCGGGAGAGGCGCATGCAAGAAACACGCAGGGGATGCGGCAGCCTCCGGGGCTTTCGGATCGGAGTCAGATAGAATATCATGGTCCAGAACACAAATGATTTCATTAAACTCAAAAAGGAAATTTGCTTGTTGTAAAAAAAAAAAAATAAATAAAACTCAGGTCAACTCAGAATGACTTTGTGTTCTTCTGGCTTCTCCTGCAGTACTCCCTGTTGGAAATATTCCTACAGTTAATCGGACCTGCCCTCCTGGAGTCACTACACTATCACAAGACACATGAAGCCACTGGGAGGACTCAGGCCCCTTGGCTGGCAGGAATCTCCCCTGCTGGGTCAGTCAGGAAGAGCAACGTTGGCAAGACCAGGATAAAATCCACAGCCTACTGGGAAGCATTTATTTTCTACCACATTGTAAGAAGATAGGGAAAACAGAGTCGCACTCTGGGACAACATAGATTTTTTTTAATATATTTAGATTCTGTGCTCTTTCCTCTTTCCATGGGTTCACCCTTGCAAGGTTGAAAAGAAAGCAGAGTCTGGCCCCAAGGGAGCTCCGATGCAGCAGACTGATCTACCAGCAGGCTACTATATGTTCCCAGAAGGTGCAATATAATTCCGAGGCCAACAAACAGCCTATTAGCTCTGCATGCCCTTAATTTCCATGAATAGCTCGATCCGATGCTCACAGAAGCTGTTGGGCATCTTTCCATTTTGTCTAGCAGGACCTAGATTAGGGTTTATTTATCTTTTCATTATATATGTTATCTTCAAGCAGGAAGCAGCCCACGCCACCACAGACAGCAGAACTAAACTTCAGCCTTGTTTGCCTAAACTCCTGCATTCGCCACGGTTTTCCAGCTTTGCTAGCCTCAAAAAGCAGCCCAGCAGGTTCTAGAGTCACGTGCCAAAATGCCTCCTCCATCCTCCCTGGGATTGGAAATGATTACTAATAGGTATTCTCGCTGAAATGATTTAACATAATGTGCTGAATGAGATCACTAAGTCAAAATATCTTTCCCTAAGTGATTCTCTTGCTGCGTGTCTGAGTGCCAGAGGGGAAGGAGGACAGCATGAACTGAATTCTTTTGCTGGCTCCTGCGTTTCGCAGAATCTTCAAGTTCCCAAAGAATTCGCACCAGGATGGCTCAGACAGGCTCATTACAACAAGCCCACAAGGCAGGCAGCTCCGCCGATCCCGGCGGGCGGCAACGAGCCGGAGGCACCCGGGTTTTGGTCACCCTCTCTCTTTCGTGCTTTCCCTTTTACAGTTCTTTATTCACATCAGTCTAGATTGAGAGCTGAAGACAGGCAAGAAAATGAGGTGGGCGCAAAAGGAGAGTGTGGAGGACTGGGCCCGCTTTGCCCTGAACGCATCACCTTGGATTGCAGCACTGCCGCATCCACGGCAGCACGTGGGAAGCTCAGGCCCAAAGGAACAGGGTCTGCCCCACAAAACCCATCACCGAAGGCCAGGGATGCTCAGGGGTCTCCTGAGAGCCTGGGTTGCCCTCACCCACCGAGTCCATCAGCCTCAAAATTAACATTATTGAGATCGATACCGAGAACAGCAGCACTGCAGACTTCTTGTGCAGGAAAGCCTCACGCTCCCTGGCCCAGTACAGCTATTACCTGCCAGCCTAAAGGATGATGAATGTTATTTATATTGCAGAAATGGCTAACTGCTCAGTGGAGACCGGGGACAAGCTGTGCTCTGGACTTTTCAAACACACGCTGAATGAGAGGAGTGCCCACAGATGGCTGAGTGCATGAAACGGTTGAGACATTTCAGGATAATGTTCTTGAATGTCTTGGACACGATGACCTCCACCAACTCGGCAGTGCTTGTGCTGACTGTATCAACGTGGGGGCAGCTCTACAATAAAGAATATCCTTCAACACCAAATTCTTACCGGTTGCTGGGACATGCCCTTACAATAGTGAAGAACTCATCTCCGCCTTTAAAGCAGCAAAGCCTTAACAGGGCCTTTCAATTCCTTGATTAATAAACATACTATTCTATTTCAAATCAAATGAAAAATATATAGAGAGAAGTAAGTAGGCATTCCAATTAAAAGTTTTCCTAATATTTAGCTGCTACGGTTTTGGTCTCCAAGAGAGAGAATTGATGAAAAAGAATATCTCCAGATGTACACGAGAAAAGTAATCTGGATAGAGTAAAACATGAAGGACCTGATCCTATAAACACCTGCAAGATCAATTTAACTCTGACATGTACATGCTTGCAGGATTAGGCTTCAAATAATTTGAAGAAAATGTAGGAACTGAAAAACTGTGCCTTTAGCTTTTCACTGTGGTGAGCCCACGGGGTAGGTAGTTAACAGTCCCTGGGAAATACCCTCCCCAAATTATCTCTGCAAAGATGCAGAGGAAAGACATACCCTAAGCCAAAATGTTCAAAGTAGATTCTTCCATTATTAATCATCCCCTCTGTATCTTAGGAGAATCATGTAGTGACTTCTTTCATATGCAATGAAATGCAGAAACATAAATTGCAATGAATGTCTGTACTGCAAAATAGGTGTCTGCCCCTCTTTCATTTCTTCTCCAATTAATATTTCTGTACCGAAGTCCCATCTGGAAACTAGCAGGTATTAGGCCCATCAGCAGCCTTATTAAAAGCAAGTGGTAAAGACCTATCTCACCCTTAAGCAGACTCTTCACACATAGAAGTAGCTGCAGAAGAGGCTTTCGCAGAGCTTCACAGCCCAGAGCCCGCAGGCACCGGAGCCCAGTCAACAGCCTGCACTAGGCAGGGATCAACCTGCTCCTCTTTGTTCTGTCGCTTCAATCAGCAGGGCGGTCACCCCCAAACCAAAGGGGACAAAGAAAGCACACAGCAAGAGACTGCGAGCACTTTGCAGCTGTCTCAGCTCTAGAAATCTTCCAGGAGGACGGATGTCTCGGCAGCTGGGCATTCCCTTCCCTGTCAAACACTCCCTGAGCAATGGGATTTGTCAACAGTCAGCTGAGCATAGACAAGTGACATGTGAGGAGTTGGGAGAGCACCAAGCCACTTACACAGAGGAGTTTTGTGATAGGTGTTCGAACCACAGCTGCGGTCCAGAATCTGTGAAAATTATGCCACATCGTTGTGCTGCCTTTACCTGTGGTAGCCAAACCAGCCTCAGCGATAAGCAAAACAGTCTGGGTGCATTTTGCTATTCAAAAACTTATTGGAGAGAAGCTGATCGGCCTCCGTGTCACATCGTACACGGGGATGACTTTAGATGAAAGTCTGCTCTTCCAACAACTTCTGTCACTCAAATACATGGAAGCTAAGATTTTGCCTTATTGACATAACCCCCAAGTAATTTCCAAACATCTTTACTTGACCATGTCTGCTCCAAGCAATACCTCCAGCTGCAATAACTAAAAATGACAGAATAAGAGAATCAGAAAGGTTATGGTTGGCAGGCACCTCTAGAGATCACCATGTCCAGCCCCTGCTCCAGCAGGGTCACCTACAGCACGAGGCACAGGGTGGCATCCAGGCGGGTTGGGAGATCTGCGGAGAAGAAGCCTCCACAGCCTCCCTGGGCAGCCTGTGCTGCCCACAGCAAAGAACTTCTTCCACACATGCAGATGAAACTTGCTGTGTTTCAATTTGTACCTGTTGGCCTGCCCTTTCTAGCCCCACTCCCGATGGGGCTCTAGCCTTTCTCCCACTATCCCTAAGTCTAGGCTTAAACCTGATGGCACCAGGACTAGGGCTTGATCAACAGCAAATCTGATCCTGGCTCCAGTCTGGATGTAGCACCACACTTCCTTTCGCATGCCCTTTCTAGCCCCACTCCCCATCAGACAACATTTTTAAATCATTTGTCCCTCCTGCATTTAACAACAATTGATGTATAGTTATTAAATAGTTTTACCTGTTTATATTTACATGTAACAAGAGAAAGAAATATGCTAAAACCAGGACACGATAGGAAAAAGGAAACTGAATTTTTGTCTGGCACAGTGTCTAAAACCACTTAGCACATTTGAAAAGGAAAAGCAAGTTAACTTTCAAGTTGCCTCACTTAGCTATTCCCAACGACAGTAGCACACAAGACTGCCATCACATATTTACCGTTTATTTCTTTGCTCAGCAATCTCATTATAATATCATGCCCTTATTAGTGGGGTGCTCAGTCTCCACCCTTCATACAACTGGTCAATAATAAACTTATAATAAACTTTCTTTTTTTCATTGATAAGTCATTGAGGACCTTTGAAGTATGCTACCATTCTTCCTGAGAGCAGAGAGTTGTCTTCCTGTATATATCACAACAGAAAAAAAAATTAGAGGCATAAAATACCATGAATTTTCCCTCCAGCAGATGGTATTTCAGTGGTATTGAGGAAGTTTGTATTAATTACTTTCAGAAAGAAAGGAAAATGTCATATTTGAGACAGAGTATCCTACCAAATCCACTAAAAACTATCAATAAATCTAACAATAGCAAGATATTTCATTCACCCACTGTGACAGTTGTCAAGCTGGGGACGACTTTTTGTTAATGCTGATACAATTGTGCATAGAAACAAAAACCAGTTATTTAGCCAAACGGGAGCAGCTCATTTCCTCACCTCAGCAGCACAGCCTGCACGCATGCATATATCACCATGTATATATCACCATGCATAGATCACATCTAGATGCATTGCTCCTCTTTAATTTTGATGTTCAGAGTTACAATGTGCTTTGTCCAGTGCTTGAACAAGAGAAAAAGGGCAATTTGTGATGTATTTATAATGAGCCTCCTGTGAGGCTCCTTGCTGGAAGGGGAGGTTTGCTGTCCTGGGGTGCCAGGCAGGGCAGCATGCGCCAAGCCACGGAGTTCGACAAGGTTTTATCCCCTACCCTTCCAGCACTCACAACATAAAACAGCATCGGTAGAGATGCTGCCTCGCTCTGCGTGCAGCCGCCACAGCGAAAGGACCAACAGGGTCGAATAACAACCTTCCTCGAGGCACTGCAGGACCCTGACCCACAGCTCCTTCCTTGGACCTTCCTTGACCCACAGCTCCTTCCTTGGACTGCAGGACCACACCTTGACCCACACATCCTTCCTTGAGACCCTGCAGGACCATACCTTGACCCACAGCTCCTTCCTCGAGGCCCTGCAGGACCGTACCTTGACCCACACATCCTTCCTTGGACTGCAGGACCACACCTTGACCCACAGCTCCTTCCTTGGACCTTCCTTGACCCACAGCTCCTTCCTCGAGGCCCTGCAGGACTGTACCTTGACCCACAGCTCCTTCCTCGAGGCCCTGCAGGACCGTACTTTGACCCACAGCTCCTTCCTGAGGCACTGCAGGACCGTACCTTGATCCACACATCCTTCCTTGGAGCACTTCAGGACCATATCTTGACCCACAGCTCCTTCCTCGAGGTCCTGCAGGATCATACTTTGACCCACACATCCTTCATTGAGGCCCTGCAGGACCACACCTTGACCCACAGCTTGTGGGCAAACCACAGTACACTGCTTGGTGCTTATCAGCCTCTCCTTGCAACCGACGAAGTGACAGGGATAGCCCAATATATTAATTCCACTGGAGGCAGGGCCTGTATCGTTAAGGTGATTTTCTACAGGCCAAGAAATAGAGTGCAGCCCTTACCTCCTTGTAGACATCATCATTTCTGCTGAAGTCTCCGGCCCTCCTCGGAAGGACGTGGACATGAACATGCTGAAAATGGGAAACAACACAGTGGTGATTATCAAGATCATTACTCCTTTTTCCAGACTGTCAGCACTATTCTCCGCACATAGCAGTAATGACACCCAGGCTCCCGCAGCATTATTTTCAGAGAAAAATACATTAACCTGTTCCATAACTCTTCTGAGAATATAAAAGATGAAAAACATGAGAGAGCAGCTCTGCTGCATATATGAGCTTCGGAGCGCGATGCCTGGAAGTGGAGGGGCTCTGTGGAATTATTCATCGTTGTCAGCCGGAGCCGTATTTAGGCACAGCTTTGAGATGACACTGTACCTCGGAGCTGCGTGTTGTGACTTCCGAAGCGACAGGACAGGCAGGGTCTACGCGCCTGGGGCTCAGCGCAGCGGACACCCCGCGATGCAGGAGGCCACCGCCGCGTACCCAAGGCGGCACGGATGGAAAGGGCATCGTGAGAGGGGAAACGCAGCACTAAAATCCTTTGTTTTTCCTTCCAGGAGCTGTAATATGAATATAAGGGAGCAAAGCCCCCACGGTGCGGTGCTCCAGGCACAGACACCCCTGGGAGTACTGGGCTCCAGGGGAGAAGACACACAGGGAGCCATGGGACAAGTGAGGTCCTGGGGAAAGGCACACAGGGACCCCAGCACCCTCATGGGGGGCACCTCACACGTCCCCAGGGACACAAGGGCAAGCCTAAAGCTTCTCTGCAGGAAGCTCAGCTACGAAATGGCAAAGCTGCTTTTACCTTTCCTCCTTCACTCCTTTGGAGGAACAAAAATACCGACAATAATTCTTCATGAGAAAAGAAAAATCTCATCGACGGGAGACAGCGAATGATCTGAGTGACACACTGCATTTATGCATGCCCAGATCTTTATAGATAGTGCCTAAATCCTTTAAAAAAAAAAAGACTGCAGCAGAAAGCACTACCAGCCTTACAGGGAATGGAGATAGCCTGCACCTCACTCAATCTGCTGAGTTGGAAATCAGCTGAAATTCATGCACTTCATTGAAGTAGTCTCAAAACATGGCTCAAGTTTATAGTGAAATCCAAAATCAAAAAAGATTTTCTTAGGCTATTTGTAAGAAAATTCAAATACCACATTCAAAAAATGTGTTAGGTCCATAAAATCCATAAAAACAGTTGCTCAGCGAACAAAACGAAATCAGAAGGATGCTTCAGCTAATGAAATGCTCTGAATACTGCTCTTTTTTACTTTCGTAGTTTGCCCTACAGAAACTGAGCATGCTGCTGCTTGTTCTTATCATTATCTACAACTTCCAGTTCATTCAGCCTAGAGATGGGATGCTTCTTGAGGGTTAAATCTATGTTTTTGAGTAATACATCAGTGATAGTGCTCGGATAGTGTTTTATACTAATATATCATGAGAGTGATAGTGCTCTTGTGATATATTAGTGCAATGTATCATTTGAACCTCACTGCTCTCATGATGCATTGCTCAAAATCACAAGGCAAGCTTAAAGATGGTGTTTGGTACCCCTTGGGCCTCAAGTTTTTTGGGCCAAGAGGGATTTTCCAGAAAAATAAGAGTGAAGATTAAAGTTTGTGTAGGCACTGCAAAATTTCACTAGCACATTACACTTTTCATTCGCCTTAATTTTAAAATGCACTCCGAAAACAATAAACTGCCACTCAGGTTCTTTCTTTTTCTTTTTTTTTTTCTGGAATAAGTGGCTAATGATATCTTTTGACAAAATATCATTGTTCAGGATTTTTTCTTTATTACAGATAAAGCTTAATATTAACAGCCATAGCCCGTAAAGATCAACCAGTTTTAAATTATTTAAATATAATTTAGATCTCTATGGCAGAATGCACCAGAACGCACATGGGGAAGGATCCATCTATAGCCACAACAAGTGATTTGGAGTAACAGACAGCAAACAGGGATGTAGTGCAAAGCTCAGTGTGGGGATGGCACACTGCAGACCTACGACCCAGCACTGCAGGGAATGAATAAACCTGGTGTGAACTTCTGCCCCAAAAGAGTTTTTTTGTGATAAGAATGACAAAAAAAAAAGAACACAAAGAGTGTTTATGACAGCATATGGGCCACTTGGCATGAGCAGAGTCATTTTCAGGGATTACTCACGTTTAGTATTTGCGTTATGTTCTTAAGCAGCATCAGGCTGCACAACAAAATCTATCAACCATATTAGAGAGCAAAAGGGTATTGCCATGTACGAGGTAACTACAGTCAATTAAAACCAGATTTTTTTCTCCAGACATCTCAATTATTTCTTTTAATGTTGGAAATGGAAACTCCACTAAAAAAATATGAATTTTCCCTATTGTTTGTAATATTGTATTGTTTTCCCTGTTGCAACAGAAATGAACAGGAGCAGAAAGAGCTTCCTTCTTTTGGGCTTTACCAAGAAAGCAGCCCACAGCAATAGGTACCAAGTGGTGAGGAATGTCAAAGAAAGGGGATTTAACACTTCCTCCAATCTGAATTTCATCTTATGGCCTTCCTAATTCGGAGCCTCCAATATTCTTGATTCATTGAGAGCTTTTTAATTGATTGGTTTTGCTATTTTTTACTGCTGAAGCCTCAAAACACCAAGGCACTTAAGCACCAGCTCAATTTCCAATGTGCAAATTGGCAGGGTGGGAGGATTTTGGTGCGTTGCTGAATGGCAGAGCAGCGGGCTGCTCCAAGACTGCACCCGCTGCCGAGGGCTGCCCAGCAGCAGGGGTGCAGAGACCTTCAAGCAGTCCCCAAATTACGGTTGTTTCACTGCATTTCGTTTCCTAGGCAAAACAAAACCCCGCATTTCCAAAAGAGACATTTGTGGTTGACTGAAATGTGTCAGCAGATACAAACAAAACATTTGGCTGCTTTTTTTTTTTTTTAAAAAAGAGCAAAACAAACAGATTTAGGCAAATCTTCCCTAAAAAGACTGCTTAGAGATGAAAAGCCCTACCATTTTGTGTACAAAATGTCAAAATGAAACGTTTCAAGGTTTTTTTGCCAGTCATGGAGACTCACGTCTGCGGGGCGCCAGACAACACTGCCGTGCTCCAGCAGGCTCCAGTCGGTCACTGCTGGCTGCATCTCACCGTTCTCCGCACAAAACCGCTTTCCCTTCAGTATTATTTTGATTACTAAGCAAGAAAAGTAACATACAACGCCCGAAACAGTTACATTAACGGAACGATCAATATGACCAGCATAGAAAAAGTGCAAAGGAGGCTATGCAAACGTCATCCCTCAAAATGTTTGCTCAGGCCCAACAAAACATGCCTGAATTTCACAGGATCTTCAAAGCTAATGCTGTTAGACCGCCAGTTTGCTAGGGCTGGGACCCTGGCTCCCTCTGTTTGAATGGGGGCTACTGCTTCACAAATGAGATCTCAGAACGAAGAAAATTCCTAACAGTGGGATTACTCGAGTGACACAGAAGCACATTTTCAGAGAACATTTTTGAGATTTTTAGCCCAGAATGCACAGAGAATTAGAAAACGTCTTGGCATGCCCCAGACATTCATGGATTTATACACTGAAAGTTGATCTCCAGCGAACCAGGGCTGCAAAATGCTCATAAAAATCTTGCCCAAAGAAACGTTTTTTTTTGCTAGAAAAAAAAAAAACATACCCAGTTTAGGTTAGTTTCAGCACTCAAGACCATGCAGAAGGCAGTGCTCCTTGCTATGTCTGCTTTTATACACTGAACTATGCTGGGATAACCCATGTGTCACTGGATGTCCATTACAGACACACGGGCTTCTTACGGGAGCCTGCGGTAATGCTCCGAACTGCCAGATTAACTGCAGAAATTCCCAAATAATAACCGTCCTCCAAGCGAGGCTGTTAGCGGGCGATAAAGAAAATCAACCATAATACTGAGATAGTCGCATGAAATATAGGGCAATTTTGTCCTCTCTGTAAACTGGGCTTCCATGGAGCCCTTGTTTGCTATTCTTGATTAACTGCTCAATTATCCCTGTTACAAAATTATTCCGTGGAAAGCCCTGCCTGTATATCCATAGCTCGTTAGCAGAAAGCACTCCCTCTGCTGTCCCCTAAAATACATCGCATTGGCTATATAATAGCGATATATATAATAGCAGCACAGTTTAGTCATTATTTCCAGGTATTGCAAGCCCATTTCCTGGGCCCTCGACTTGTAGGTCCTGGCCAAGACATCTCCAAGGGAGAGCAATTCCCGGGCAGGGAGCCGCTAGGAGCCCTTAGCATTGTTCCTGGTTCTGAACTGGGATGGGGAGACAAAGTAAAAATGGAAGAAAGTCCTACCCAACATCGGAAGAAACATTTTGATCATTGAAATACTCAGTCTTTACGGCCTTCAAAATGTAATCTGGACATGTCTTCCTGGGAGATCTTCCAAAAGGTGCCAAATGGATAAACAAAAGGGAAACGTGGTGCTTCTGGACTGGTATTTTGAACTTAGTCCCCAACTCCAGGAACAAGGGTTTACACACAATGAAGATCAGCCCAGGACCATCCATCTCACTCTCACTCACCTTTATTCAGTGCCTAAAGGATGGTCGACCCTGTCCTTGCATAAAATACCACCTCCATTCTACAGATAGCAGAAGACTAAGGCACAAACCAATGAAGGAACCTCCAAAGTTTCGTGGGAAGGTGGTTGTAGCAGGCTTTGGGATGGCAGGAGAGCACCTGACTTCAGTCCTGCCTCTTCTCCCTTCCTTGGGGTCACTTTGCCCAGGTGGATTTCTGTAATGCCGTATTTAGATGCAAACAACATAGCAACTGCATTTCCCCTCACCTCTAATCTTCAGTTAAGTCTTGATAAATGCATATTGTTTTAACACTTGTGATACATATAATTAGGGTTCTTTAATTTATGTTTCAATAAAATGCACTATAATAAACATTTACTGCTCTGTGAATAAACATTTAAATGAAGCTCCTAATGGGGGTTACACGTTTCAAAGCAGTTCATGGCTTTGCCGAAGTCTCTCCCTATACTTAATGAGAGTCATTTCCATAATCTGTGCATTATTGCTTAAGCCTCCCTTTAGGAATATTTTACAAAGTAAAATTCTGTGAAATATTATCAGCCAAAAGAGAAAATGTTAAGAGGATTATCAAGTTGTCCTGTTAAAGGGACAGCACGAGCTTTCATTTCCCCCCCGAGACGCCAACACTGTAATTATGGGGAATGTGCTTACTAATTATCTCGCCGGTCCACTGCATTATTAGTGCGCTGCTTCTTCGGAGATCAGTTTAAATGAAAAGGATGGGAGACCTCGGAAAGGTCGGATATGAAGGGCAGCATCGCACTAATTTACTTTTCTGATGTTAATAGGAGTTAGGAGCAGAATCTGCCCTCGTCGCACGCTGCTGCTGCTGGGGAAGGTCCCGCTGCTGCACGGGCTGAGCACAGCCCCTCTCACAACGTCACTCCTATGGCCCCAAGATTAACACCCTGAGCCCGGTCCCCTTTCACTGAAAGTTCCCCCTGTTTTATCACCAAATTCAGCAGCATCAGGATTCAGCACCCGAAATGCGAGGTAAAGTACATTGAGGTCGGTGGAAAGATTATTGTGGGAACACAGAGGGGTTTCCAATTCTCTGGAGTAGCTGCAATGATACAAACACCTGTAAGATATTTCTGCCGTGTGTCTGAGTGCATTTGAGGAGAGCATAAAACTGAAATATATCTTGTCTCTGCTCGCAAGGAGTAAGAGCATTACAGCAGTAACGGCCCACTCCCTCTTTAATGCAGGGGGAAGAGAGGTTGATGGAAAATGAGAGAAGATAAATCAGAAATGGATGTGGCAGGGAGAGCAGGGGGGAAGACAAGCCTTCCATAACAGTTGCTCTTTTTCTGAGAGGGAAATCATTATCTCTAATTCATGGGGTTATTGCCTTTTTACACAACTGTTGCATCTAGGATTATGACAAGGTTCCCACAGAATTAAAATACTCTTCCCTCTCCTTAGTTGAAGAGAGATGCTACCCCAAGGAGAAACAAAAGGTTCCAATGACACTAACATGACCGAAGCTCCTAACTTTGTGCAGAGGATGAAACGCGATCGAGCCAGGTGCCTTCCATCACCGCATCCATCAGTTCCCATCACATTAGGGAACGTTTCCCAGGCCGTGTGTCAGGAGTGAGGCATTTCATACCCCTCAATGATATATTTCCCAAGCACCAGTAAATATCTCCACGCATACATATAGCACTCACCAGACTCTATTTAGTTATTTACAGTATTAAAATTATACATAGCAGCTATGGGTTCCAAAACATGGGCCGTTTTCCTGTTTTACTGCCGAATGTGCACATTCATCTCTGAGGTTCAGCTGCTTCAGTTAAACCTTTTAAATGTAAATTATTTTCTGTTATAAAAAGCTGATTTGGGGAGTTTTACTGTTTCAAAGATGGTAATTTATGTGACTGGAACAAAATAAAACGTTCAACAGAAACAAAATTTTACTTGATCAAAACCACTTTTATGTTTCAGTGTAGTTTTCTTTTCATATTTTCCTCCTGCAGCAGTGGCCTCTGTCTTTCAATTAGCTTGAAACAGAAGATCTGAGATAAAACTGTAATTTAACACTATTTGCATATGTGCCATTCCGTAACTCCTTCACCTCCCAGTTGACGTATTTTTAGACTGTTGTGAACCAGTGTCTGGAATCAGGACAAGAACACCCCAGTGCTCAGCCCTCGCCCCTCACTGTGGCCTCGGGGCGATGGGGAGGCAGGACCAGCGCCCAGACCACTCGCACCAGGACGTCTTATGCCTTGGCACCTCAATCCTTTCGACAGCATGTCCATGAGGGAGCCCAGAATCTTGACACTAGATTTACAGGTAAACGACCCTTAAACCGATTTTTCTTTGGCTTACACCCCACGGTTGAATTTGGGGTAGAAAAAGGTTTTGTGGAGGCAAACAGAGTTTATCGTGCACCTACCGCCTCCCCAAGGTTGACTGAAACCCTCCCAAAGGCGCTCGGTCTCCACCTTTCCCAACCCCATGGTACCAGCGTGATGCACCGAAGGGTTTCAAACCAGCCTACCCAGGCTAATACCCTTTCCCAAGCCGGCAATGCAAAAATGCCTTCTGTTTTGACTTCCCTAGTAACTAGCCTTTTCTCTGGATGTACTTTCTTAATAGGCAGTCCTGCTCCTGCTCCCTTTCTGCTTAAGCCCATGGCAATGCTGCGAGTNAAGGTTGACTGAAACCCTCCCAAAGGCGCTCGGTCGGCACCTTTCCCAACCCCATGGTACCAGAGTGATGCACCGAAGGGTTTCAAACCAGCCTACCCAGGCTAATACCCTTTCCCAAGCCGGCAATGCAAAAATGCCTTCTGTTTTGACTTCCCTAGTAACTAGCCTTTTCTCTGGATGTACTTTCTTAATAGGCAGTCCTTTCTGCTTAAACCCATGGCAACGCTGCGAGTAGGTCCTTTATGATATACACAATAAAAACGGCAAAGGATATAGGTAATTATGTCAAACTTCAAAATGAGATAAAATGCATTCTGCCCTCTTTAATCCCTGTGCAGTATTTTGAAATCATACTGTTAAAGCTATCCAGTTACTTGTTCCTGACCTTTTTTCTTTACCTCCTGAGGAATTTCTTTGGTACCCTTGTGCATTAGGATACAGTATTTGCACATCTCTCACCTAAGTCCGGGCCCCAGTGAATTATCACAACAGCAACAATGACAAACATGCAGAAATGCATCTTCCGTTGCTTGTTCACTAAAACAAGACCTCGACCACTTTACCTTACCAATTTAATTAGATAAATGTATATTGATTCAATCTTTCTTCATATGCATGAGCTACCCAGAGTAGTGAGCAGTTCTGCTTAGCACACTTTAACCTTGATACACATAAATTACCCTCATTGAGCAAGAGTTCTATCAAAATTGTTTAAATCTGTAAATTCCTCTCAACCCTGGAACTTCGATGGATTTTTATACCTGCCAGGAATCCATCTGAAAGCGCCAGACTTGTCTTGGAGACCTTTCAGTGGACAGTTTGTCCCAATATATTTTGACTGTGACTACCAGGCCATATGGGCAGAAGGGTGGCAGAGGGGAACAGTTTGTGATTACGTCCCTAAGTCATTTAACCTTCAAAATCACCATTCTGCACACTCTGGCACCCAACGGGAGGCTGTACAAGCAGGTGAAAAGATAGATGTCTGTTCTTAATGACTGTTTAGGAGACTGCTGAGCTCTGGTCTGTGCCCATGTTGGTTCAGTTCATTAATGTAATTAACCAACAATCAATCTTTTTAAATTAGTTACACAAAAACAGCTACTGCCAGATCAACTGACATGAAAGTTAGGTCACACTCCATTTCTGCACGATTTAACATCCACACTGGAACGCAGTACAGGCCATGGAAGCATCAGAAACTGGAGCCAAATTCATTTGAAGCCCTACAACTTAATTAAAGTGTGTAAAATCTGTGCAGCTGGCCTGGGCTTTTTTGCATGGCCTTCCATGTTTGCAGCTAAACACCTTGGCAATAGAAAAAATGTCCAGAAAACAAAAGTAAGGAAAAAAATGTTATTGCAGGGCTCATTTAACAGCATTGGAATTTGAATAATTCTATACCTCATGTCTCTATGCAGGGCTTGAGACTGGACCTCAACAGCAGCTTTCCCCACTCACCAGTGTGCTCTGCTTGCAAAAAAAAAATAAAATTGCATGTGAAAATAGCAGAAGCTGAGACTGCTCTTGGTGCTGTTTCCCTTCTTTGGGCTAGGGAAGGAAGAGCAAAGCCACCCTGGTGCTCACTGAACAGCACTGGTACCCATGAAGAGTTACAGAGCTGCTTCCTCTTCAGCCTTCACTTGTCCGTCCCAGGATGGGAGCAGAAAGCAGATGATAACTGAGGCTCACAACCTGCTTCCCAGCCTCTCCTGAGGTTGGGGATGAGGGAAAGGACTCGGCTGGCCCAAGCCTGGTGCAATGTGCCCCCCACATGTGCAGCCCCACGAGGGCTGGCCCCCTGCTCCAGCAGGTGCCCTGGCAGCCCCCTCTAAGACCAACACACAAATCCCCTCTCGCCCTTTAAAACTGAACCTCAAGGAAAGTGTTTCCAATTGCCTCAGAAGGACAGCTTGCAAATTCTCCGTCTGGCCATTAAAAGAGCACCTGGTTTCTTTTAATCCCTTGCACTGAGTTGATCCAATTGTTGATCCTGGGCCTGATGCAGCCTGCGCTGCTGAACCGCTGCCAAAGCCACCGTGGCCGGGAGGCAGGAGCACAGCTGGGGCCAGGCTGCAGCCTGCTGAGCCCTCCCAGCCCCGGGGTGCTCAGGGACAAGTCCCCAAGGCCCTGGGGAAACCCGGCCACGGGGCTGCACTCAGAGGGGTGAGGGAGAAAGGGGCGAGTGGGAACTGAGGCACATGGGGAAGGAGGGAGAAGATGCCCACTTATGCTCTGCTTTTAAAACTGCATGTAAAACAGCATGGTTGGAGGGGAAGGGAATAAAATAAAATGAAATAAAATAAAATAAAATAAAATAAAATAAAATAAAATAAAATAAAATAAAATAAAATAAAATAAAATAAAATAAAATAAAATCTAGGACACAGAGGAGGAAGGCGCAGTCTGCCACCTAACACTTCCCAGCCTCTGCAGTGCTGCTTCCATAAAACCACCAGAGCGGGTGCCTTTGCCAGGGAGACACAGCAGATGTAAGTGAATTTCAAATAACAAGGAACTTCAGTGAAACTCCAGGCATGGGAGTCTTTGCCATGCAGGATTGTCCGAGCTTTCACAGCTCAGCACTCAAAAAGCATCACAGGAATTCCCTCAAGTTAGGGGCAGCAGATCAGCACCCTGTGCCTCCATGAAGATGCTCGTGCCTCTCCCGCAGCATCCATGCTCCTGCAGGACACAAGGTCCGCACCGGTGCAAACTGCTCACTGGTTTCCACAGTGCTTTGCCTGTTCTCCTGGTAGATGCAGTTCTAGGTCGCTGCTGGGTGATGCACACACTGCTGGAGCCCCAGCGGGTCGGGCTACAGGACTGCAGCTCGAGCCCAGCAGTCGCTCCCGGCTCGGTGCGGGTCCGTCCCACGCCGCGTGCCGAGCAGCGAGCTGAGCTGTCTGCACGTTCAGCACCCAGCACTGCTGCCAGAGCCAGGAACAGGCAGCGACGCACGAGGAATACAAAACAGAGACCTAGAGGGTAGGCAAAACTTCCATAAATTCATCTGCCAACACCGAGAGAGTGACTAATCAGAGAAAGAAACCCACAGAAGTGTTAACATTAATTCTACTCTGCTACTAAACACCTGGCTGGTAGCATGACACCTTGCCATTTACTGGAGGAGAGCTATTTATTTATGTAACCTATAGCTCACATTTAAATAATTAGTCTGCCTGATAAATTTAAGAATTTGCAATCTGGGTGCAACTTTTGCAGAAGCACAGCATATTTAATGTGGGAACAATTGTCTAACACCCCCAGCATCATAATAAAGAATTTCATATAATTAGGGGAGTTATCTACTCCAACTTTCAGGCCAGCTACACATTTTTTAAGAAACCTCTAGTTGTGCAGAGTGAAGTGGCTGATTCAGAGGGTAACTGTGCTCAGGACAAGGGAGGTTCAGGGAGCACCGTGTCTGTTGGAGAAGCTGCAAATCAGATCAGGTAACACCAGAGCGGTTCCAAACTTCTACCAAACTTTCTGCAACCCCCAGGAGTCGCAACATTAGATCAACTGGGAAGCTGAGCCTTTCCTACATCACAAGGTTTTTGCTTTAGGTCAGGTTTCCGGAAGGTAAAGAATAACCCTGGCTGCACAAGCTTAGCCTCTTCTATAAGCTGCAGCAGCAGGAGCAGCATAATGATGCAGCTAATGAGCTATACTCACTCCCTTGCAGAACGCTCTTTGCATCCAGGAGTGCAGCGGGGATGAGCTTGATCTTTGTTGCGATTATTTTGACATAGCCAAGCGAGCAGAACCCTCGTTGTGTGCATCAGAGCCCGGCAGTCCCTTGGTAGCTCAGCAGAATAGGAATGCAATAAATACAAGAGCTTGTAGCTCGCGTCGTAAGCATAAAACCAAACCTGAACTTCAACACAAAATTTGAATCAGTGGAGTACAGGTGACATGGCTTTAGACCTTTAGAAGAGGTGAAACCCCTGACCCTACCACATTAGAATTTGCATTATTTAAAATGTTCTGTCTGTTGGGACCTTGGGGCATGCAGAGCAACAATTAGACGGTGAGAAGATATTCTGAAATCAGATTACAAATTCAGATATTAAAAACATTCCCTAAAGAGCTCTAAGTATTGTTCTAAAGAAGTTCAAGATAAGTTTATGGGCTTTTTTTTTCCCCTCTTTGCTATCTGTTGCTCTTCTGCAGACTCCTACTCTGGTGACTTACCTGCTAGGAGCAGTTACCTCCTTTTAGTACCCAATTCAGTCAAGCAAATAACCACCCTCTTGCTTCCTGCTAGGGGAAAGGAAGCTGAAATGGCAGCTGAGGTGGCAGCCAACCAATGGATTTTAAAAGAACCTTGATATCTCCAAGAGGATAAGTTCTCAGGTGATGGGAATGTACTGTCCAAGGAGAGCTGCCACAAGCAATGATTCCTGACAGGAGATGGAAGGGGAGAAGCACATGATACTCCAACGGACATTAAAGACTTATACTGTACTGCCCCAAGAGGAGTATATATAGAAGAAAGAGTTGAAATATTCCACGTTTTCAGGGATAAGAGAGGAAGTAACTCATATTCAGGAGTCCAGGGAAAGACGATGATCATTTTTCTGTGGTTGAAATGTGAATAGCACAAAACATGGCCTGGAAAAAAGGCTCCCCTTCCTCCATAAAGAGAAACGACTGTTCTGAATTCATCTGCACAAAGTCCTCAGCTGAACAGGTCTTTTAAGGAGTGATTTTTTCCCAAATTTTCCCAACAACTTGCAAATAAATTACAGAACTTCTCCACACTCTGCATTTCTGCAAGGAGGCAAACTTGCCATGTTCTGCGCCTCCAAGCCCAGAACCAGACTGTCAGTCACCCCCTCGGACGCGGCATAGGAGCGAGGTGGGGAGGCAGGTGGAGGACAGACGGGATCCCAAAGCTCTCAGGGAGGAGGTGACGCCTGGGCTGTTCTCCCCGACTGCGGCCAAGGAGGAAGGACGCTGGGACAGGGCTGACGTTGGCACCGCGGCAGGATAACGAGCAGGAGGACCAGCGGCAACGTGACCGTGTGCCCTCCACCCGTGTGCTGCATTTCAGTGTTTGATTCCTCGTGTTCCATCAACTCCAGCAAAAACATAATGCAGCAGGGTGGGAACTCATCCTTTGTAATCTGCCTCTCACAGAAAAAAAAAACACCCGCAGGAATATTCTCAAACAGCTNCCATCAACTCCAGCAAAAACATAATGCAGCAGGGTAGGAACTCATCCTTTGTAATCTGCCTCTCACGGAAAAAAAAAAAAACACCCACAGGAATATTCCCAAACAGCTTCTGAAGCTTAATTTGACAAAAAATCTGCAATTCTGAAATGTTAATCAGGTCAGAGTTAACTGAGCAGGGAAACAGCAATACAGATTAGCAGCAGAGACCGGCAGTAGATGTCAATCTGAAAATGTTTGTTAACATCTGCCTAGGATGTAGCTGCAATGAAATGATCTCCTTTCCTTGTTTGGGGGGCTTGAGATTTTGTTTGCTTGGGGTTTTGTCTTGGCTAGTTTTCTGCATTTCCAGCTCTGACAATGCATTCCGTATCCGGGCCCTGGGAAGCAGAGCACGCCTACAGCATCCACAACCAGCACAAGGAGAAGATCACAGCAATGGAAAGGCAGTTTAGCTCCCAAGTTGTTCCATTCCTCCAGAAGCTTCTCATCTGATGAATACGAATCTCCCCATATTCCTTTATCCACAACCAGCACAAGGAGAAGATCGTGGCAGTAGAATCCCATTCCATTCCTTCAGAAACTTTACATCTGATGAATACGAATCTCCCCAAATTCCTTTTGCTCATGGATTTAGTTCTTTGAGCAGTTGTCCCAGGAAACACCTAAGTCTGCACAAGCCACTTTTGCCCCTTTGTCCATATTTGTCCTGCTACCTGATTCAGCTACAGTATCAGTTAACGAAATTAATTCTTTCCACACATAACAGCAGTTAAAAAGCAGGTGCTCAAATTATGCAAGCTTCCCTTGAACCCAAATCTCCTACAAAAGCACAGGGTGAGTCAAAACTTACCAAGAGAGCAACATTTTCACATACTGTTAAAATATTTCAGGTTTTCTTGAATTACTGCCCTGCTCCTGCTGAATTCCGGTTTATAAAAAACTTTTTATTGGTCACACTGGTTCTTCAAAGGCAATCAAAGCAGTATTTCTCTTTGATTTTTCTGCATTGTCTTCATAAAACCTGTCCTGGAAAAGAACGCAGTGCCCAGACCAAACCAATGTGACTTTATGAAGATGCGCACCCTGCGGAGCTGCCCCTTCCAAACCACCCTGAGCCTCGTAGGGAGTGAAACTATGAAGACCTGAAGGCGGACTTGTTTGCACAGCCCTGGCCAAGGGGCACGCATCATCCCCAGAGCACACACAGCAGAGGGAGAGTGCTTAAAGGCAGCAAAATAGGCATGGGTTCATCCAGATGACGAGCATTCTTCTGTGGCGAGTTAATGTAAATTTTTCTAAGCAATTTATTTGGTGCCTGCTTTCATTTCTGGCTGCTGAACCTATTAGGTGCTTTCAGCACAAGGGTTCGGAGAGTTCAGTTTGCCGGGGAACAACTTGCCAGGAAAGTCAAGAGAACGTTGTAACACAGCATCTGAATATAAACTCCAACCGTGTCCTGGAAGGAACAGCAAAACACAACAGAAGTGTTTTGGGGCTGAGGAAAGAGCCCGCTATCCTGGGTAAAACCACAAGACTCAGCGATTAAACCGGGCTAGCAAAAGCAAGGAACCTGCATCTAAATTTAGCTGCCTGAATGATTGGTTTCATTTTCAGAGGTGATGAATGCCTGCAGCTCCTGTCGACTTCAGGTGCCCACATTTGAAATGTTTGGCCTTTAGTCTTCAAACCCGAGCTAATTGAAGGATTTAACATTTCAAAGCTAAGGGTTTTATCCAATCCAAAGTGCCATAAAGCTGCAGTTCCTAGGGATGAGAGATATGACACATGAGCAACTCAAAGGCAAAGCAGGAGAAGAAAGATGATTATTCCCCAAAGTGCATACACATGAAAGACAGGCTAATGAGTTCTTAAATGACATAATTTAATCCCAAGGCTTCTCAAATACAATGCTTGAGCTTTCCTTTCCTCACTCATTACAGAATACATGAGGAAATTTTAACCGTGTTCCTCCTGCCCTTTGAAACGCACAAGTGTGCGCCCTGATTTGGTTCTGCCCTGAGCCAGAAAATGGATTCAATTATCCCAAAACAGCCCTGCAACACAACTAGGTAGAAAAGCTAGCAGGAGGGATTGTGCCCTCCCAGAGAGCTCAAGATGTGACATTTTTAGAGGAATCTAACGCCCATCAGCCGCCCAAGGACAACCTGCAAAGCAGCATTCCCAAAGGCTCTGAGGGCTCTGGGGACACGGTGCAGAGACCCCTCTAGACAAGGGACGCTGCTCCTGACGGTCCTGCAGAGCATCAGGTCTTCCAGTTACTCACACAAACGAGGAGTCCCTTTTCAAATAAGAGTGGTAAGGCCACTTAATACCCGGCTCAACAGCTGGAGAGCAGACTGCAAGCTGCTTCTAGAAGATTCTGCCCACCAGAAGCCTCCCTGGCTTTTGTGTCAGCATCACCTTGGGGGAATAAGATTGTCAGACAAAGACAAGGTTAAGGACAAACCCATGGCCAAGGTATTCAAGACCATTTGCAGACCACCCTTCTGCGGCCGTCTTACAGGCGAGGAAAGTCACCTCGGCTAAACCATTCCATGGCCGGTCACTTTCTGGGCACCCACATGGAAGTGGCTGGCCCGGTCTGCAGAAATCCTGAGCAATGACAACTGCGACTGCAATGTCACAGTTACAGTGACGGGCTGAATGTGTCATGTAAGTTGCTAAGAACTCAAAAAATATTAAACAAAATCAAGTGCTAGTGCTGTCACCCAAAGAGAATGAGCATTACTTAAGATATAAAACATTATGTATTAATGTTTTGGAGACTTCCAGCTACACTGCTGAGCGGTGCCATGTGAAAGCTCAGAGGCCATTAATAACCTTGTATTTAGGGCAGGGTTTGGATGGCATCTAAGCACTGGAACTGCACACTGAATGATGCAGGTAAAAATAAACCCTTGATCTTGTCCACCCCGTGCACAGAATGAAGCACAGCCTGTGATCCAGCCTTTAAGGATGTACCACGGTTATATTCCAAATTAAAGCTACACCGTCGGTTTTAATTCTGCCTTTTCCTAATCATTGAGAGCTTAGTTTTAAAGACCTAATTTTCTTTAAACATAGAACTTTTTGTGCATCACTAATACCCTTCCCATCTCTGCCTATAAAAACTAACTAATTTACAGCCATATACTAACATAGTAAAGTATAATAAGATGATCCCATGAATCATAACATAGTATTTAATTTAATACCTATTAAATACGAACATTGGGAATTTTTGTAAAATCAGAAAATTTGAAGTGCTATCAAGTAAGATTAAACTAATGAGATAAGATTTAACTGAATATATAGCTTGCATAAATAAGATTTTATGCTGTGGCAGATTCTAGCTTGACTTCAATTTGATTTAGGGCATCACCATCAAGCTCTGAGCTTTCAGATTTGTTTCAGCTAATTTCATGCTGGCTTTAAGAAGCTGAGTCTAATAATGATTGCATTGATAACATATTGATCCCTTTTGTTCATACAGGTGAAGTTTTGATGAGCAGCACTAGGTCATTAGGCAGAAAGCAGGAGGTGGGCAGGATTGTTGGGGGAAAGAGGGACCTGCGCACACAGCCGGCTGCGGAGAGGCACGTGGGGCTGGGGAAGGACTCACCGCGCTCGGGGCTGGGGACGTTTCTGCAGGTAACTGCAGCTCTCACCTCAGCACAAAGCGGACAGGATGGAGGATGCAGTGTTGGGAGCAAGAGGCAGATAGGGTGGGTCCTGCTGCAAAGCTGCACTAAATACTCTCTCTGNCTGGGGACGTTTCTGCAGGTAACTGCAGCTCTCACCTCAGCACAAAGCGGACAGGATGGAGGATGCTGTGGTGGGTGCAGGTAACTGCAGCTCTCACCTCAGCAGAAAGCAGACAGGCTGGAGGATGCTGTGGTGGGAGCAAGAGGCAGACAGGGTGGGTCCTGCTGCAAAGTTGCACTAAATCCTCTCTCTGCTCCTCACTTCTGCTAAATAGAGCTGAGAAGTTGAGAGTGGGCACAGGGCGTGCAAGGGAGCCCTGCAGCGGGCACAGAGCTCAGCAGAGCAGGACCATGAACTGCCGAGGGAGCAGTCAGCTCCCACTGACCCCTCTGGGGAGCCCCAGCAGGCAGGCTGCAAAATTAAACGGCTTGGAAATGAGCAGGTGGATATTTGAGAACGGAGAGTTTTTTTTTTTTTTCCCTGGGGAGATTCTTTCCCTTGCAGAATGGCTTGCAGAATGATAGCACAGAAAGCCCTGGGCATCTGGTGAAGAGAGACAGCTCTTCCTCACACCAGGTTCTGCTTTCAGAACTAGTGCCAGCTATCAAGGTCTCACATGCAAGTCTCCGAGAAGCACTGTTGTATCATCTCTGAGCATATCTACTTCCTAATCATTACAATTTACTCATTTACAGAGGGTCTCTCAGAAGCGCCACAGGTTCCTTCCCTTCCAACAGCGGCAGCAGAGCGGTCGTGCTCCTGCCGCCGCACGAGAGCAGCTCTGCAGGTCAGTGCAGGACCCACCAGAGGGAAGGACTGCGGTGACCAGCAACAAACTGCGCCACAGATGGCACAGAGCCACTCGGAAACGTCCCAAAATGAGAACATGGAGGTAGGGTGTCTCCATTATCTGGATGGTAGGAAAAGTCAGCAGCAGATTGCTGAAATTAGACCTGAGTTTAATGAGCAGACACAGCAATTGAATATGTAACATGCGAGCAGCAAGGAAATCTGCAGTGCAAGTTGAGCGGCCCTTTGGGGCAAGACACGGAAAAACAGGGAGTCTTTGGAGAGGAGAACTGCAATAGCCCGAGTGTGCAGCAATCTTTGAACCTTCCTTATTTGCAGGAAGAGCCACTAACCGAGGACTCCAGAACCGTTAAGCAGATGTTCTCTCTGGCTGTGAAGAGCCATGAGGGCATCAAGCACTGGCAGAAAAACACCACTGAAAACGCTCTCGAGCTCTTCATCAGCACAATAGGGTCAAAACAGACTTCACAAAAAAAACAAAGTTTGGCAACTGAAAAAAGAGCCAGTTTGCTTCATGCTGACTTAGAGTTTGTAATTTTTGTCAGAAAAAGTATGTTGTTTTTAGTGAGACTGAGCAATTGAAAATAAGCTCAAGGACATTCTCCTACTAAACCCCTCTCGTACACATTCCTCACAGACACGCACCGCACAGCAGCAGGCACAGTTGCACCTACACCTTCTTCAGAACTCACTGTGTTTTTAAAAGGATTCGCTCCCTGATTTCTGGATTATTCCAGTGCACCTGAGCTGCATGCTCAGAAAATGCTTTTTAGATTCAGTAGATCCATACCATTAGCTCTTCATTTTGCAACCAACTATGCCAAGTTTTATGAAAAAAAAAGTCATTTTCACATTTCACATCTTTGTTACCTCTAACATAGAGCTGTAAAACGTGAATCCTCCAAATTCTGTTGATTCGGTGTTACAATCCTTGCATTCGCGGCACGCTCCAGACAGAGAGGTGGAGGGGATGAGGAACTCCGAGTGCTGTGGCTGTCTCTGCTGTCTAGTGCAGGTAGCAACCTAACACCTCATCAACAACCTCCCTAATGCCACCTTCTTGAGCTAGCAACCCACTCGCTGAAAAAGAAGCCTTCAAAAATGCTTCTGCTTCAAAGAGGGTAAAATTCCCCCTCGCTAACCAGACCAATGAGGAAACAGAGCCTCTATCCCTGGAAAACCCCTGATCGCCTAGCCCTAGTTCTCAGTCTATCCAGTCTTCCAAAGACAGAAGGGAATTCCCTGTTTGGATGCCAGGAAGGCAGCACTGATCCAAGTGCCATGAGCACATTTATACTGTGCAGAGCCCAAGCGTGCTGGATTGATTAACCTGTGTTCAGCGTGATGCTAACACAGTCTCGGGGCTTTTGCACCCATGTCACCTTGCCTGCCTCTAGCTTGGGCTTCAAGCACAACTCATTTGAAACTGAAAAAACAGGTAGCCAAAACCCTCCCACTATCATCTTTGATTGTGACTGACAAGTGGGTATTTGTCAGAGTACAAATGGGCAAGGTGGAAGTCGGATAAATCACTGCATGACCTTCCTTTGGCTTCTTGCTTTTCCTTTGGCTCTAAACGGGCTGATTTTGCCCTTAGCAAATCTCTGATTTTGCACTTAGCAAACTTTTATAGAAGTGAACTTTAACTGGGCTTTGATACGCCAGCAATATTCAAGTGTGGATCTGGTGCAAATGTTACAGGAGATAACTATGTATTACTGTAGCTGAGCTTTGGATCAGACAACAATAATGTCTTTTCTATTGTTTCTGCAGGAAAAATCATGTCCATATTAATATTCTGAAATGAGTAAATACACAAGGTGTGTAAAAACACGATCCAGCTAAAAACTAACAAGATACACTATTTGTGAGTTCTGTCAGGTCCATTTTTCATTAACTCTGCGTAGTTTATTGGAAAAAATAATTTCTAATAAAGCCCTTTTTGCATTTGCGTGTAACATCCTTTATATGAAGCATCTCTGGAGAGCAGCATATGGAGGACAGACAATAAAATTGTTTGGCAGTCCCTCTAACAAACTGGGATATCTTCTCACGGAATTGATGCATATGCTTCTGATAGGAGGATACAGCAGGTCACACTGATATTGAAAGCCTGATAACTCCCACCGTACCGAGCTGTCACTTAGGCGCTCCGCACACCAGTGATTTGTTTGTGTCTGATATACAGCAACTTTCTTCTCCGGGATAATTCAGCAGAGCTAATGGCCAGCGGATTCTCTTAGCACTGCATACACTGATTTTACTGCTTGAGAAGGAGCTATTAGCTAATGGCAAGAATTTTCCTCGAAATCTTCCATGCCTCTTTGGGGGGCACATTAATCATGTTCTAAGTACTCCAGCACTGCTCAGTTCAGTATCTGTGGTTGCACTTACTCTGTGTTTTACTTCAGTTTCTAAGAAAGCTGAATATACGTGCATTAGTTGCTATAACCAAAAAACCGTTATAATAAAAAAAAAATACATGTTTATTTTAAGTCTTGCTTGGAGTTAACATTTATCCTCTTGTCTGAAGTCTGAATAAGAACCCGATCTCGTTTGCTCTCTGTTGCCATGGTTGTGTCTTGTAGGTCATCAAGGACCTATTCTTGCATAATTTGCATGAAAGTAGCAAGAATACTTCATCTGTTTTGTGTATGTGAGAACATTATTGACTCCATTTACAGCACTTCTGGGTATTTTTCGTGCTGCTAACCTCACTGGGAGCATTTCTTGTTCTTTCAGCAATACCTTTGTGGTGGTGTTCTCTCTCATTGACATTCAATTTAGTCTGAGCTTTCAGCCTAGGCGTAGTATTAAATTGAAGTGTTTGTTTAAAGGGCACCCACAAGCTGAGTAAACCTCATGATGCAGTAGGACAATTCATAAAAGTACCTGGTGTTGCTCTGCTGGGGTAGAATTCAGCCCTTCACACTCTGGGTTTGTACTGTCAGTACTGACGGTCAATCCAAGCAAAAGGAAAATCAAAAAGTGCTTCATTTCTTTACAAAGTAAAACTGCTTTACTGCAATTACTGCTCAAGTAATTTGCCACTTGGTACTTTCCATTCAGGTGTAGGCAGAAAGAACAAAATTACTGACTCTAACGTGGCAGAATTCAGAGCATATATGAAGTTCTGTGATAGAGGAAGATAATTACAATCTTTCAAGCCCAGCACCATTTCAGTGTGTACAGAATAGCTTTACCCAGTCTCAATCCACATATATTTTCATTTAAATGCAGTCCTTTGCTAATTCTACCACTCTCCAAAGTTTACTGCGGGGAGCATGAAAAAGATGCTCTTTATGAACAGATGGTCTTTTCAAGGAAATGTAGTTACATTTAAATACAGACAAATGTACTGCAAGCTAATGGTCCTGTTAGAACGCAAGTTCTGAAAAGGGAATATATAATATAATACGCTAGCCTTTAATTATGGAGGGCTTCCCCCTCCCCTTCTGAAGACAAACTAATCACTAACGAAGCTTAATTAGCAATAAACAGGTACCAGTGTACAGTCATTCACGTACAAACAGATGTCTATCGATTGAATCCGACTGAACACAAACACAAGTAACTGTTGTTCAGGTATTAGCAGCAGAGGATGCGAAATTGCAACACAATTTCTCCTTACTCCATGACAAATTAACAAATTCAGTCTTTCATGCACAGCTGCATTCCTGCTCTGCAAGCTCTGGCCCAAAGCTCAGCAGCGGTAGCAATCTCTTGCTGTCCCCACATGCTACCTAGTGAGCCCAGCTGTATTTCAGAGTGAAAGCGGCTGGATTGCACCAATCTCCAGGCCAAATGAGCAATGTGAAGGATTTTTTTCCCTTCTGAGGTGCATCCTGACATTTGCTGTTTCCCTCGGGTGTGCAGAGATCCTGCGGTTTTGCTCGTGCTGCCCGGCCCAGCTGTTATCACCAAGTGCAACAAAGGACCAACTGGGACATAGAGCTCAGTTGTGACTTTCTTTTAAGGAGTCTCTCTCTCATCTTCCACAGGGTTTATTTATCAGCTCCATCAGGCCTAAATATGTGACAGGGCAGTTCAAGCCAAAGAGGCCAGATGGGCCTTTACAGGAGCAGAGTGGAGCGAATGCTGTCTGCTGGGGAACTTAATCGTGTTAGGGCAGAGATACAAAGAAACCTAGAAATTGAGATGAAATCCTCACCTTTAAACTGTATCGCTTTTTGTAGGTGTTTGTTTTCTTTGAAAGGCTCAATGAGCTCACTAGCTGGAGTTTAGGGCAATGCCTTTCAATCCACAGAAACCATTTTCAAGTCTACAAATACAATAACTATTAAATTATGGAAGATAGAGGTCCTGTGAATTCTTATTTTGACTGCCAGTTTCATGTCGGGTATAACACTTTCCTGAAAAAAACATTTCAACCAGGTAGCCCAACTTGTACTCGTTTCCTCCTCCTGTGTCTAGTGAGAAGATGAAACCCTCCACCTCCCAGAGACAAATCCTATGGAAGTGGAAGAGGCAGGGACAGGGAGAAGGATCACAGGATGCACAGTTTATAGCACCGGACCGGGACTTTGGGATATCAGGTTGTTTCAAGTGCTGCCTCAGGCTTCATCTTTAAACTTCAGCATGTCACTTAATCTGCCAGCGTCCCTCCATAAAGCAAGATAATAATAGCTCCTTGTCTGTTAAAGCTCAGTTCAAACACTAAGTGTAGATACATATTTTATCAAAGTGCCTCTGAATATGGGAGTAGAACATTCAAGAGGATTGAGGCTGTGTCTGCACAGCACATGCCACGCAGTGATTTCAACAGCTGCTGCAATATTAATATAATTATATTAATCATTTACTTAATAATGAAGCAAGGTGTATTTGAGGATGCTAACAGAAATTTAAATAATGATCAGTTTCCACTTACTATTTTTCTACCATTCTGCTGGAGACTGAAGCACTCATTTTAAAGTCACTTAATGAATTGGATTCAGAGAAAAAAGATGTAATGAATACACTGAGTAAAGCAATGAAGAGGATAAGACATACAGTGACATTTAATGTCACAACTGAGAGGAAGCATCTCTTCATGTCAACTCTTCTGCCACATCAGGATATCTTATTTCTTTTTGCCCCCTTTTGGGAGAAAAGGGTCACAGCTAGAGAACAGCAATACTATTTTCTCTTCATAATCAAGGAAATATATTCAAGAATGTTTTCTCTTTCCTTGAGCCATACGGATGGTATGGCTTACTTTAAGTGGGATTTGGCAAATAAAACATGAAAACTGCAACTAAAGGAATGCCAAATCTATTAAGAGAAAACAAAAGAACTGTATAATATGTTACAAAACAGGGTGGTTTATTTCATGCCAGCTGAAATACTTACTCAATCCTTCCGCCTATGGTGGGTGTTTAATCTGAAATCTTAAAACGACTGGCTCAAATTTTGGTCTTGCCTCTTGGGTGCAGCAGTGAAAACCCAGCATAAACCCACCAAAGCAACAGAATTAGCCTGGATTTACTCTGAGCCCTTCAGAGCACACTGAGGTCAATCATTCCACTCCTTATTAACTACAATTTTTAGTACAAAACAAGAGGAAAAGGTGCTCCTTGTACAATAGAAGTTCATGCGAACCATAGATGACACCATGGATGTTCTGACCTGCCCAACAATGTTCTTTTCTCTCCTTCAAAAAGCAACTTGATAGAGACAAAATCAGCACAGAAATATGCAAATGCCAAACCAGCATCTGTCTCAAAAAGACCCAAGCAGGGACTCGGGGACATCAGGCACATGGAAGCCACTCAGCTCCTCCAAGTACAAGTCAGGTGCATTAGGCAGGCACACATATACCTGCTCCCCTCCTCCTGCAACCCTCACCCATTTATTATATCCCAATTCAACTTCTTTGCCAATGAGTCAAAATCTGACATCTCTATCCATTTAGCAGTGTCTGGCTACAAGCTTTGTGAAGGAAGAAATCTCTTTTTACATTGCATTGCATGCTTGCATGGTTCCTGCTCTATGTCTCAAAACATAAACAACATAACCGCATTGCAGAGCGTGGCCCTCATTCCTTTCCACCCTAGCAGCAGCGGAGCAGAAAAACAGCAAAATATTGACTTGCCTCAAGTCACCACATGGGTCTCTGGCCTTTATCCTGCAAAGACAAAGCTTGAACTCTTGCTGCCTTTAAGGAAATAATCATGTTGAATTAACAGGCCTTTGGCAGTAGCTAATTAAAGTCTGATCGCAGATTGCAGAAGTGGACATAGGCTAATGATAAATGCTTTTGAAAATACCTTTGTTTATACAAAATAAACAGGTGCAACAATTTGAGAGCAAAGCTTTAACATCTGTCCTACAAGGAAGCTTCTTTTTCTCTCTCAATTTGAAATTAATCAAGTTGAAAGTTGACAATTGCATTGGAATTTCCTTATTTCTATCTTGAATACAGGAAAATAGGTTAGAGACTACTTAAGATTTTCTAGCAACTTTCCATACATGTGTTTCCTCTCAGATTTGACTTTGATTCACAGATACCATCATTTGCACTGATTCTGAAAGGAAGCGACACGTAGTAATCCTGCATACATTTAGGTTTACAGATTCTAGACACATTTGTAACAGAGTCTGTAGCACAGCCCGCAGATCAAAGTGATGATTAAAACTGGAGTTCTGGTGGGATTTAAATCACTTCAAAGCCTGTATATAGCAACAGCAACATCCATTCATACATATATGGTTTTTAAGAGTCTGTGGCTGGTATCAGACCTCTCAAAGAGAAATAGTCAATATGCAAGCAGGCAGCACTCACAACGTGGCTACTCTCAATCCCCCTCTGACTGCTGATGTATTCTCTCGTGTTTATTAGTTTAGGGGAAGAGCAGGATCTCTCTCTCTTTTTAAGGAAAAAAAAAAACTTTTGGTAAAATGGCCTAGAGAAATTCCATCCATGAGATGAGATGTACAGCTGTTGCCACACAACTGCGCTGTGAAGAGCGATCTTCACATGAATTGCACACAGACATCTGTTCCATAAATCTAAAAATGTTATTTTTACATCATCATTTTCCACAGCAACACTCAAATGTTCCCGCTACATTCCTTTGTTGTCTCATTCAATAAGGCTTCTGCACATAAACGCTACGAATGCCATCAGTTTTCCCCTGCTATTATTTATTATTCATGTTGTGGGAGCGCAGAGAAACCCCAGCCATGGGTCCTTGATCCTATTTGCACTTGCTGAACGAATGCATCCTGAGAGACACTCGCTGTCCTGAAGGGACATCTTATTTACAGCCTCGGCAGACAGAGGGTGGAGAGGTAAGGGCAGGGTGAAGTGGCCTGCCCCAGGCACACTGCGAACCACCAACACGTCCAGGACAGGCAGCAAGCCACCGTCAAGTCCAAGAACAGAAATCTGCTCAGCAGGATTGGTGGCAACGGCCTAACTGCCTTGCCCGGTGATCAGGCTGCTTCGGTGCTATCACCATCCCAGAGCCTGCCCAAACAACCGCATATAGCAGCGGAAACCATCCCCGTTCAACAACTTCTGCACCAAGCCCTCCCTGAGGAAGCGCAGGCTTCGAGGGGCTGNAGCAGACAGAGGGTGGAGAGGTAAGGGCAGGGTGAAGTGGCCTGCCCCAGGCACACTGCGAACCACCAACACGTCCAGGACAGGCAGCAAGCCACCGTCAAGTCCAAGAACAGAAATCTGCTCAGCAGGATTGGTGGCAATGGCCTAACTGCCTTGCCTGGTGATCAGGCTGCTTTGGTGCTATCACCATCCCAGAGCCTGCCCAAACAACCTCATATAGCAGCGGAACAGCCATCCCATTCAACAGCTGCATCGAGACCTCCCTGAGGAAGCGCAAGCTTGGAGGGGCTGCAGTGGGGTACGTGCTGCCACGGAGGGACCCATCTACCTATTCACATCTCTCTGGTGCCTTCTTAGGAGTGGTTTTGTGCACACTGCGATTGCACGTGGGCATCTGACATGATTAAGAAGGTAGCGTGGTGAACAGCTTGATGACCCACACCGCTGCAGGCTCCTGAGGATCATCTGCACGCACAGAGCAACGCGAATTCACCCTGAAGACGATGGCAGGAGAGGTGGAAGGTTGTTACGTATCCCCGGAGCCTCCATATGGCACTGAGAGCTACGAGAGAACCAAAACGAAACGAGTGGGAAGGGCCATGAGTCGCAGTGTGGCCAGAGGTGAAACATCTGTCACATCCAGCGTGCTACAGACCCTGAAACACTCATTTATTCCCAACTCTCCCTCCAGAGATTTATATTCACAGCAACATCTAACAGGCGAATGAGGTGAAATTTAACTGCAGAGGGACTTGGGAAACCTTCTCCAAAGCCATAACACGGCAGTGCTGACTCCCTGTCATCTCAGGTGACGTTCCAGGGCTCTGTT
The DNA here is from genome assembly GCA_013389825.1 of Crypturellus undulatus. Lineage (NCBI taxonomy): Eukaryota > Metazoa > Chordata > Aves > Tinamiformes > Tinamidae > Crypturellus > Crypturellus undulatus. The sequence continues at coordinate 34,053 of VWPW01030268.1, read as the reverse complement.
CTGTGTAGGTAGGTGGGGTAGCACCCATGTCCTGGACAAATTCCAGGTGGAGTGACGATATCCCACCTAGCGTAATTCATCCCTTTTAGTCAGATATCACATCCTTCTTACCAATTTTTCACATGCTGCTTTAAAATAATGGCACTGCATTTTCTCCAAATATGTAGCTGCATTTTCTGCAAGACATAATAATTATATTAAAGCAAAGAGTAACTCTACCCCACAGTTCCTTGATACCAGCTCGGGATCTAGACTTCTGCTGGCCATTCCTATCCTCAAATACTAACAATGTCAGAAACATCTACTCTATTGGATAGTAGAATCAGGCAACAAGACCTCACACTGTTGAGCATGAGACAGGAGAGAAATAAATTCAAACACTGCATTAACAGTGTATGCACATGTGCTATGCTATCCGATCATATCCTGTTCACAGTACAGAATGAGGAAAAAAAAACAGGAAAAAGATTCAACAAAGCTTATTCTGCTGTCCTCACGTACCTCTGGCCCCTTTATTCCTATTTATTAATTCTGAGGTTTTCAATGAAATCTTCAAGCAAGATGATGCACTTACCCCTCAAAACCTTCTCTGAAATCCCAACCTGAGGGATGTCTATAACGCTAACACTAAGAGCTGTGACAGTAAATAAGAAGAAAAACACAACAACCGCACAGGAGCTTGGAGAGCTGCAGTGGTAACAAACACTGTTCTCCTCTGGAGTGTATGTGAACATCTAAGAGGCAGAGGGGCAGTATCTGCAGGGCTGGTTGTGTTGTTATTACCTGCCGTAGGGCTTCATCCTGAAGCACACGAGATTGGCCATTCGCTGAGAAATTGCTAGACTGAAAAAAAAATCACTGTGGTGAGGCAGCCTGGCAGCTCCTATTACCTCCCTCCTATGTTATTTCTTAGTGATCTTTTCTCAGTTTCTGTCTTTTGTCAACCGTGGCGCATGCTGTGCACGGGATGGAGAAGCAGCAAGAAGTGCCAGCAACTTTCTGCATTGTGAGTGACCTTCGGAAGTCACCACAACTTCAGCAGCGCTCCGGCGAACGGTTTAAGTCCCCAGCGGTGCCACCAGCTGTACACAGAGAAGGCAGAACACTCTGCCCCGGGATCTCAGGGTATAATCAGTTTATATCATAGAAATACCAAACTCAAATAGCCTTTATTCGTGCAAAATTGCACCCAGTGTTTCCTCTGGCCTTGGGTTTATGATGCCAATTCATTACCTTAATTTTAGCACAAAGACAGCATTAAACGTTACCACTGAGACATGCAGCTATGGAAAAAAAGGTGGAAAATCATCAGAATTTAGGTATATGGATCAAGCACTGTGAAATGCGTGTTTTAAATGGACATAGACAGGTGACTGCAAATTAAAAATCCATGACAAAGAAGAGTAGATGATCACAGATGAACCACACAGGCCTGTTAGATGGATATTGTTACTGAGGACAAAAAACCCTTTTCCTTGGCAAGCATGAACATCCCATAGGGACTGCAGGTATCTGTTAGGCAGTGTGAACAATCTGCAAGATCAGCAGAACAAAAAAGTTATTGATTGAGTTATCATTAAAAATTAGTTAACATGAGTCCTTGGTGAATAGGCACCACTTAGTACCAGAGATATCCTCATCCCAGATCTTTTTAGTGACAAGATAAAACAATAAATTGACTATTCACACAGACCTCTCGTCTCACACTTGTCTTGGAAATATCAATATGCAGGAAAAAAAAATCAAGAAATATTTTTTGTTAGACAACCTGCAGCATATGATTAACTTCACTGGAATTCTAAATTTCCATGTTGGTAATCTGAAAAGAAAAATATCTGTAGAGAGACTTTGTTAAAACATATTGTTAAAACAAGGAGGCAATGTGTAAGAAGTCAAAAACAAAAAACCCTTTGTGAGATAATAACCAGAGGAAGAAGAGTGAAAGACTTTGGATCATTCCTGCACGTTAACAAAGTAAGTTAGCTCTGTTGTCGAGTAAGTTTTTTTTTTTTTTGCTATGATTTTATTTTTAAATAATTCATGCTCTTTTTGCTGCTTCCTTTACTAAAAGGCATATGCTTCCTGTTTGAGTTTAGCAAAAACAAGAAGCATATTTTCTTATGTAAAGCAAAAAGCATGCTGGTTTGGTTGGTTTCTGACATATATTATGACAGTTTCTCTATAAAAAACTTTAAATTACTGCAGGAGAAGTGCTTCACTCAGGGCTGCTTTCTTATTTAGCTATCTGCAAAAATCAGACCTCAGCAGACACATGGAACAGCGGGATATCTACCAAGTCCTTCTGGCCATAAACACAATTTATTGTTACATAAATATGATAATGTGAAGAGTTCTTCGATAAGAAGTTGTGGCCCCTGTATTTCTAGCCGTCTTTTCCCCATAAATCTCTGCCCCATCCTCAAGGGTTCTCCCTGAAACCTTGCCCCCTCTTTGCTTCTGCAGACCTGTTTGATTTGTCTCCTACCTTTTGATTTATTTTTCAGCCCATCTTCTGAAGAGCCTTCATTTTCCCTGGCCCTTCTGCACGACGGCTCTTCAGGTCCCTCCTAGCCCCGCTAAGGCCCCGTCCCTGCAGACACCTGGACATTCACCTTGCTGCTCCAGCCCTCATGTCAGGGGGCATCATCTGAGTTTGACAAATTTTATCTCCTCCACATAACCTGTTCCCAAAGTCCTCCTATCACCTCTTAAATAAGCCACTTTATGGCTTATTTTAGCCATACACTGTCTCCTCGCATCCCTGCTTTAGCTCACTGCCTCTTCCTTATTTCACCAAACATTAAACTGTTGGATTTTCCTTCCAAAGTCTGATACAGACTCACCTCATGGCATCACTACCGGAGATGTAGTCCCCGATTCCTTGCCTCATACTCTTCTCCCGTCAAATATTTTAAGAAAAAACAACATTTGTATAATGACAAGCACAACTGTACGGCTTCTGCTACAACCGAGGCAATGTCTGCCTTTGCTCTTAAAAAATAAGTAAATAAATAAATAAAAAGGCAAGCAGAGGTACTTATGCTTTTTGCTCAAAAATTATTTCCTGCCATCACTTTCACTAAGGCAAAATTCCATGAGCGAGGCACACAGAAAGCTCTGATATACAGAGGCTGAAATACCGTCAATCTTGATTCACTGAATTTGTATTTTAGAATACATTTACTCTGTACATAACAGATAACTCTGCATTACTTTACAGAACAGATGTTCATTCCTCATTTGTGTTTTACAGCGTAACGTAGCAGGAAACACCACACGGCTCCCTTCACGGCACAGTTTAACCTCACATTTTGCCCTCTAAAACTACAGTGTGGCTTTTTTCCTCATTTACTCTAAAAATACCATAATCTGCCGCCCTCTCCCAGCTGCAGGGCCAGGTGCCAGTCAGTGGCTGCAGTCGGTTGTCTTCTCCAGCCTGTGCTCTGGAGCAGCCCGAGGCAGAACTGGGTGTCTCCTTTGACTCCTGTTGCAAACTAGGAGCTAGGTCAGGACTAGCACAATCCAATGTCCTATTTTCTGACAGTATTTTAACATTATCATCAAATTTGGTGGCGTGAGGCCAGGTGCTCTCTAGCTGCCAAGCTCCCTCACTGCTCTTTGTCCCATGGGCTGCACACAGCAGAGGGGAAGGAATAGGGATGCTGCAGCCCTGCGCCCTTAACTGGAAGGCTACGGATTTTCAAGGGATATAAGAGAAACTGGACAAGTGATGTGTCATGATAAGAACTCTCCTTTGGAGCAAACCCTTTCCCTTTTTTATCTTAAACGTAGCCAATATGCAATCTATCTTCTATCACGCTAAGCACTTTGGGGCCTTCAGGAGAAAGATGCAGAGCATTAGTTGAGTTGCCCATAACATGTCTCACCTAGACCATTTTTGCACAGGTGAACACATGCAAACCCCACTGAGATTTTCCTTCCAGTATGTGCTGGGCTACAGACTGTAGAAGGTAGCCTAACACGAGCATGTGCAAGCTCTGACATTGTCCCTCTTGCTTGAAGTGCTTTACTGAATTCACATAAATGCACTAGACTTCAAATAAGAAGTTAAGGTTAACTTAACATTAAGGTTAGCACAAAAATCTTCATCCATCTTGTCCGGATCCCTGACCCTTCAGGATGGATCGCCACGACAGCTGCTGAAAAACTCTTTTTATCTAGTCCCATTTTGCCCTTTCTCTCTCCTCAAATACAGTGATTACCAACTTGTTAACATTCAAGCAAAACAATATCCGAGGCCAATATCCCGTGAATAAGCACACCCTGTCCCAAGATGCAGACCTGTTTGGAGGCACTGTAAACCTGAGCCTCTGCATTCACCTTTTAATTAATGAAGAAAGCTTAATATGCAATTTTTTTCATCCATCTGGCACTAAAATTGCAAAATTGCTTCTGCTGCAATTTGAGGAAGAGTTCAGGCTATTAGAAGAAAATTACAGCATATTTCTCTCTCCATGATCTACTTGCCTATTTCAAAGCAAGGGATGCTTGGAATTGGGGGAAAAAAAGGCATTAAGAGAAGATATTAAGTATACTCTTTTATGCATTCTTGATAGTGGTAATGATAGAGTACATTTTAAAATTAACCGAAGACACAAAGATGTTTTTTCTGCTCATTTGCCTTTGCACTCCTGCACTGTTCTGCACCAGTCTGCACCAGTTCTGCCTTTTTTTTCCATCCAACTGTAACACTCTAGAAAAATGTGCAAATATTAGATCCATAGTTTGAAAAAGGCCCAAGTTTAGAGTTCCAATTTCAAAACTCTGTTCTGGTGAGGTGACTTGAAAGTGGAATATTTTCTATGACAGTCTAGCACTTGTTCTCCCGAGTTCTCCTTCATCCTCTTGGGAATATCCTTTGGGACTGTATAGCGAGCTTGAAAATGAAAATCTCCCGAGGCTTTTCCTTCTGATATTTGAACTTTTCCTTGAAGAAACACGCATGTGCTCTGTACAACCTTCTACAGCTCTCCTCTATCGACAGCCCACCTTGCCTGCCACAATTTTACAAACGACTGCGTTATAAAGAAATAGGAAGAAACTAGTAAACAACTTTGTTTTCCACTAAAATATTAGAGAAGGGAAAACATGTAAGGAGTATGTTAGGAACTGCTCTTTTTCTGACACAGTTTCATTAGAAATCCTGCTGGAAACATAATATGGAACATATGTTCATAAATAAAGCGAACATCTGATTAATTCTGTTTCCGTGTTTTTAATTGATCTCTTTCTCCACACATGATGCACGGATCACCGTGTCCAGGTTGCTCTGGGAAGCCACCAGGACGCCCTCGATGACGCAGTGCAATAGGGGAAACATCAGCACGAGGTAAAACGTAGCTCTGTTCTTTTATATTCCTCGTTTCTGAGAATCATCCAGCTCCATCGCGGCCCCCTGAGAGGCATCGCCCTGCACCAGCCCCTGTCCCAGAAGCATCCAGCCTGCCCAGGCAGGCCGGGTAATCCATCAGGTCCCATCTCTTGCTGTGGGACCGGCAACTAGCAGATGCTGCAGCAGCAGCTGAGTATCTCCTAACAGTGCATCTAATTATCTATATTATCCAGGAGAGGAAGAGAGAAATCTTTACATCTCCACATGGCAATCAGGAGAGGCAGAATTCAGCGTTATAATCGTTGACATAACTATAATTCTTAACTCGTCTAAGTGCAGATGTTGAACAGCAGCTACCAAGCACTAGATACAAACTATTAGGTTCATTACCAGAGATACAGACAATAACAATATATTTTTCCCCCTTTCCTTGCAAGTAGAGGCTGTACCTACACAACCATCACTGCAGTCCATCACGTGCTAGTGTCAACTCTACAACCATTCACTGCTGGACCAAACAGCAATTGCCCTCTAGTGGATAAAGGCTCCATTTTAGATTAAAATTCAAAAAACTCCAAATTACTTCAGGGAAAAAAACAGATATTACGGCCTTTGCCAGAGTTTGCTGCAGCTGATACAAACCGCAGGATACAACCTAATGCAGTTCATCCTCCTAGAAACAGAAATTTGAATTTACTTTCATTTTATCTAAACACATCAAAAAGAACTTGTTAAAGCAGAATTATGTTCCACAGTTCACGTGGCAATTACAGGGTCACGTTGTCCATTACTGCGGCTCTTCTCTTGCACTGCATGTTTGCGTTGCTTAGTAATTATAGGAACGCAGAATCAATTAAAAGAAAATAATGAAAGGGAATATATAATTTCCATAAATAAAGAGAGAAAGTTTCTTTAGAAATATTATATAAGCAAATGAAAGAAATCAGCTTTAATTTACCAGATGGCAATGCATTTGAAGACGCTGTTCACCACTAAGCCATATTCCTTAATTAGAGAATTTTATCCCTGTGAACCTTTACTTATTACTGCATCAGGATCTTCCCTGCCTAATCTGCTATGAAGGGCTAATTAATAATAACCCACACTATCCAATGCAGATAGATTGAAGTGAAAAGAGAATTAGATATACATTATCCGGGAATAATGCTCACCCTCTGAAAAACAACTAAAGACTTTATTGACTCAACCCATTTAACAAATGACACTTAAGTAATTCATTGACAAGCCAGAACAATGGCAGGACTGGAAGCCTATTAAGCCATTTTTCTAACGGACATTACACTACACTGGCTGTAAATTTGGGGTATAATTAATTAATTAAGACTTAAATATTTCAGAAATTTATTTTTAGGAAAAAAATCATAAACTATCATGGCTCTTAGGAAAAGAGATTAAAGTTACTTGCATTAATTGACTAGGCTATACAAAAAAATCTATTTAGAAAAAACTGCTCCAAGCCCAACCTCAGAACAGCGAAGCATTTATTGCAAACGCCACAAAAACAAAGTGCTGATCTCGCGCTTACTCTGGGTGCATTTTCATTTTTCATTTGAGCCCTGCTTTTAGCAGAGGGTTTATTTAGGGGGTATTTCCCACTCGCCTCAGCCGCCTGCAGCATTTCCGAGCGCCGCCGGAGCGTGCCGTTCGCCGAGGACGCGACGCGGCCGCGCTCGCTGTGCGGACACGCTGCGTTATCCGGGCTGACCTCTGTTTTACAGCGACATTTCTCCCTATGACCATTCCCCTGAGAACTCAGACTTAGGCTAACTTGGCAGCATCACGGCTTACCTCCTCAGTCCCATAGGAAGTAATAATGATAAAAAGCAACGTACAGGAAAAATCAAAAGAAAATAATTTCCTGGAATTCTAGCCTGAGCTGTTATCAGTGCATATTGCATTTCACTTCATCTTCTGTACAACTCTTAGCATATTCAGCACCTCTGATGGAAATCAGCGTGGTAGGATGACAACACACGTACCCAAGGCTCTCAGCCCTCTTGGCTGTATCATTTCTATTTATCTGTTGTCTGCGTAAGCCCCTTTATTACAAACTCTTTCTTGAGGCTAAACATTAATGAGAGATATTGCAAGCTCAAAGCTCAGACTTCTGCAAGCTCAATAGAATTTATAATCATGGCAAATGCTTTTTATATAAAAAGCTAATATTTGTAATCTTTTTTATTTTTTGAATTAAAAGCCTCTTTCATATTTGATGCATTAACTGCATTAGCATTTGTTCTCTGCGGATATCAAATCTTGATGATAATTATTCGCATGTTAATGGTTATTAGTACATCCAACTGGATGTGAACAATAAATAGAAAAAAGTGCAAAGTGCAAAACACTTCACATATTATATATTTTGGAAAAGGATGGGAAGCTGTAATTGCCAATGATTGCAGACAAAGCTACAATAATTGGAGTGAAATCTAAGGTGAAACTCATATGAAAACTGTAATTTAGTTTAACACTCTAAATTAGAGGATTAAGTTAGTTTATTAAATTTGACAGGAAAATAGAGTAATTTCTACTTCCTTTACATTTCCTCTACAATGCAAGCAGTTAAAAACTGCCCTCGTACCAGTGCTCCTCTATGTCCTCAATAACGTTTCTGAAGCCTCGGGCACAGGGGCCCTCACAATTGTTTTCCCCTATTAAAGACCCTGAACATAGCCCTAGGCTGCCCCAACGTGACCTGGATTCTTGTTCTTGAGGGCACTTAAACACGGTCCTTGTTGTCATCAGCACTTCGGGCTGATGTAGGGCCTGACCCCAGCACAGCCCTGGCCTGAAGGCAGGAGGATCGGCCAAGCAGGACACACTAACACCTACATTATGACAAGATAATCTCTTTTTTCTTCATGAAAACTGAATTTAATTGCAGTTTCATTCATGATAATGACCTACATAATTTTCAATAATTGGATACAATTTATCTTTTCTTAATGAAAAAAAGGAAATTAGCAAAAAGATAGGACACTGCAAAATGCTTCACTGGAAACCTCTTCATTAATTATCATGATGTCCAAACACCATTTTGAGAACTGCACTTACAGACCACAATTAGACCTCATATTTTCTGCCATTTCTCTTCAGGGCTAATTTTAAAAGAACTAGCAAAAAATAATACATGACCATGGTCATGGTCAGGACATGACCATTTTATTTGGGTACGGGGAGCTCTGCTTCTAAAGTGAAGGGTAACAGACACCTTCTTTTCCACCAACATAAATGTGGATGTATCCTCTAACTGGCCAGTGAAGATGTCTGGGACTTACTTAACATTCCTTGAAGTCACAAGGATCTTCCCAGCAGTTGGATCAACTCCAGAATTTTTAAAACCTTTATTTTAAATTAAATTAATTCTTATAACTGACATCAAATTCCTCATAACTAGCTTTGACACCAGCACTCAACGGATGAAGCAAAACAAGCTGGACTTTGGAGGGCGGCAGCCTCCTGTATGCTTGCAGATGACAAAGATTAATAAAACTCAGCCCAACACACTATATTTACCAAGTTTCACTTTATATTTGTCGACTTACTAAATTACTTTGACATATCTCCAGTTTATGTTCTATTACTGAAGAATAACTACACAACAGATGGCAGTGTGTTTGCATAACAGTTTTTTTCAGCAGGTCAGTCTACAAGGTGGTTATGTGGATTGATATATACGGGTACGTACGGGGGCCTTTTTTGTGATAAAAACAGTCAATCACACAGTCAAGTCAACATAGCAACTTCTATACCAGCAAGGAGAAGTTTGAAAAATATATATTGCAGAGCATTCTTTGAAGATGAAAACTGTAGTACCAAAGCCTAAGATTGGAACAGAGCCAGGATACAGAAAAAGACACTTCTATATAGATCCTTTTTCAATAGATGGACTTCAAACCTTTCAATCTTCCAAAAATCTTAATAGAGAATCACTGTTAAATCATACTGGAATTAAATGGGATATAATTAAATATCTATAGCTATGCATATTCCAATTCTCAGCAATGAGCAATAGGTAACTATGGACTATGTCTGCTATATCAGGTGAAAAGGTGGTATCTTGAAGATTTTGCAAATAATTAAGATTATTATAAGTTTATGCTGCTCTGCAAGGCATGTTATTTACTTACTCAGGAGAGAGAAAAAGCCAAAAAAAAAAAAAAGGAAAAAAAAAAGGCATGATTCTTGAAAAATAGACAAAGATATTTTAACAAAAATTTACATTTCCCCTTCTATACTGCAGACTGAATCCAACTTTGGAATCTAATGGGAATGACTTTGGTCCTGCCCAGGTCACTTCAACACCTGCATTCAGCAGTGGGGATGGCAACTCCTTCTCTGTTGGGGACCCACGAATACACGGTGTTACATCAAAGTGAGGTACAACAGTTACTTGTAGCTGGTACATATGATGAGCAGGTACTTAATTTGCCTAGGCTGACAAGAACGGATATCTGACACACTGATTGATTTCAGCCACACAGAAGGCTAATATTAAAGACTCTCTGCCAATGCCTTGGAAAGAAATAATAATAAAAGAGTTAACAAAACACTATCATCTTGTGTTCTTCCTTGGAACAATATAAAAACAAAGTTCTGATTAATTGCTGCATATTTTTTTTAAAAAAGAACATCTCTTTGGCATCCTATTCCAATCCATGATTGCCATTGGGGAGGGCAGGGAACAGCTGTTTTCAATGAGAAATTCTAGCTCGTCTCTGTGGGTGAGTATTTCTATTCGTGATGTACCCTGCTTAGTGCCAGACCACTAATTTTTAGTAATGCAGGCTGTGTCTTTGAGGCACAAAAAGGGTGAGGTGGTGTAATAATTTGGAGGTTGAAAATTCACTGCTTGATGCCTCCTATAGTAAATTTGACCCTGGAATATTCAGGGGTGTTAAATAAATTGGACAAAGAGGTGTTTGGGGAGTAAAAGTGCCAGACATACTGCCATGAATGAGCAATTAGATGCTCACGAACCAGCTTATCACAAATTACATGCCTACAATATCTATTACTGTAATGACCTTGAGAGTTGACTCATATTCTCCCTTAACCTAATGAGCACGCTGAGTATAATCAATTACATCTGCAATTAAAATTATAATTTGTCTAACAAACTCTTCTTTGCTTTCAGATATTTTTTAGCAAAGCTTGTTATACACTGGTAAAAGATAAATATTAACTTTCTGTTGCGTTCTTGCCTTTTTTCACTCACTCTGTGGCTTATTTATTAAACTATATTACCTCTCTCCATTATTGTTTAAGTTTTTGGGGCAATTTACTTAAGTTTTAGTCCTGAATGTCACGGGATAATTATAACATTTAACAGCAAATTCTCATTTCCCAAGAGGGTTTCCAAGCTGTCTTTGCCAATTGAGATTTGTTTGCACGTTCCATGTGACAGTTTCTGCACGGTTTTCGCTTGTTCATCACACGCGCACCCCAATCGGGGTGCGACACTGAAGGGACCCGACGACGTCCTGCTAAACGGAGCTGACGGCTGTTGGCCAGCCTGGACCCGCTGAGGTCACCTCAACCCAACACAAGCAAAACACAGCCCTGCCCGTTCAGCAACCAGATGTCACTGCAGCCACCTCGCAATCTGCTGCTCATAGAGTCAACCAAGGAGGCACCAACAGAACCCTTTTTCTTTTTCGCTTATGGACCCAGGTGGTCAACAGACACTGGCAATGACTAGTCAGGAAACACAACACATTGGTGATCAGAAAATGGAATGGATTGGAAAAGGGGCTTGAAACAGGGTTCTGTACAGCTTGGGTAAGGAATGAGCTGTAGGATGTCTTCCAACTTTCAAGGAAGACTTAGGACAGGCTGGGCCCATCTCCCATGTGAGCGGTTCAAGGCTTCCGAGGTCCTTAATCCCTGCCCAGGGCAGCACTGCTTTGGCACTGGGCCTTTTTCATAGCTAAAAGGCTCATTTCCTCTTCCCACTACCCGCTTTTGAAGTTCCCAAACAAGAAAACCCCATCAAATTGAAGAGCTTTACTTGATTGCCGCCTTCTCCTCCTTCCAGGACTTCCACATACTTTACGCCCAGCGCTCTCTACAAAATATTGATGTCTACCTCAGAGTGAGGAGATGGAGCTCAGTTATTTATATGAAATGAATTAAATTTCCCACTGAAATGAGTTTTGTTTCCTCTGGATTTTGCATCTTTGTCATGCACTACACCTGCACTGAGCCTAGGGAATGAATGACTACCACAAAACCCAGCTAAAACAGCATGAATTGGGGGAAAAAAAAGGTCCCTTCAGGTATAGAAATGCCCATGACTCCCTTTTCTTAATATGCTACAGACAACAAATAAACTACTTTATATTTTGTATTTATTTTTGCCAACAAAATCTAATCAAAGTTCATTTTTTTAGAAACTCAATAGTTGCACTAAATTAGATTACAGAGAAAATTAAATCATAAATCCCTGTAACTAGGTCGCTAATGCTCAAAAACACAACTCTGCTCTCCTGAGCACCTCACTTCAGCCTGAGAGTCCAAGTTTCAAAACTAGTTACGGATTTGATCATTTAATAACATGAAACAAGTAATTGTTCGGTGAAAATTTATTATTTAATTAGGACTTATTGGTAATCAATAGCAACCCATTAATTCATTAATTCACATATCTCTTGTTTTTATACAAGTCCACAAATTCTATTAAATAGATTTTTCCTTTATTTATGCACTATCTATTCTCACTGTGCAGAAGAAGGTGCTCAAACTGTATACATTAAGTTGAGTAAATAACTGAGCAGCAGGAGTACATGTATGCCCTATACAAATGACTGCAGGAAAAGAAATAAAACAATGAGGTCTATTCTCCACAGGATGCATGTATAATTCTCATTAATGTTAATGAAAGATACTAAATGTATGTGCACTGAGGGAAGTTTATTGGAACTCAATAAATTCTAGGATTTTTCCTTACTTCTTTTCCTTGATACTTGCTATAGCAGTCAAATTACTGGGTGAAAAGGAAGATATTTAAAGAAAAGGCATAGAAAACATGCATCGAACTGTGCTTCATAGGTTATTTTGTTCAAATGCTCCTTTGCACGTGCAATTCCTAGGTTTACATATATAAATAACAATTGCAGGTACAAATAACAAGCTGCATGAAGACAAATAGCTACTTACACAAATAGGGTCAAAATTCTTGTATGCAAAATGCAAAAGCTCCATTGATTTGGTCCACCAGTTTCCACAAGTGAACTACACGTGCTCTTCTGCGTCTGACCCCACACACAAAGCTTAGTCTATTTGCCTAGGACCAAAAAGAACCAAACACAGGTTATGGAATCTTATTCTAACATACCAAAACATTAAATCCAACTCAAGACAGCTTCAGTTCGGTTCAGAGACGATTTGCATGTAGAAAAAGCCACTAAATATGGTTTGAGCTGGGTCTCTGCTTGATCTGGGCAGACAGACCAGCCCGAAATGACGACTCCTGGCAGAAGGGGCTGAGCTGTGCTGTAAAGGATGGTGAGAAAACACCGTGATGTTGCTCTCTTCAACACCTTCTCGATGGAGAATTAGCAAAGCTCTTTCACAGACCGCTTGAAACAAATGCTACCTCCCAGTATGGTCTTCAAAACTGTATCTGGAGAGGAATTCAACATCCACGAAATCAGATAGAGAAAGCCAACATTTCCAATCACATGAGCACTTCCTATCTGGCTAGTTTATTTTCTTCCAGACTCTCTCAGAGCGAACATGGATCAGTGATGCCAGGCAGGCATCATGGAATGAAGATTTTCAGGGTAGTAATGGATGAGATGACTGGAAAAAAATTATAAATGGAAGAGGAAAGAAAATGGTGTGATTATTCTGAGGTAATAAAAGTAGAAGACCACCAAAAAAGAAAGCTTTTTTGTCCTTTGAAAGGTCTAAGCGGTCTAGCAAGCACAGGGCATCCTTCCAATCTTCCAGCTTTAGCACAGGGCACAGATCTCCTTGCCCCAGGCTGCACTGCCTTGCTATGAAATTCTTGCTCAGAATTTATTTAGAAGAGATACATGTGCATGCAGACACCATGTTGGGCACTGGTTTTTGCAAATGGGACAGAAATGAATTTCTTGTGACCGTATATACCAGTTCTGGCCTAGAAGAAGGGTTACCCTGTTAACCAGACCTCGCTCGTGCTAGCAAATCCAGCAGAAAAGATTTGCCTGTTTGCATCTGTCCACACGGACAAAGCCTTAATGGACTGTGTCCACGAGGAAATCAAAAGGAACATTTTAATACAGTTAGGTAAGAAATAGTCTTTGCATTCATGATGGTTTCTCTGGCTTTTTGAAGACATGTGTATGCATGTGCAGCCCAGCTGGACAAACTGGAGTTTGGTCTTCGGGGACAGGAGAGGGGTTTGGAGCGTCTCTCCAGCCCCTCAGAGAGTGGAGCACCTCCGCTGCCTCTCAATGCACCATGCTGCAAGGAGCAGAGCGTTGCAAGGAGCAGAGCGTTGCACAAAAGCAAAAACGCTAGAAGATGTCAGGGTGCCATCACAGACGTGTGAGAAACGACTGCTTGAGATGCTGCCTCGAGGAGGCACCGCGTGAGCAGCACTGCAGGCTGCATGTTTTGCTTCCTACCACTGCAAGCACGTGCAAAGAACACGCTAAATTGGGGAGCGATGGGGGAAAGGAGGCTTGAGGGGCTTGTGCCTTGTTGTGCAGGAAGCTCTGGACTTGTCCTGGCTGCCTTGCAAGGAGTGTGATATAGAAACCACTGCGGTGTCCAGAAGACCTGACATTATTTTTACTTAAACAGTAAAAATATTACATCCTCCTCACCCTGTCACCCTCTCTGGAGCTGATGGAGCAAGTTTTATTCTATTATTTTAACCTCAGTTTTCCATTTGTAAATCACTTCCAGGAAAGGCTGTGCTTTCTGTAAACAAACATCCCACACAGGCTAATGGGGTGCTGCCAGAGGAAGCTAAAAACACACGGATTAGTTCAGATGAACCTGTATTCCGATGTGCTTTAAATTATAAAAAGTTACACCTAATGCTGCATGCAAGGGACTTGGCCAGAGAGGAACTCCAGTCCCCTGCTCCCACATGCAAGAACATTGTATAATCTCCTTCCCTATTCACTTCTCATTTCTAAGCAGCAAGTTCATTCCAGCTGTGCAGGCTCCCTGGGGAGCTCAGGCACAGCTTTGAGCAGACTGCTCTTTCCTTTTTGGAAGGTGATGCAACTTTAAGGAGCAAAATATCGAGCCAGTTCTACATTTTCTTTATTACTGCATTGATAAGGCTGCCAGGACGCTGGTAAATGGGTTCCCTTTGTCTGCTGGAAATTGGGTCATTAACATGCCAAATAAAAAGAGCAAAAGCACCCGGATTCTTGTGATTCTCTCCTTCGCTGTGATGCTCTGGAGGTCATCAGATCCAGCCTGACAGCTGAGACACCAAAGTTGAACAGATCAGTCAACTGAAAACGCCTCCAGGCAAGAACACCCAACAAGCACAACCACAACAGCTCAAATATGGGTGAGCTGGTGCTCACAGGAACACGGGGAAAGCAGCCTGTTTTGCTCATGACCCACAGCATCCTTTCTCATCTATCGCCTGCAAAAGAATCATTTTATTGAGGATCTTAGGAGAAAAGAAAGTAGTACCTGGTTGGTAGGAACACGAAGACAGAACTTCAAAAGCCCAAGGGGTGAGACCACCGAGATCCAGCCTTCTGCTGGGAAGCATTATGTTAATTTTTAGAAAGTTATTCAAAAAGGTATTAAGCTGCAATCTAGTTTTGCAACCCTTGCTTAATAAACAATCTTCACCCAAGGTAAAATACAGAACTGCATCAAGTTGCACATCTGAACTAAATGGGAATGGTTTAATAGATGAGGTTTGGGGCATTTCTTGGAGAGTGCCACTACACTTGAAAGCAGCGTTTTGTAATCGAATAGAAAAACAGAGAGGAAATGCTCCCTGTAAAATGAAGAGTTTATAAGATAGCAGCTTGACAATGAGCAAAAGTGTTATGAATGGGATGGAGCAGGGGAAGAAATTCACACACTAACCACACAAAAATTAATCAGTCAGCCCTGACCGTGATATTAATGATTTTAGACCTCATACATTGTCTGGGATTTATAGAGGTTTTACGTTTACCATACAACAGGATCTGCACTCGAGAGTGGCATGTGATTGACTGCACGTACTCAGGGACACAGAGTCATTTAAATGCAAAACGTATTCCTGTAACATGGGAACAAAGAAGTGAAAAATACTTTCTAATTAAAACTTAGCATTTTTGATCCCAATCTCTGTCATGGTGGGGCAAATGAAGAGCAGCATCTAAGAGCAATTCCATACTCCTCCTCATCTTACCTGCAATTCAGAAAAACAGAAAGGGTTCGCAAAGGATGTTTTGCTTTCAGGCAGAGAAAGTTTTGATGTTGTTAAAACACCCTGTTTTAGCATTTGCAGAGGAAAACTTGAGCAGCCTTCAGCAAGCAAATGCCTTGGTGGGAGAGAACCTGCAGGTCTGGGGTCTTTCAGCTGGCACCTGTTGGCACTGGGCAGACAGACCAGAACACCCAGCGCTGGGGTGGCCCTGCCCAGCCAGCAAGGAGCTGGGGATGCAGCCAACCCTGCAGCTCTTAACACAAGAGCAGGAGCTACGGCAAATTAACAAGCACGTGAGCCCACTTACTTGCTTATCATAGTTTAATATGGAAGAACTATCAGTAACAAATGGCAAATACTTCCTTCTCATTAGCATACTTCAGTATCTGTCTTTGAATTTTCCCTTTTACTTCATCACTTTCAGTTGCTCATTTTTATTTCTATCTTTTTTCCTTAAAGCCTAGTCCACACAGATGAGGCTGGCGCTGTCCAGGGACAGAGCATGATATTACTCTACAAGTCAGGGGGTACAGCATGTCATGACATTCACTCCTGGAAATGCAAAATCATTCATGTTCAGAGGCATCATAATTCACCGCTAAGGAGAATCTCTCAAACTCCTGTCCCCATCCCTTCAGGGAACTTTGCAACCTGGTATTTCCAGATCAGACTTCATTATCCAGGCGATCATTTCCATTTATCAGTGCCTTGAGGCCTTTGGTATTCTCAGGCAGGATGGTGTCATGTCCATCAATCACTGCGTTGCATTCACTTTCCCCATTTTTTTCATCTCTTCTAGGCTTCAAAAAAAGCTTAAACTTTACCTGGGTATGTATTGGCCAGAGAGGCCTCCTGCTTTTCTCATCTGCTATCATGTTTTAATTGCAGGAAGTAATCTGTACAAGTTGTGGGGGCTTCAGAGACTTACGTGTTTTTACTCAGTGTCTTGCACATTTCAGGTATTAACATAGAGGCTAAAGATCTTTTGGCTATGGGCACTGCAAATAAAAAGCAGAATTTTGTCCTTCCCAGGAAGCTTACATTTCAGCAAGAAACCAAATATTATACGTAATGAAAGGGAGCAAGAACCTGAGGAGGAGTAGAGGAAACTGGGACTGTAACAAAGTTCCAAAATCATTCTTTAATTGAGCCACTTAAATTTTAATCTGGGGTGGGTTTTTTGTTCTGTTGTTGTTTTTGAAGTTAGTCATCATTCCTAATTCCTTTTGAAAGCACTGCAGAAAGCACAGGGTTTGCTAAATACTGAAAGGAAAATTAGACCAACACGAGGCAGATTTAGAGAGGGCCTTGAAGGGAAGGGCAAGAATCATTATTTAGAGTGACTAAAAAACCAAGGGCTAGCAAAGGGCTTCCAGGGGCTTCCAGTGCGCAGAACCACGTGCTCTGTGGCTGCCCTGCTGCTGCCCCATCTCTGCAAGGGGCAGGATGGTCCTACCTTGAGCAGATACATCACATCCCCCTGCCAGAACAGCCCAGTCTAAGTGTCAGACCAAAACAGAAAAAAAATTACGAGCAGAAAACAGGCACAGCAGTCCTGAAGCTACTGGCTTTGCAGTAGCTATTAGCTACCTGCAACATTACGCATCCTCCAACCAAATACTGGGTTTCTCAGAGCAATTGAGACAGGCTGCTGTACTTCAAATCATTTTTTGGGCATCCCACAAGCCTGCAAGAGACTCACAGTTCTCCACAGTGAAGCAAACAAGACCTTTTGTTCACAGGCTTCAGTACAATGTTGGTTTTCAAGCACTTGTTACTTTTCCCCATTTTTTTTCTACTTAAAATTTTAAATTGGTTTAGAGACAAGAACAATTTTTGCTTTTCCCTCTGATGCCGTCATTCCTTTGTTCTTGTAAGAGCAAGAGGTGGCCTCCAACACCCTATTAAACAAGGACTCACATCTGCCAGGCCGCAGGGAAAGCAGGCTGAGGCATCAGTATTGCTGTTAGTAAGGGCAATCCTTCTCATGCAATCAGTCTGCAGCGCAATCTGATTAAATCTAAAGACTCAAACCTGAAGTCCAGTACTCCAGCTCAGCAGGG
Source organism: Crypturellus undulatus (assembly GCA_013389825.1). Classification (NCBI taxonomy): domain Eukaryota; kingdom Metazoa; phylum Chordata; class Aves; order Tinamiformes; family Tinamidae; genus Crypturellus; species Crypturellus undulatus. Next base: position 16,232 of record VWPW01030268.1, on the reverse strand, counting down.
ACAGATAGACAAACAACGTGAAAGTGAAGTCTGCTGTGAGCTTAAACAGGCCCTAGACTTCTTTCTCGGTTCAGGTTAAGATTTCCGAAGAATGCAAGGCAGGTGGATTGATTTAACATACCATTAAAAACCCATCTGGGAAAGAAAAACACGCACATCAAAAAATAATAGTGAGGCAATCTTTTCAGTGTAAAATAATTAGTGGAATGTGTGACATACAAAATAAGTTTCTGCACACATACTGCCACCATCAGCCTCATTTATTTAGGAGAGGCCGTGCCTGGCAAACAGTTACTCACGAAGAGCAGCGCAGGGGCTGAGCTGCCTGCGACCGACACTGCTGCAAACAGACGCTGTGTTTGTATGCGTTTTGTGCAATGGACACTTGCTGTGCAATATTATCTTGTCTCTACAGATAAATTAGTTGTATCATGCTCCTGCCAGCTTGATTTGTTTAGCCTTTACGGAGTACAGAGTGCATGGAGTTTCTTGTGATTGAATCTCACATAAAAGGTAAAGCAGAGAGTTTATTCGACAATATGCTATACATCCACCCAGGCAGCAAGAGCGTTTGCTGACTTGATGTGGGGAAGAAGGCTATAAAATACACTGGGGAATATCTTGAAACGTCACTCTCTTGACATAGCATTAACAGCCCTGCATCTTAATGTTCTCCTGATCCATGAAATTGCCTGGATATTTAAGGTATTCTGGGACAGAATCGGCACTCACCAGTCCTAGCACAAGAACACTGTGGGTTTTACATTCTCCAAGAAAAACAAAGCTCAAAATTGTAGAGAGAAATATTATTTAAGAGAGGATTACAAACCAGGTCTTCCCTTTCACAGGAAGAAAGAAGAAAAATATTACAAGTGTGTTGAATGGGCGGAAAGAAGCTTTTGCTGCTGCCACATTGCTCGGAGTGGGTGCAAGGAGCTCAGGTAACACCCCACGAAGTGTGCAAGCCCTGGGTACAGCTCTGGACACTGGTGAGCTTGCTGCATGGATCCTCCCAAAGACCCAACACGCAGACCCCAGTAACGGGAGGATTTGCAAGGAGCACCGTGAGTCTCCCTACAACTCCGTTCTCGGCCTCTTACTAACCTGGATCCCAGGAAGGCAGAAGCAATGGGATGCAGCCGCAACGGAGTTATGTGGTAAGAGGATAAACAGCCTCCTCTCAGGTAACTGAGACGATTTGAACCCCACAGTGCTACAGGGCACCGCTAAAGCACCCCGCGTTGCAGTACGTGATAGACTTGACAGAAACCTGCACACCCCAGCAGGTTTCACAGCAGCACAAATACACGCAGCCCGACATACAATATCTTATAATTGATTTCTATCAAAAACCACACCAGAATAGTAATCTCTCTTATACCTGGTATGCACTGCACATGTAATTTCAGATATCTCCATAGCAAACACAGACTTGACACTCATACCCAGGCTGAGGTCCAAGATCTGTCTTACATATGGCCTACGGTTCTTGTTGAGCAGAAAATAGACTTTCTTTAGCACATGCAGATCGCATTTCTCCAACAGTTTTTGTTTGCAGTCGGGCTGGTAGCTCTTCACATGTTGCAGGCAAGTTTTGCACTGAGCAGCTTAACAGCCACCACTCTTCTGCCCTCCTGTAATTCCTTATGTAGCACGGGGAGCAGCCTGAATGTACACAGGCACACAAAATCCTGCAAAATAGGAAAAGAAGAGGCTCTGGAAGCCATCTGGCCTGTGCCCCTGCTCAGAGCAAGAGGAGCTACACCTAATTAGCTCCTGACATACGCTTGCCTACCCTATTGAAACAGCAATTCCACCAACTCCCTTGGATATTTATTGTGATGCTTAGCTATTCTTATTATTAGAAAGCTTTTTCTAATGTTTAGTCTCTTCCAGAAATTTTAATTAAAAGGTCCCTTAGAGGAAGGCTGGATGACTGCACGTGCTTATACATGAGGAAAGAAACACTTACAGAAACACATGAGACACTGAGTTTAAGGCTGAAATTATCTGTAGATCGCATAGGTGGTTTTTAAAATTTTCTGATTCAAAGCAATTTAAATAGAACCAGCTATTTATGTACCCTCCTTGTTGTTCACTTTAACAGAGATCTTGATCACAGTAATTTCTTCCCCGGTGCAAGTTTTGAAAGCTCTAAGTTCTTTGAAGAAAATAGTTGTTGGCATTTTCGGATGATAAACATCCCAGAGTGATGATGATAAATTACACTGTTGCCCAATGATGCAGAAAAGTAGAAAAATGCAAAGTGCTAACCTCTGATTTATGAATACACACACTTTATCACGGAGTCTAGGGGCTCACAGCTTTAACAGTGGGTCTTTACTTATTAAAAGTGTGAGAGGAAACCACTAGGGTGTCTACGATTTAGCAATTAACTGGATAAGCTAACATTTAATGCCCTTTTTCTTAAGTGTGGGTATGAAACCATATAGAACTTCTTGCCTTTTTCAAACTACACAAGCTTTTGTTATGGTTCATGAGCCTACAGGACGTATAGCATTTACATTAGTTCTGCTCATTCACACAAGCATTTTTCTCACTTTTAATAAAACATTTCTACACATCTTTTCTTCATAGAGAATAAAAAATCTATTCAAAATAGCAAAAGAAATCCTGAATATAACAAAATAACAAAAGTTATTTAAGAAATAACAAAAAGTTATTTAAGAAAGTATTTTAACTGGAAGACTTTACTTATTCCCAGGCATTCCCACTGAAGCCCACCCAAATGGTAACCCAAGAGCTGAAGAATCTGTCTGGTTGCACCACTGCAGGTAATTGTGCCACCTTCCGTCCTCACTCCTCATCTTCCCAAAGCTTGGAAATTTCTAATTTCTTCTCCTCTCTTCCTATTAGCTCTCTGCTAAATATTCAAAGCAACAAGGAGTAGGAAAAGTAAGGTCAATAAAGCAAATTGGAAAGAAGTAAAATGCTTCCACGTGCCATTACTTGGTGGTTAGAGTAATCTGAAACAGCCCAAACAGCTTCTTTGAGTCATCTAATATGATTTTACAAAGCACTAACCCATAGCTATATTTGACTTTCCTTTGATTCCAAACGTAAAAAAATAGCTTTTATCTAATGTTCAGGTATATAATCTAACTACACGGACATTTGCATTATGAGGCAGAGCCATCTTGGATGTTATCTGTGTTATTACTCAAGTAGAGAGTAAAGCCATAAATCCTTCTCCCTTCCTCTTTTCAGAAGTGCTCTCCAAATCTGTTTTTAGGCTTCACTGGGCTCCATTACAGTTGAACTTTGGTAACAAGAATGTGACATGAATGCGTAAAGAGAGAGCACAGACAAAAGGTGTATTTTTATAATGTGGTTGTGTTTAACTGTTCCTATAATTAGCTATGACTCATTAGGCAATAAAAAGACAAACAAAGAGATTATGAACAGAGTGGCAGTATTTTTTCCATAAAAGAAACAAAAAACTTCACCAGATGCCTCTCTTCCGTGGCTTTCCAGCAGCTTAGAAAAGAGATTTTTGTGATTGAAAACTTTTGTCCAGAAAAAAAAAAGGAATGCAAACATCATCTCATGCAATTTCAATAAAAAGTATTTACAACAATTGCACAATCGGGATTTTTCTGTTCTCAAGGATAAAATAACAATACAGCAATGCTCTACAGATGACTAGTTTTCCTCTTTTATTAGTTCTTATAATTGTCTCTTAATTTGTGTCCTTCATAATAAGCACTCACCTTCACCGTCTGACCAGCTTCAGGGCCATCCTGCAAGCAGAAAGAGAAGTCTCAAGTTAGAGGAACTAACAAGGATCCCATGGAGACTCAGAAATATCACTCATTAATAATTTACATCCAATTTCATTATATATTAACTTAGCATATTCTCCTGGGGCCCATTCAACACAGAGCTTGTGGAGTAGGTGCCTTTTCATATCAGGCCAAGGCAAAGTAAGAAAATGTATTAGAAATAAAACACAAAAACCACGGTTGTTATTTCTCATTCTTCCACATTGTGTTTTTAAATAGCTCACAATAAGTTTCTGATCTTCATGAATATCGAATCGGAGACGTAAGCGATGCTTTAATCAAAGCATGCTTACTTAAAGTCTTATTCTAATAAAACGGGCTTAGTCTCCCAATCCGCTTTAAACAGAGCTCCTCACTGAGCTCTGTCCAAAAAGCAGGTATAAAAGCAGCAGGTACAAACAACCGAAAGGTCAGCCTGGATAACATATTTACACGGTTATGTCTCTCTGGTTACGCAGGAGTAGATGCAAAGAGGAATTATCTCCTTGCCTTGAAGGCAGTGGGTTACCTGCTGAACGTGGCAATGGGGCTGCCCTCCCTGGAAGGTCAACCCGCAGACACGTCCTCGGTGGGGCAGTATTTACTGCAACACTCCCCAATAAACACTGCGCTTGGGAGTGTTTCCAGGCATAGCCTGGAAAGTTTCACAGTTATTAATTATCCAAACTTCTCTGCTGATTTTTTTTTTGCCTGCTAATGCTCTCCAATGACAAATCTGTCAGACTGCTATGCGTTATGTAAAGCATTTATTGCCCCTTGAAATGGGAATGCCCTTTTGTCATTGGGTATGGGTGGAAGGTTGGGAGCTTGACAAACCACTGGCGGGTTGACGAACCTGCACGGAGATGTTGAGCGAGGAGCCGCAGAAGTGCTTCTCCACGACGTCGCCGACCCTCTGCACCGTGTGGAACAAGTCGGCCACTTCGTCGGGACGCAGGTCGCGGAAACGCTCCACGGGCCGCAGCGGGCAAACGAGGACGTCTGAAGTTGGTGTCGTCAAGGCACAAACGCAAATTACAGTGACCCAGAAGGCTAAATCCCCCACTCCCCACTCCTTCTGGTCCCCTTTAACTGCCTTGGAATCTTCTTTCCCTGCAGATTACAGCGAGAACAACCAAAACATGAAGCTGAATGCAATAGATCAGACGACGCTCTACTCAGAACCCCTCTCAGTTCCCCCAAACCCTTCAGTCATGGATCAAACGACTAAAACAAGGGCACATACTTCTCTCTTATGGAGGCATCTTAGGTATTCTAAATTTTTACAAACTCAAAGTTATCATTTTTAACTACATGGAGAGAGAAGCTGGGATCTCAGATCTCAAAGTCAGAGAAGACCAAAGGATTTTAGGGTGGTTTGGGGCCACTGATCTGTGGCAGCAATTTTATAATGCTTCTTCATATACTTCGTACATATTTTTGAAAATCTTGATCTGATGCCTCTAACTTTCCGTAACTATATTTGAATATCCAACACTTTGCTGATAATAGCAGGTCACATATTCCTATATAACAGCAATTACCATTCGCTAGGAGTGCTCACCTGTAATAAATACCTGTTTTTAGAAACACAGAGAAGTAATGACGACTCTGTCCTTCCAAACTCCGTGTTCCCAACACCACAAATACACTTCAATTCTCTTCTACTTTAATAACAGCGCTTCATGAGTCAGTGAAATGAAGCTATAAAGTAAACTATGGAAGGACACAGGCATCTTCACCGTCACCTGGCCCGTGGAGGTCACAGACATAAAGGATTGCTATGATTCCTCAGGCAAAAGCCAATTTTGTAACACTACCAACAAGGTTCTGAATTCTTAGCAGAGTCTCAGTTGTGTAAATCCAACCAGCGCTTGGGACTTGACTCTCATCTCAATTCCCTGTGGCTGGGATTTCTTTTTCTTCTGCCTTGTATCATGTTTGCAGAATAAAGCCCTTAAATATCACCTCTAACACCACTTGAACTTTCACATCCAAAGGCTATGAAAATTAACAGCTTCTTATTTTTTCAGTATTAAAATAAGCATGCAAAGGGCTATTTGAAGAAAATTAAGCTCTCTGGCATTGAATTCCAGTAGCATTTATTTTTACGGCATTACAAAGCCTGCAGGTATTCAGGAAAAATTCTCTATGCGGCAGGAGAGGTACCTAGGGGATGCTCTGTAGTTAACAGGTTCTCACAAAGGTTACATCAACCTGACTTTCAGGACCTCAAAGATATTTGAAATACAGACTAATACACGCAAAAGATGATTTATTTCTATAAACAAAGCAGCAATATGTTCACGTTCCCCAAATTTATCATAGGAATCACATTTCTATTTCTGACTGGAGGAAAAACAGAAACATTTTCTGGAAGCAAAGCCGTAGAGGCAGCTTTTGATCATTTTTCAAGGTCCAGACGAAGATGGACAATATTGCAATGGATATTTGCTTAACCGGGAGCAGCTTTTTCCAGAGAGCTCCACAGCTAGCAGCTAGCACACAGAGCAGGAGACGCCTGGCTCCAGCTTTGCTGTTAAGCTGCTTTGAAAAACCTGCCCTTTATTTGTTTAGCCCAGCATTATCTGTGCCTCCGCTGCTCAATTCTTACCCTTGCTACAGCTCACAGTATTAAAAAAAGAAGCATCTTAAGATTTTTAAGGAGAATTACGTATTGATATTTGTTTAGTAAATAGGCAGTGGGAAATAAACCAGTGCTGGGCTGGCAGCACACGGTGTGGTTCGGTGGGGTTTGAGCTGTAAGAGGCTGTGCCTCTTGGCAGCTCGCGGGCATAATAAAGCTGCTGCAGAACGTGTTTGTGCCTCTGCGGCGCGCGGCCGCGTGCGGGCTGCGCTCAGGCCCCCGGGAACAGCGCTGAACCTGCTCCGCAGACCTGATTTCCATAGCAGGAATAAAGGAATTGGAAAAAAAACTAATTAATTTTCCTCATAAAAAGGAAATTCGTGTCAACAGTAAAACAGGAAAATGGACATTTGTTTAATCCAAGTTCATTTTTCAAAAGGAGAGAAGAGAAGCTTTCACCCTTAGGGCACCTGATACTTAAGTAGATAATTATCCTTCTTCTGCAGCACTGCTTTATTATCGTGGGTCAAGGAACCGTTTATAAATGAAGAATTTCCCCTCGCTTACCACTAGCAAAACGGCTGCTTACATTACGGCACCTTGCCTTTCCTCACCTATAGCTCTTCCCCAGCAATTCCGCTCCGACTCACGTCCCGCTCGCCCACAGGCTCCAGGCTACAGCCATGTGAGTGAACTTCTTGCATAAATCACAGTTCCTACAACCTCGCATTAGCACCGAACTACTTGGCACCGTGAAAAAGCCGGGCTAAGACCTGCTGGTGGCGGCTTCTGTTCCACATCGAAGCAGAGGGGGTGCGGGTGACGCAAGGGCCGCTTGTGCCGGGGTCAGGACGTGGGCTTTCCCTGCTTAATTCCATCATCAAGCTGCTTTTCCACGGGAGCAGGTTGCCTCCACCTCTCCCCTCTCTTCCACACTGCCTCACTCTTACCTACTTGGGCAGCATCTCCAGGTGGCACAAGGGCTTTTTTCTTGCTTCATGACGAGGCCGTTGGTTTCCACAGGGTCCCCACGCACTCGTGCAGGCCCAAACGCCGCTCTGAAAAGAGCCGTCACTTCCCCGCTGCGTTACCGGGACTCATTTACAACCCAAACTAGATTTTAACCGCGTTTCTGTCTTCGAACGCGATAAATAATTCAAAGGCATAATCACACGCTGCAGCATCTTTACTGAACTTTCCATCGTTTCAAAATAATTCTACAAAGAATAATGATAGAAATTCTGAATCAGAGCTAAATTAACATGAGAATGTAATTAGGACAACATTCAAGCTATATTTAACTATGAATGTATAAAAAGGCAAACGTTAGAATGAATTCACGGATTTGAGGTCATTACGAAAACAACCGCCCACTGCAACTTTACACCGGAGCTGGGTAGTTCTGACACTCCATCCTGCGCAGATTTAAAGCTCGATTCATCTCAAAATATCTCCTGTGTTGGAAACCAGATCGCTGTCCATTACTGCTGCAATTACCCCCTGAAAACGCTGCTGTGAGCTGTGGCTGTGCTTCAGGTGCCTATTAACGATGCAGCGAGCAGGATGCTGCACACTCGTGGCTAAGGGCACTAACTCCCTACCCAGAGGCATCTCTGCCACGTGGGAGCCCCGGGGCGCAGCTGCCGCCGCACGAGGGCAGCCGTCCCCACGCGCCCCGGGCTCTGTCTGCCAGGCGGCTGCGACGCCCGCATCGTCTCGGGGCACCCGAAATGGCCATCGGGGTCTGGGCACCGGCCCCGCAGCCCCACGGAGCCGCTCACTGCGCCTGCAGCGCGGCCACCGCCTACGGGCGCTGCTCTGATGGGAAACACTGGAAATCTTTGGGTTTCCTTTCTCTTACCACCAGAATTAATAATTTCACAACTTCTTTGTTCGTGCTAAACCGCTGTGTTCTTAACTTTGATGCGCACAGCTGGTGCATTTCCTGCAAACTCTCCGAGTCAGTCCACATCATTAAAACACATGCAGTTACATAAGTTGACTCTTCCATTCTAAGGAGTAAAAGACTTTTATACATTATTATAATTTGTGATTGTAAGTTCCTCTCTATATATCACACAGGAGTCTCTCAAGTGTCTTACCTTTTTTTATACTCCATAACCCAACATGCACGCCCTCACACACACTGAAAGCACTGCTAATGATTTATTAAACAATTACCAATGTCAATATTCTCCAAAGACTACCAGTAGGTACCAGGCTATAACTCCAGCTGCATTAGTGGAGCTACATAGCCATAAAGTAGCAGTGATGCAATGGGAGGTCAGACCTGCTAATATCAAGCCATGAACCTCAAACTAAGCTAAAAACTCCAGATGACCTGTGATTTCAGCAGGATCACTCGTCCTCATGCGTTGGTCGTTACCACCCAGTGCCTGGATGATCTTGGGCAGGCTGTTTGAGCTACCAAAGCTTGTGAGCCCCTTCCTTAAATCAAGCTGACAGCTTCAGCCTTTCTCCCACCGATGGCCCATTTAAGACTCCAGCCTGCATGGAGGTCTCCTAGACCTCACACTCACAACCAAGCTGGTACCACTTAACCCTTCAGCTGGGCCAGAATGCCAAAATATTTGTGCCTGCTCTCGGCCCTCTACAAACTCAAGGTTGCAGATGTTTCTCTAAAGCTCCTTCACCCTCTCCCTGAATTTCCTAGACCCTGGAAACCAGAGCCCTTGAAGAACCAGAGCTGAGTGGATTAGTGTTACGGGGCTCTGGTGAAGCCTTGTTCAGTTTTGCCAAGTGCACGTACTAATTCCCCTGCACATCTACTCTGCTGACATCCTCATTCTGCAGATGATCGGTGACCACTGAAAACTGAGTATTTGTGCACCTTGTAATGCTCTCAGGTTGAGGTAAGGTTTCACGTCCCATATTCTACCAGAAATGCGGCCCCCGTGGCCAACAGCTGTGTGCTGACCACTTCAAACGCAATTTTCCTTTCACTACCGCTCTGAGTCAGAGGCCGGAATTCAAAGGCACAATAGTGATTTTTATTTACTTTAACTAAATTTCAGTTTTGAAGTCCAGATTATTATAATTCTGCCTTTAAGGTCTAATCCAGGCCACCCAGGCCATCAAAGGGATTGTCCTGACCCCCATGAAGTGCCCATCACAAATGCAGCACACACTGCCAGCTGGGTACACTCTGTATTTCTGAAGTGTTGCAATAATGGCCTTTTGGGGGGGAAGAAAGAAAGCAAGGCAAAAGACAAAGAATATAAAATTCCTTTTATCTGACAAGCTTTGGAAAGAAACACTTTTTTTCCTTGTTAAATCCATTAGCTTGCTATATAGGAAATGTATTTGCCATTTTGACTTCTGTTTTGTTCCTGAATTTGAACTTCAAACTGAATGATACAAAGCTCCATGAAGGAAAAAATTAAAGGCTCTCCAGGTAGTGGCAACCTAACAATAGGTAAAATAGGTATCAAATTCTTTTCCTTTTTTTTTTTTCTTCTTCTTCTTAAGGAACCAGTTAAAAATATATATAGAGAGAGAGGGACTTAATACATGATGCTTAAAAAGAATAAAACACGGGGGAAAGACAGAACATCTAAAAGTAAAAGGCTAATTGCTTCTTTATGAAGCTCTTGGGTTTAAACAATATTGTCAGTTTTCTAAAAACATTTGTTCTAGAACATTTTACTTTAGGGAGGATGTTTTATTTTCACGTTGTCATACGTAAAGCAGTTTGTAGCTGGCAGTGGGATGGAAACACTATTTTCGTTCAGGAAACTTTTTATAACATGAAAAGAAGTCTTCTCTGCCAAAACTGCATTAGAATTAAGATTTCAAAAGATGCTTATTTTAAAGGTGAAAATAAAGAAAAATATTCAAGTTAGCTTGAGTACTTTGAAAATAAATAGGATTTTGAGCTTTTCTTAACCTTTTAAATATCTAGTAGAGCTTTCCAAAATCTTTGACATGAAAACTCATTTTAGTTAGCAAGAATGAAAAATATCCCTAATAATTTAAGGTTGGGACACACACCAAAACCAGCTATTTTCATGAACAATTTGGGAAAGAAGTGAAGAAGGCCAGTACCTGAGGCCTCTCCAGAAAGCAGAATACTCTTCTGCACATCCATCATCTAGAAATAATGTGCGATGGGCAGCTGGGTAAAGGATTATTTTCTTACGCTGATTTACATGAATTTGCACCAAGTGCCCGCAGCCCAGAACATCAGTCAGAAGAGGCTTCGGGTACTGGAACTCACCCCGATGTTGTCCCCAGATTCAACCAGGGAGTCAAGGCAGGGGTATTCATTTCCCCTAAATGCAAGTTTTCCTTGCTCTAAAACTCTAATTGCTACCAGAAAGAACTCCGAAACCTCAGGAAAACCACCAGAATGCATGACTAATAAAACTAATATCTTTGAAAAACAACTGCTGCTCATTTATCTTTTTTTCTGCCCTTGAACAGTCCCCCTCATTTGAAGGGCACGGGTGCAATTCCTCTCTGTGAGCAATTAGGGATCGCAGACGCTGCACACAGGAGCAGTTACAGAGGAGACGAGGGCACCTGAGATAGCCCATGCGTGTACCTGTACACTCATGTACATGCAGGAGCTGTGTGCTAAAGAGGACTAAAAAACACCTCTAGAAACACACCAAATGCACACGCTGCTGCAGAAGGACAGTAAGTCAAGTCCTCGCTTAACCCACTAAATTAGGATGTATGCAAGACTTAAGCGATCTACAGAGCTCACGTCTCCCCAAAGGATGAATCTGATTCAATAAGACAGAGTGGCTCAATTTTGGAAAGAAATCTTTGGAGACTATTTAGATTAAGAGTGAGGATCTCAGTAATAACAGGAAAAAGTGGAGTAACAGTCTGTAGTGGGTTTTCACTGTAGCACTGGATTTAAGTGTATTTTAGAAAGCTGTTCTGATACAATTTAGGAAATACTACATCACAGAGCTTGCTACTTGGGGAGAAAACGTATCTATGAACTATAAAGATGACTAAGAACCAATGGAAATGCAGTAAAATTACTGTAAGAACTTAAGAATTGCTTCAGAGTGTAAAACCTCCACACAATGTATTTTTCTGATCTTGCTGTCACTTTGCAGTATTAATAAAAAAAATCATTAAGATAAGACAAATTATCCAAACACAGTTGATCTTGATAAGGCAGCTCAGTACATGTTTACGTGAATACAGAAGAGCAGCTTTAAGCAGTAAAAGGCAGAATTAGTGGTTCCAGTGGAACCCAAGGCAATCAGTGTAAATCTTGGACACGGATCTCTGTGCTCGTTGATAAGAGCTCTGTTTTAGGACCACACTGCAGCTTTTACGCCATTTTTTTAAATCAACTGATCTTCTCACCCTAGCTGAAGCTACTTAAAATAACTCTTGGTGTCAATGAAAGGTGCAGTAGTTCCAAGAAATGGACAATAAATATTACTTCTTCTGTAGGAGAAAAAAGTCGATGCATCTCATTTAAATACAGATGGCTTTTAGGCTAAATCCTGCTAGGTGGCAAATCAAAGTACGAAGCACTGGAACTCCATGAGATACAGGGCCACAGCAGGGAAATGGGAGATTCCCTGTTAACGTTTCATTCTAAGCAAGTCTTTCCTATATTTGATCTTGTAAATGGCTTTAGGGGATGTCAGGTAGGTCACTAAAAGCTCAGTTCCTCCTAGCGAGGGGATTTTACCACAGGATTAATCCGTTTCTGTTGGCTCCTGACTGCAGGGGCAGCCTTGGGCAATGGCTCGTGCCTAAGAGGACGTCTATGAGAGCAGTCCTAAGAGAGCTGGTAGCTCCAAAACCTGCCCCTGATGCAAGTTTCATCAGAGGAAATTTTCTGCAGACCCAAACTTACATTTCTACCAGGAATAATAACCATGTTTTAGACCTACATTAAGGTTTTCATCTTGGAAAGCCTCAAAGAAATACCTAGCGGTCAGGATGGAACTGTAGAAGTCTCAATATGAAACCACTTTATCAACATTTGCCCTTGTTCAAGTGACCTGACTTCAGTTTATCAAACTTAACCCTGCTGGTACTGGAATATGTCATTGCAAAGTCTCATTTCAAACAGAGAGAATTACCTCATGATCCAACCTCTCCACCTGAGAACAAGCAGCAACTTGTGAGAACCAAAGCTTCAGAACGGAGCTTTAGTTACAGCTGGGGAGCTATCTCATTCTGAAATATCACTATGAAGTTATATTCTAGCTCATGATTCAGCAACTGTAAAGAGGGAACAATTAATTACTAAATATTAGTCATGACAAATGTACATTCCCGCAATTTATTGGAAGCCACATTCTAGGCGTTAAATTTCCCAGCAATAAGCTTTAACTTAGTAGAAAGACACCATAGAACGTCTTGGGAAATAAGTTTATGTAAAAAGTATTACTGACATTATAGTCCATGGCACTTGAACATATACTCTTTTTTTGCAGACATCTCTGGGGGGATATGAGCAGATGTGAAATAGTGAAAGGTCTGTGTTTTACAGTAGTGCTGGTGTGTCTTACCCATCAGTCTGTTTCATTCTTCTGTCTTCTCCCAGAGTCACCTCAAGAAGGTTCTGTTAGATCTGCTACAGGGGAAGGGGTTACAGGATCCCCCTTCTCCTACTACTGCCAACAGCAGATAATCAAGGACTTTATACATCCTTTCTGTGATCCTTTACCTCGTCTATAGTGCACAGCTTATAGCAAGATGTTCTGGCAGCATGTGCCAGCCCAACAGTACCTTCGTCTCCTAACAAGTGAAGTCTCAGCTGGAAGAATACAGTTGAAGCTCAATTATCAGAATGTCACAGGGGAGATGGAGGAAGTTTGGATAATCAAGGTTTCAGGTAATGAAGGTAATTTGGAATGTAATTGATAGATAATGAGAAACACGAATAACAGGGAGTTTTGGAAAACTGAATTTGGATAATCCAGACTGTCTAGGAGTAAGTGTATTCCTCCAGGAGTATTGTAATGCAGGGTGGGTTGTTGAGGGTTTTTAAACGGAACAAGCCAACCGCCTCCCACTGATTTCTCAAGAGTGCTTTTCTATTTAGATCTCTTAAGGTGTTCAGAAAACTACTCCACTTAGACTCAATAAAGAAATGAGTTTGCCTTAAGTTGGAAGCTCTCCTGCAAAAATAAATGCTCTCTAGACCCCTCTGCCAGTCTCTGCCAGTGCATTTCCATCAATTCCTTGGAATGTGGAAAACTGCAGAGTCCATGATAAAGAAGCCTGCTGAGGAGTTTTACTACATTGGCTGACACACAGCTGAGGAGAATGCAGGAAGAAATGACCTGGCAATTAGGAGGGTTGTTATTCTTTGTGCAAATATTACTGCCACCTTCCTATTTAGAAGGATCTACTAAATGCTATTGCAAGTGTGCACTTGTCCATGCACCGAGGAAGCAGAAAGTGGCCCTTAGAAATGCTAATGGATGGAGCACGCTGAAATGGGCATTGAGGGAACAGCAACTGGGGCTGATGGAGATAATTTGAAACCAACAGGAAAACAGCAATGGCCCATTCTGCAGTTAAGCTACCTGGAGATTATTACGGCAACAAACTAGTGAATCAGCCTTCCCTCAGCTTCAGACCAGAGAAAGGCAGGGTGGAAGTAAGAAAGACCCTGTGTAGCGTTTAAGTAGGGATCCAAAGGCAGTGCAACATGAAAAGAAATTACTTCAAGCCACTATTCCTTAGCTATTTAATTTGACAATTTATTTCATACCTCCTTTATCACAAAAAACTTGATATCTACAAGGAAGTTCACAGAAAGCACATATGTCAGGGCAAAATGCTCCCAAAGATATATTTTTGCTCATCTGCCTGGGGAGTCAGTTTTGGATAAGTCATATTTAAGGGCTGAAGGGGGAAATGTAAAACAGATGTGGAATACGTCTTCAACATGGAACTATCTGCATGAAGCCCTCTTTGTAAAACAGATTAAGAGTCAGGCAGCAATGGTAAAATACAGTTAAGGAAGCATCTGAGACGGTGAATGTTGTAAAGAAGGAAGAAATGAGAAGGAAGGTCTCCTCCATCTTTTACTTGCATAATAAGCCCTCTTGGATAAGGACAAGAGGCTTTGAGTCATGATTGCCTCTGTAGATGCTGTTCAAATACTATTATTGCCATTAATGCTCATTGTTCCCAACTCTCCCCATTGTAGCTAGGCATTTCGGCAGGCATGGTACATAAATTCATACTCTCATCTAAGGCTCCTGCAATATTCAAGCACATGAGAATGAAGAAGACAAACTAGCAGTTTAACTCTGAATAACCTTATTTTCTGCGAGTGTCATCTGAAACCATTACTTTAATGTGATTATCTGTTTTTATTATTTCCTTTCTGTGGTCTTGGAATAAAGACACAACTGAGACTCTCTCAGACACGGTCACTGGCATCATTATAGTCTTTGTACTGTCATCAGCAGAGATCTGATCTGTAAATCAAGTTACACTGTAAGGGCTACTGAGGAGCAAGCGCTCTTTATCATGTCATTACACACCACAGCTACCACTTCCTCTGGCTCACTGAGAAAAACAGGCCGTTTTATTTCTTTTACATAACCAGAGGAGTCCTTAATGCACAGATTATTGACTTAATGGGGTTTTATCATGCCCCAGTGTACCAGGGGATTCCTTAATCCGGGTCTTCTTTTCATGATCTATTTTCATAGCTCTTTTACTGTCACAGTCTGTCATTATAACGATTTGCGAATCCAGAACTAGCCTCAGCTCCTGCACAGGTGCTCAATGCAGAGAGCAGGCAGTGTTTTACCTCCTCCTTTGCCCTCTCGCAGCCCCTGAGCACGAAGCCCTGTTGAACTGCTGGTGTTTTGCCCTCGAGACCATTTCCACAGCACCAGACCACCCCAGTAAGGGCAGCAAGATGGGGATCCTCCTTTGCTACTCCCTGCGGAGCCCAGCCTGGGTTCAGACATTATGAGCATGAACACTTCCTCACAGTCTGAGCAAAGCTCTGTCTGAGTAGCTGCCTAGGGAGAAAAGGAGTCTGCAAGAGCCCATGTCCATCTCGAAACAATCTGCTGCCCAGCGCCAGGCACCAGCAAAAGCCACCTGATACTACCAAAATTACCGGGAGATGCACATCTCCCTGCACAGTGTCACTGCAAGCAGTGTTCTAAATGAGTGGTATCACCCATCTGGCAAGAGAAGATCCTGTATTTCTTGAAATAGAGAGATCAACTTAAATAACTTAAACGATCAACTTAAACACCAGCTGAACGCTCAAGAGAGTGATAGGTTTAGCCACTTGCAGGTGTGAAATCTCCTGTCTCCCCTTCTGTGGATACTGCCCAGTAGAGAGATCTGTCTGCTCGTCTGCCTCTCGCTGCCTCCTCCTCCTCCTTCTTCCCTCTTTACTGAGTGCCGGTTGGGTAGTCACAACTGGAGATGCCCATAGGAGCCAGAAGACCTGCATGGAGCTCCACAAATGGCCACATGTTACAGGACAGACATTAAAGCTACCACAGCTGCCCTACGCTGCAGTGCCCCAATGCAACCGCCTTGCTTTATGGCTCTCAAGCCTTTAAATGCCCCTCACGCTCATTAACAGATGGTACCCGGGTACCCCTGCCACTGCTGGGCCCTCCGTGGGAATCGGCAGGGCTCCAAATGAAGCTCCAAATGAACCACAGGCCTCAGAGCCTCCCCAGAGCAGGGTCCGGGTGGCTGTTAGAGCTTCACAGCCCGTCTACCCACCCCAACGACTTGGGCTGTGATCTCCAGTTGGGACCTATCAGTGTTACCATAATACAAGCTGATCGTAACAATATGTTACTGTGATTGTTGCTAGCAGACTGTTCCCTGGAGTGTAGAAAAAAAAAAAAAAGCAGTTTAATGTG
>VWPW01030264.1:0-13480 GCA_013389825.1 Crypturellus undulatus | reverse complement strand
GGCAGCGCGTCCATGGGCTGCGGGCGGCGGAGGAAGGAAGGGAGGGAGGAGAAGGCAGCGGCGCTTCCCCGGCCCGGGAGCCGAGCCCGCTCCGCGCCGCCCCGCCGGCGCCCGAGGTAAGGGGGGAAACCCCGCGATTTCGGTGCGAGGCGGCGGGGTGCGGGGGCAGCGCGGGCTGCGGGGCTCGGGGGCGGCGGGGCGGGTAGCTAAGCCCGTAAACACCGGGAATCCGCAGCTTCTCGGCAGGAAACCGAGTCCTTCGCGGCGAGCCCCGCCGGGGCCCCCTCGCTCCAGAGGGACGGAGGCGAAGGAGCCGCTTTGGATCCCGGTTTGGGGAGTTTTCTGCCCCGCTTTGCTGGGCTTTGCAGCCTCCGAGCGCCGCTGAGCGCTTTGCTGCTCCCCCCTCGCCTCTGTGCTCCGATTCTTTTTTTTTTTTTTTTAATTGGAAGGGAAAATGATCGCAGCGCTGCAGCCGCCGCTGCCCTGAGAGCCCCTCCGGATTTGGTGTCAGCACTGGGAAAAATAATAATGAAAAAAATAAGATTTTAAGGGCTTTTTGAGAGCTCCCACTCGCACGAAGCTGGGGGAGCTCGCCTGGCTGGGGCTGCCCTGCTTCTGCCCAGACCTTTTTGCTCCAGAAACGACGTGTTTTGGGGCAGAGAGATGAAGGTTCCAGCTTAAAGCGAACAAAAGCTGCTCCCGAGTCCTTGGAAAGCCACCGCCGTGGGAGCTGCTGTGCGTGGGGCGCAGGGGACATTGCTGGGGTCACCCGGCGGCTCCCAGCGTGGCACCCGGGCTGCCAAGTTAAGGACTTTTCTGCCCTTGTTGTTACTTTCCGACTTGGGGAAACATCCCCTGCTTGAGGGAGTCTTTTTTCTGCTTCTGCAGCATCACAGAGTAATGCAAGCTCAGGAGATGGCAGCAGATAAAACGTGGCAGGAACGGAGACCTTCAGCTACAGCAACGCGTTCTCGGTTTCGTGTGCTGTGATCAAAAGATAGGATTCCTATAACCTCTGTTTGAAAACAGGAAAAAAGAAGTTCTGTTCTTACACCGAAAACTTTTAAAATAACACCTCGGCTTTCATTTATAGCTAAAAATACTCCTTGCAAACTCATTTGCAAAGTTCCCCAAGAAAATCTGAATACGGCTCTGTGCAAAGAGCAAAACTATTGTCAGAAGCAAAACGAATCCGGCCCGGCACGCTCCAAGGCATTTAAAGATCCAGTTGCCACAAAGAAATACACCGTAATGCCAAGAGCCCCTGCAAAGAGTGTGCAAGGAAAGCTTGGAGTTTTGAGTAATGTTCCATGCTGTTTTTCTGGGAGGAGCCGGCTGTATCTCTTGTTCCTGCTCCCCTATATGAGCAGAGCAGCAAAATCTGGCAGATGGGAAGTGCCGGGTTCACAGGGCGGTGATAGGGATATTCCCCCCGCGTAGCCCTTTTCTGTCGTCCTTTTCGTACTAGTATTCTGAAGTGCCCCATAAAGCAGGCAGAGAGCCCTGCAGCTTTGCTCAAAGGCTTTTAATGTTGAAGGAAAGGCCAGAAAAGCTGCGGAAGGGAGAGGGACTCGGTGCTCCCTTCGCTTCCAGCCTCAGCGAGTGGAAATGACACTTGTGCCCTGCTGAGGTTGGGGCGCTTGGTGGGAATTAAAGTCTCTCCAATCCTGCATCGTGTTGAGCTTGTGCACAGGCAGACGAATGCAGCCGGGGCCTGGATGCAATTCCATTTTCTTTGCAATTTGGCAAAAAAAAAAAAAATAATGTGAAAGTCAATGGCACCATCCCAGATGCAGAGATTTGGTCCCCCCGNATTTTCTTTGCAATTTGGCAAAAAAAAATAATGTGAAAGTCAATAGCACCATCCCAGATGCAGCAATTTGGTCCCCCCAGGTCCTGCCCAAGTGAACGGTGATGCTGAGACACCCCCTGCTCCTTCCTGAGCTGCAGCTGCTGCGCAAATAGGGACCTGCTTAGTCTCAGCAGGACTAAAGGCAAGTTCTTTCCATGAAGAGAAAAGTTATTTATCCTCAGGAACAGACAGCGGCTCCACAAGGTTCCCCCAAGAGCATCATCTGCTGCATTTAGCCCCAGAAAGGGCCGTAAGAAGCCAGGGATGTGGAGCCAAATTCACCTGAGCTGACCCCAGTGGCAAGGAAAGTCCTCCGGATCTGCTGGAATGGGAAATGCCTGCTATGGCCATGGACAACCACCACCGAAGGGTTTATTTTCATCCAATATTTTCCCTGTTTTAGCCTGTGAAGCTGTGGATAACGCGGCATCTTCCACTGCCCATCCCGCTGCCAAGTCGCTCCCATTGCTGCTGGAAGCGGTTTCAGGGCATTCAGGCCGCAGCAGCATCCCCGATTCTGTATTTTTGCACTAAGTTGTTTATGTCGAAGGCATCGGGACAGCTTCGCTCTCCGTCCTGCTGCCGAGTTTTGCCTGCAGAAAGCTGCACTGGGCCTGGGAAGCAAAGCAAGGGCGCTTTTGGGGTACCAAATGCAGCCTGCAAAGGGCTTTGGCGTCGTGAGCAAATAAACTGGCTCCTGTTGCTGGATTCCTGGGCGTATTCAGGGCAACGGGGCTCTCTTCTTTCTTCTTCTTTTTTCTTTTAATGCCCTCTGTCAATAAACAGGACCGCATCAAAGGTAGCGCTACCTCCAGCGCCAGCTCCTGTTCCCCAGGGAAACCAACATCTGAGCATTGCACCAAACAGTGCCACTTTGTTTGCCATCAATTCTTCACTTTTTTTTCCCCATTGCATTTACATCTTCTCTCACCACGAGCTTGACTGGATCTTGCGATGCTGCAATAAAGAGATGTCCCCCGTGCAAAAGACCCGAGGTTGCAAAAAAAAGTGGTCTCGAAATGCTCCAAAATCTGATTTTTTCATCCTTTGCAAGGACAAAAAAAAACCCAACCATGTAAAAGCAAAATTGCTACAAAATGCTGTAGGTTTACGGGTTTAATGGGGAGGTTTGGGGTGAATTCTGTGGCTCCCGGCGTGCACATCAGCTCGGCAAGGGTTAAGCGGGTGATGTAAATGGAGAGAGACATTCTTAGCGCAAACAAAAAGAGAGTCATGCCCCGAGGATCAGTGGCTGAATGCGGGGTAAGGCAGTTCACCGGGCTCTTCTGAAGGAAACATTTTAATTAGCTCAATACAAAACAGATACGGCACCGAGGAGTCACCGCGAGCAGGAAATGCTTTGTAGGTCTCGGAGGACGGGTGGGAGACAGCAGCAGTGCTGACCGATTCAAAAAGGGGGGAAAAAGAGAGAAAAAGGGAGAGGGGGGGTGTTTGCACTGGGTCGGGTGGGCTCCGGTTTGCACCTCCAGGCAGCATCACAGAGGGATCCTGCTCCGGTGGGACCTTTTCCTCCAGGCGATGGAAAGGAGCTGCTGCCCTTGGGGGATCCCTGGGATTTGGGAGGCCGGGGATGCCCCATGTGTCCCTCAGCCCCGTCTGGCGCTGCCCACAGCACAGGGAGATGCCCCAGGAAGTTTGTTTTCCCGCTCCCGAGGAGGATTTGATAAGAATTGAAAATCCAACGGTGAAATCTTGTTGACCGAGGTGCCCGTGAGCAGCCTGCGGCTTCACCCTTCTATCAGGTGTGGGAGATGTTTCCTGGCGCACTNGGGAGATGCCCCAGGAAGTTTGTTTTCCCGCTCCCGAGGAGGATTTGATAAGAATTGAAAATCCAATGGTGAAATCTTGTTGACCGAGGTGCCCATGAGCAGCCTCTTCTATCAGGTGTGGGAGATGCTTCTTGGCGCACTGCAAATACCGGGAAATGGAGGTAACATTGGCATTGAGCATCCTGGCACAATGAGTGTCAAAGCCATGAATAGGGGCCTCCCTGCCCCTCTTTTGTGCTAATCATGAGAAAAGGGCCCCCCCTCTTGCCCCTGGGGAAGAACAAACCCTTTGAAGCCGCAGCAACCGCCCCAGGGCTTCAAAGCCACCCTCCTGCCTGCTGCTTCCCTACTGTTCCCGAATACATCACTGGGGATTAGTAAAGGAAGGAGATTAAAGCACATTGTCACTTGGGGCTTCGCTTCCCACTCCCTCCGCCTCCCCGGGAAGAACCACTGGGAACCTGGAAAACCCAGGGAGTGAAGGTAGGGGTGCAGAGCTCAGCTTTGCAAGCTTAAAAGCTGCAGCAAAGCTTGGAGAGCATCAACACTGCACGACTTGCATGACTTGCAAGGGTGGCAAGTGCAGGAACCGGCCAGCAGCTGGGGACAGGCAAATCCCCACCGCCAGGTCCTGGGAACACGGATTTGGCTTCAGTATCACCATCCTGCTCGGCCAAAAGGGAAAAAGAGGGGGTCAATTTGGGGCTGCGATTGCTGGNGAAGAACCACTGGGAACCTGGAAAACCCAGGGAGTGAAGGTAGGGGTGCAGAGCTCAGCTTTGCAAGCTTAAAAGCTGCAGCAAAGCTTGGAGAGCATCAACACTGCACGACTTGCATGACTTGCAAGGGTGGCAAGTGCAGGAACCGGCCAGCAGCTGGGGACAGGCAGGTCCCCACCCGGGGACATGGATTTGATGTCATTATCACCATCCTGCTAGGCCAAAAGCGGAAAAGAGGAGGTCAGTTTGGGGCTGTGATTGCTGGCAATACCAAAGCCTGGTCCAAAAATGTAACTTTTTCACATAGAAAAAGTACCCGGAGCCTCTCCGTAAGCCGTGGCACCGGCCGCGCACGTGGGCTGCTCTTGCGGGTCGGGGCTTGAGCAGTGCCAGCCAAGGAAAACCCTCCCAATAAACGTGATTCCCGTCCCGAAGGCACAAAGCCCCGCAAAAATACTTGTTTATTTTCAAGGTCGGCTCTGAGGCTGTGTCAAAGCGCAAGAGCTGCTCAACCTGCAGGCACTCCTGGGCAAAACCGAGAGAAAATCCCCGAATTAGTAAAACCCACATTTTGAGCTGTCAAGTTTTTGGCTTGTGTACAGCTACAGTCAAAACTATAAAACCTGCTTATCACCTGATTGAGAGATAACGTGGTTATAGATAGCAGGAGCCTAGAGAAAAGAAGCCTTTTGGGTGCCAAACGCTTTCATCTGCTCCGTCACAAACTGCACGAAATTACTTTGCAGCGTCAGTTATTTCAGTAAGCAAGAAAACAGGATGCCCTGTGCAGCCAGGCCAAGAAGGATACGTGCATCTCCTCCTCTTGAAGCAAGGAGGAGAAAAAACAAACACTAAGATGCAGCATCAGCCCCCAATTTCCCACCGTCATCATTTTGCCCTCGGCTTAATGCACTTGCGGACAAGCTCTACCTACAGCACAGCAAGATTGTCACAAAGCAGAATTACTACAGCTGATTTTAAAGCCTGTTTTACACCTGCAATAATTATTTTTCATGCAATAACAGCCAACCTAAATCAAGCTACAAGCTGGTTCTATCTGGCGCCGCGGACGGGAGGATTATTCTTGCTGTTGATCAAGCGAGCAAGCAGCGTTTTCTCCTTTAGATTACTTTATAGGCAAGGAAAACGCCCCTTTGGGATGTTCCTGCTAAAAAACTTCAGGACTCAAGGTTGGTTTTAAGCTGCTTTCTCTCGTTTCACGACCAAGTTCATTCTGCCATGAACTTAGAAGAAAAAAAACACCGTGAAGATGTGTACAAAAGCCAGAAGCAGACCGAGGAGCAGGCTGCTCCCTTCCCACCACGTCCCCATGGGTTGATTCTGCTCCCACTTTATTTTTGCACAAAGGGATGTGCTCTGGAGAAAGCCTGAATGTGGGTTTTCATCTCCAGTGTGGGCTTTTCTTATCTCCAGTGTGGTCGTTTGTCACCTCCAACGTGGGCTGTGGTCATCTCCAAGATGGGCTTCCCTCTCGCCCGTCCTGGCCACGCAGTCCCCAGCTGTCAGATAAGAGCCCGTGTACTTCTGATTTGAACATTTTGCTAATGCAGGAGCGCAGATGCAATATTCAAAGCACAATTAAAAGCAAGGCTGGATGGGATGCGCTAAACCGGGTTCCGAGTCATCCTTTTGGATGCCACGAGATCCAAGTCATCCGAAAGTCATCTTGCAAGAAACCGTCGTCAGCCTATGCCTTTCCATTGGGAAAAACATATGGAAAACATCACATTTCATCAGATATTCTTCATCCCCAGCTGACTCCGTTCCAGGTTTTTTTCCTCCATTTGTTTGTTTATATGTTGCCATTTCAACCTCTAACACAAACTTTTTTTCCAGCTAAACGTTGGCTGTTGAAACCCTGTTGTCAGAGGACCCCTTTCTGGAGCAGATCCAGCTCTTCACAACCACCTCATCTCTCTAAATTGCTCCTCAGTTGAATTTACGATGACATTCATTATATTGCAGATTACAGGAGGACGTGAACTTCATTTCGCATTTGCTTTGCTCTGTTTTACGGTGCACAGGTCTCTCCTTCGGTTATCCAACGTTGCTGCACGTCTCCAAGCTGCTACCAGCCCCTGTGCCCAAATCCCAAGCTCGTCTCTTCCCAATTAAAGAGATTTTTCTGACCACTTCTTTTACACTTAGACACTTCTACACTTTATACTTAGAACAGCAATGAGAGAGTACTAAAAGCACTTATTTATGGTAAGCAGCGTGCTTATTCCAACTCTATGCTTCTCCAAAGCTTGCTGACTTGGGACAAGGTCTTAGGAATGGGGGATTTCTGTGATTTCTCAAACTTCTGTTTCTGAACCTTGACCAACACTACAAACTTCACCCCTTTCTGCTCTCAGCACATGGGGAGGTGACCTCTTCCCACTGGCATTTGCTTCTATTCCTGGGCAATATAATGTGCTCATGACCCCACATTTCTTTCCAAATCCCGTGGGCCACCTCCACCTCAAGGTTTTTAGGAAAAACCCAGCAAAACAGGAGAGGAAAGGACACGCTGAGGGCAGAAATTGCTAGGTTCCACTTTGAAACATTGCGGAAATGGTAGAATTTTAGAAGATCACATTGTAGAGTAATTACTGGTCTTGTCTTCATGTCCAGTCTTATGGGAAGGAAAGAATATCCAGTGTTTTTAGAGCCACTCAAAACAACAGTAGTTTGCAGGACTGACAGCTTCTGTTTCTCTCTCCTTTAGGACAAAAGGACTCGAAGACACGGGTGGTAACAAGGTGCCGAGCAGCCTTCCTGGGATGTGTTTCTTCAGGAAGAAGAGGGATCCCCGCCTTATTTTATGGATGTGGCTGCAGTAGGCTCTGAGGTCCTTCGGAAGCACATCCGAAGCCTGGCATGGGAAACCACAGCAATCACACCTGCCTGACAGATGATTCCTTCAAGTACAACCTGTACGGGGCCGTGTACAGCGTGGTCTTCATCCTCGGCTTGATTACCAACTGCGCCTCCCTCTTCGTTTTCTGCTGCCGGATGAAGATGCGGAGCGAAACGGCCATATTCATGACGAACCTGGCCGTGTCGGACCTGCTCTTCGTGTTCACTTTGCCTTTCAAAATATTCTACAATTTCAACAGGCATTGGCCTTTCGGGGACAGTTTGTGCAAGATCTCGGGCACGGCGTTCCTCACCAACATCTACGGGAGCATGTTGTTCCTCACGTGCATCAGCGTGGACCGCTTCCTCGCCATCGTATACCCGTTCCGCTCTCGCACCATCCGGACGAGGAGGAATTCGGCCATAGTTTGCGCCGGGGTCTGGATACTGGTCCTCAGCGGGGGAATTTCAGCCTCGCTCTTCTCCACAACCAACGTATCCAACAGCAGCACGACTTGCTTCGAAGGCTTCTCCAAACGCATCTGGAAAACCTACCTGTCCAAGATCACTATATTTATTGAGGTGGTGGGATTCATAATCCCTCTGCTGCTCAACCTCACGTGCTCCTCTTTAGTGCTCAGGACCCTGCGGAAACCCGCCACCTTGTCTCAGATTGGGACAAACAAGGAGAAAGTACTGAAAATGATCATCGTGCACGTGGCCATTTTTGTGGTGTGCTTCGTGCCGTACAACTCCATCCTCTTCCTCTACGCCCTGGTGCGCTCCCAAGCGATAGCGAACTGCTCCTTGGAGCGCTTTGCCCGGACGATGTACCCCATCACGCTGTGCATCGCCACCATGAACTGCTGCTTCGACCCCTTCATCTACTACTTCACGTCCGAATCCTTCCAGAAATCTTTCAACATAAAAACCCACATTAAAATGGATTCTCTTTTCAAGACCGAAACACCCCTGACCAAGACCGCGCTCCCGGCACCCCAGGATGAAATAAGCGACCAGGCTATTACGAACGGGGGAGATCCAACATCCGAGTCGCATTTCTAGCGACGCATTTGCACGTGGCGTTATCGTCCCTTTGTTTCTTCATTAACATCATGTGCAAAATAGTTGGTGCAGAACGTGGGTTCACACGTGGTGCTGCTGAAGGAAAGTCAAGGGGGAATAAGGGCACAAATGGGCAAATGCTCACGCTGGGATTGCTCCATCCGGCATCTCCATCCGAGAACATGAGATATAATAATCCACATGATTGGATTTCCACATTATGGGTCTCTATGGAGAATATGGATGAGTAACAACATCCACACCAACTGAGGAGCAGATTCTTTAATCCCAAAATGCCAACATTTGGCATTTTTCCCCAGCATTTGACATGGGACCAGGTGGGAAATATATATATATAAAAAATTCTTATAGATATCTGCCAATATTTCATGTTTCCTGAAGATGAATCATCCTATGTTAACGCAATAACTTCACACAATATGTATGTTTGCTTAAAAAGGTGTAATAAAAGCCTTGGCTTTTTCTTATTTCCCTGCAAGAGTACACATCCTGGTTTCACTAGGTACAGGCATTTAAAATGTACTTTTTGGAGAGGTTTGAAGTTTAAATAATTCTGTTTTGAAAAGAAGGCAAAACAGCTGCTTGATGATATAAAAGAAGATGAATAAGAGAATAATTAATGAAGCTATTTAGAAACGAGCTTCATTCTTGTACAATTAAGCTGCTTTTTATTTTAAGTGCCATCCCTAGGGAGAAGTGCTGAGTGCATTACGGCCGAGTTGCACCTGGGCGTTTATATCCCAGGAGATTATGAGTGACTATTTCTGATAAGGGCTGGACTATAAAGTTAGCTCCAAAAAAGGGTCTGAAACCCTCAAATTGTTTGTAGGTCCAATCTGTTATATAGAACTCGTGCACAAATGAGGGATGGAAGCAGCACCCAGTGCTGATCCTGCTAAAGAACATTTTTGGTTATAGATAACTGGTGTCTTATTAGCAGAATTAATTTTCTGCCAATTAGCAGAAGATCTTGTGAATGGTTGTTTGCTATTTTTTTTGCTACACAGTCAACTAATTAACTAAGCTAGGGGTCTGAAAGTAATTCCGAAAGATGAATGAGTAAAACAAGTTAGCTGCACTGTTCTACTTAGTCATAGCGATGTGTTTTCTTGTTTTGCGATTAATTTATTACATCCTGCACTTCCTTTTATAGATTATATAAATATATATGTAAAGTTAACTGTTTGCATTTTACTGAGTGGTTCATTCCTGCAGCCTTTGTGGGGCACAAATTATACTGACCTTAACTGGCTGGTTCCTTCTTTGGTGTAAGATATGTCAATGAGATAACCAACTGAACATGGAAAAGAATGAGGTTACTGCTTGTTACATCAATGATATAGTTTGCTGGGCAGCATAGAGTTGCTTCTAGGGCTATATTGCCAATAACTGACAGATAAAACGTTAATGGAACAGATGCCTCCCACTCAGCGGCTTGGCTTAATTCTTGCAGATCGAATTTCATGAAAGCTGCAGCTCACGTGCAATTCCTTCTCCAAGCAATCAGTTTTTAAAGGTGTGAAAAGAACCCGGTTGTAAAAAATGCCATGCTTTGAAGGGAATATTTATGTAGCTCTGCTTTCATTTTGAATGAAAAAGGAATTTGCTTAACAAGCCTAGGGCGGGCCCTCAAGGTCAGGCTATTTTAGCTCTAAACCCATTGTGGGTTGCATAGCGCCTCGGGATTGCAGAGAGCAAGTATATAAATAAATGCACTATCTGCAGGGAGAATTAGAGCAGCCAAAACATTAAATCTCAGCGCTGAGTTTCGGCTGCCTTCACTCCAAGCTTGCACGGGCGATTGCATGGGCTTATTTTTTGCAAACTCCCGATACAAGCCGGGTTTCCCATAGGCTGCAAACTCATGAAATACACTCGGAATCTGGGAGTTTCTGGAACAAGGCTGCTCCGGTGCAAACGAGAACAGAAGCAGCAGCAAAGACAGCAAGAAGACAGCAGCTCTCCTTTGCGAGGACCCTGGCAGACTGACCTCGAGTTAAATCTGCAGGAAGAAAGCAAAACCTGCCCTAGAAACCACTGTCTCGCCTTCCTAAGGAAATGTTAAAGGCGAGGGGGAAGCGACTGGACGCGCTCCAGGCTGCGCAGACATAGCCTAACTGTGAGCCCAGCATAATGGTTGTCTTCTTCTGCGCAGAACTAGTGCCAATGCTTACAAATTTCTGTTTGCAGTTTTACGGGGCGAGAGCTGTGGGCGATACCCGCGCATAAAATGCAACGCTATCATCATGTGCCAGAACGCTAACTGAAAAGATTCATTATTTTGTCATTTAATCCCTTATAAACTAGGTGGAGAGCGTGTGTTTGACGGACACGCACATCTCCTAGGATAGTCCTTGACTAGTCTTTTCCTAGGTCAGGGACAGCAAGTAAATGCTGCATGGTTTGTGTATAAATAAGCAATTATGCATTCAGGGAGAGGACAAGTAATTTTTCAGCTGTTGGTCAGGACGAGCTGGAAGGGGCGACGGTGGCAAATGAAAAGTGGATTCACAGGTTTTCTGGCTAACGATCGTGCAGACGAGTTGCTCTCCAGCCATTCCCACAAAGGGCTATTGTCGGCCAAGGTGCAAACCGGCGGCGGGAGGTTAAAATGCAAAAATAAATAAATAAATTAAGAAGTCGTCAGTGCTTTTATCCAGCTGCAGCTGGGTGCAGCAGCCCGCTTGAATACTGGGCATAAAACAACGTTAACTAAAGATTTTGGCTGCATCCTTCTCCCATTCCCGCTTCTCCTCGGTGACTCCTTGGATGTCGGCTACCGCCTCGCTTGGCAAAGCTCCTGCTGGAAAACACAACCTTTAACACACGCACATCCCCACAAAACGCCCTGGCCAGGCTACAGGCTTCGTGGTAGCTGTTGTTGTGCGAGGAAGCAGGATCTTTTATGACGGTCACGAGGAAAGCGGGTTTTTTCTTACTGAAAGGACTGGATGGGCATCAGCAGAGCGGGGCCAAGGGCTCCCGTGACAACATAATTCTCCCGTCTTGGCAGAATTAGTGGGAATTAGGCGGGCTCCAATCCTCCTCCTTTGCATTTGTCTGCAAAGGGCAAAGGACGGTCAAGAGCTTCATACATGAGGAGGAAGAGCTCCTGGCCAGGGAGGAAGGCTCCGCTCCTCGCCCATCTCAGAGGTTTGCAGAGGGCTCCAGCCTTTCGGTCCATCTAAAATCAGCCCCACGACCCGTTTTGAGAGCCCTCCCGGGGGGCTGGCAGGCGGGAGCTCTCCTGGCTCCTCCGAGCAGGGTTTGCTCCAAGAACAGCGAATCCAGCGGTGCCCGTTTCAGTAGATCAATGGCATTTGTCAGCATTAATGTGTGAATAATCCCTCGCTGTTCAACAGGCCTGTTTCACGGCGAAGAAAATGCCAAGCAGAGCACAATTTCCGTTTTTCTTTGGAAAATGTCACATCACTTAAAAATAACATTTAGCTGCACCGGCAGTTCTAACTTCTTAAATTTCCCCTCTCTTCTGTAAAAGCATCAGGAGACACAAACACCAGGGCAAAAAGGAGCGTCAGGTGGTTTCTCGTTAGGGTCAACTAATTGCATCATTTGTCCGTTTTCCCAAATTACTTGTGTGTCAATTTCCTAGGAAAATCCTGTGCTAGCTTTTTCCTGCATGTGGGATTTTGCCCAGTGCAAACACTGCACCGAAGGCATCAACACGCGGGTTTTTTTGCACTGTTTGCTCCTTTATGTACGTGCGTGCGCACATGATGAAAAAGGAAAGGTTATTTTCCGGCAAAACAGTCCGTGTGAGTGTGCTCATTTATCCTCCCTTCTATAAATACACATATTAACCGGAATAATATTTAAATTGAAGGTTTTCTGTAGCCCTCTGGAGAAACTCTGACTACATCCATGGCACACAGAGAATTTCCTGGAAACTATAAGGATGGGAAAGTGGCTGTTCCCTTTTCTATATGAAGACCCCCAGCTTGTCCTGCGCTTGGGTGACCTGGACATTGCACAGGGCTCCCTTTGCAGTCACTCACCAGCAAAGCAGCATCCAAAGAGCTCCCAAGGTAGACGGGGAGGCCACAGCAGCTGCCAAATAGCTTTGCATTTGCTAAATCAAACCAGTTGCATGAGGGCAAGCGGGGAAAGTGCTCCCCACACTGCTGTGCCACAGCCAGATGCCACTGCGAGGGTGCATCACATCTTGCGCTGGAAGATGTTTCTACAAAGATCACATGCATAAAAAGGGAGAAAAACTTGCTATCCCGCTGTAATAGTGGCTTCGTGTCATTATCACATGACAAATTAGAGTCTGCTCTGTCACTGTATGTTACTGCCTTGAAAAGAATATGGGTAGTAAAACATTCATATCTGGGAATAACGGAAAATAATTTAAAAAAATGGAATAAAATCTTGCACGAGTGTAGGGCATGATTTAGCAAGGTCAGGCACTGGCCATGCTGCTCCAGGCAACGGGGTGAGGAGTTTTAGCATGAGATTACTTGTGGGCATGAGCATCACCACCAGTACTCCAATATAGGGCATCCTTCTCGAGGGCTCCCCTGCTCTTTTGCTCACTTGCAGTCAATTCAGTCTCCTTCCTCATCTTCAGAGCGGTCAATTGGCAAAATCTCATTTGAAAGCAACTTCTTAACCCTTTGCTCACCCTGTATATATCAGCACGGAGCTTTCCTGCTCACTCCTTCTCTCTGCTGCCTATGCAATACAAAAGCAGCCTTTGGGCTTCACTAATTTGCCCCACTGCAGCTACAGGACACTTTTGCAATGTGATTGCGGGAATTTGTAACCGGGATAAGGTGGAAATTGTTTTTTTTTTGTTGTTTTTTTTCATCCATCGTCCAGCATTTCCCAATAGAGCAGGGAGGAGAAGTGCAACCTGTTGCCAAGTGATTCTTTCCTGCTTAAGAGACTCCCATTTGACTCAGCTCGGTGGGACCGGAGCCATCCGACCACAACAGAAATGGGGCAGCTGAATGCCTGGAACCAGCTCAAGTGCCCAAAAAATAAACCCTGTTGAGCTACTCAAGTTGTATTTCCCTACCAAACTTCCTGCTGAGCCATTCCAAACACCAGTTGACCACACATTGCTACACTGATAACCTTCTCGGTTTATTGTAGGTGAAGAGATTTAATTAGTAAGCAAGGAAGCAGGGAATTCCTGTTTTTTTTTT
>VWPW01030260.1:0-41543 GCA_013389825.1 Crypturellus undulatus | reverse complement strand
GTCTTCGTTACACATTGAAACGGGTCTGTCTAGACCTGCAAGGGCATCAGGCAGCAGCTGGCCCTGCCCCTTCACTGCCAGGACTGAATCGACATCTCTTCTATTTTATATTTCTTTTTGATACCGGGGTAACTGACTTTTTACTTGTCATTCTCAGGATAGTTTTAATTACTGCCTGAACAGCCTCCACCCAGCAGCTTATCTACATTACTGCTGCTTGACAGGGCTGTAAAAGTAGAGATAAACCCGATAGCAGGAGGTCCACTGCGTTAATGGCCACTGGCTTCAATAATTAACAAGCAGGGGAAAGAAAAACAAACAGTGAGCAGCAGGCCGGGCCGGAGGCTCATTGGCGTGGGGAGGTCTCTTCGCAGGGTGCATCTTCCCCTCACATGGTTTTTACCTTATTTTTCATGCCTCTTTCTTCCCCCGAAGTCTCTTGAGTTTCTGCATTTCCAGCTAAAACTGTCAGTTTTTGGTGGCCCCTCTGTCCAAAGACCCTCCTGCAGCCCATGCATCCTCCCCGTTTGCAGACACCGTTCCCATTCACTCCCCGCAATTCCCATTCTCCCCGCAATTCCCATTGCTGCCACAAGCTGCGCTTCATCTCCAAATTCCCCAAACTGAAAAGAAGCTCCAAGTTGTTTTTCATACAAAAATGAATCATTGCACTATCTTTAAAAAGTTCATGTGGAAATCCTCAAAAGAATAATTACATGTAATTACAGTAGTACTATGTACGATTAAAATATTTGCTTTGTCGAGGGGCAGCAACGTTTTTGCCTTCCTGTTTTACACTGGATAATTTCCTGGAGCGCTACAGTATTGCGTAAGAGTTGAAAAAAATGTTGAATTGCTGAAAAAATTGAACTACGTTTTAAAAAGAAGCAATGAACAATTTTACAAGAAAACTCTGAATAAGGCAAATACCTTGGGGTTCAGCTTGGGTTACCATAACATGAAAACGTGAAACGATGAGTGAAAAAAATGCATCATTCCTTCCTGCATCATTCAAGCAGGGGGACAGGGAATTCACAGCCCCTTCCGGAGGTGAAACGAAATCCTAAAACAGTTATTCCAAGGAACAAACATGAAACGTATCAGGATGGTTGTGCATTGAACCCAAGTTTCCCCAGCTCTGTGTGAAGCGGGAAATGGAACCGCTGGCGCGGAGCGCGGGGTGGGATTGTGCAGGAACCCGTCGGACACAGGGCACCGCAGCCAAACTGCATCCACACGAGCGCTAACCCGGGCAGGCCAGAACAACACTCAGAGAGTGAAACTAATTTAAACAGTATTAGGCAAGACTGTAAACAGTTTAGAGCACTTCTACAAAGCACAAGGAAACACAGTAGCGGGATCTGTTTGTTCTCCCATGGTAAATATCTGCACTGTAGAAATCCATAACAAACAGGCTTTAAAGAGCCGTGGCCCCGAGTGAGCCGGGTGGCACCCGGCCAAGATCTCTTAGTCTGCGGGAGACCTGGCTGGAGAGGCGTTTGCAGCCGGTCCTGACTGAGGGACACTCATCCTTCTCCCTCCCATTAAAAATACGTATTTGCCTGCTTGGTATTTTTATTTCTAATAGTGCTAGGGAGGAAAGATAAATGCACACATTATTAACAAGTCATTGAAAAAACAGGCAGTGCATCAGGAGTGTCCATATTTCAAGCTTTTTATAGTCCAAGGGGAAACACTAAAAATACTCGATTGCCATGCAGTAGAAGTCAGACTTGGTGCCCAAGTTTTGACTTGGGTTGTTCTTCCTCAGATACGTCAGAGGAGAGAATCTGCACGGGTATTTCCAAAAGTCAGTGTGGACTGAGCACAGGCCCTGGCCCCAAGGACTTCTAACCGTGACAGAGTGGATGTGTCACCTTGGGGCAGACAAGTGTTCGGTAGCTCTACGGCAAAGTGCAAGACGGTGGATTGACTGTCTTGAAAAGCCTTACCTCAATTTTTAAATACTTCCAACCTCTCTTTTTACACCAAATTCCCATACACTTTCCATACGCTGCTCTCTCATTTGTGAAAAGTGATGAAGAGTTAAAAATGGTTTTCAGATTGTCATCTTCATGATTATTTGCCTTCCATACCTCTAGCAGCATACTCAGGACTGAGAAACTGCGAAACCTGGCATGAGTTAAATGTCTTTAGGCTGAAATGATTGTAAAACACTCACTCCCTCTAAAACTACTGTAATATTTAAATCGCCATAGGCTAGTTTTTTTTTTTTCTTTTTCTTTTTTTAATGCATAGATATCTTAAACTACAGACTCCTTGAGCTCCTTAATAAACACACGACTCTTCCCAGGCTTTCTTCTACTCCAGCTACACGGGAACTCAGCACCTGTCGGGGTGCAGGTGCCTCTGCGCACAGGCGACTGCTGCGCGAAGCTGTATCCGTATCTGCCTCTATGCCACTTTTTTCTTGAATATAAAAGGATAGACGTTCCCCCTGTTCCCCACTAGATATGTGTTCTCTTTCTGTGCTGTATCTCTGTGGGCTGCAGTCACGGTTGAGGCTGGGGAGCTCGAGGCAGTGGGAGCCCCAGCGCGGCAGGGGACCCAGAGGCGCACACGTCCTTCCTAGTCTGAGCAAGCACCAAGCTGAACCCACTAACGAACCACCTCAGAGGCACTTACCTTGCTGGTAAGTTGTTATCCTTGTGCCTGGAGACATTATTTCTTGAGGAGATCGACCTACGAAGTCCATGAGATCTGGGGACACCTGCACCAAATTCTTGTCCAGGACTCAGACAACACGATCTGGAAATAAGAAACAAACCAGAGTTTTCCTTAATCATCATCTTTCCCCTTGGGAACAGGAAAGCCACTTTGAAATTATCTTCTCTAAGCTATTAATGCCATACTACTTCTCCCCTTACTTGATTCTCCTGCCATTTTCATCATTCAAGAAAAGCTAATTTATCTATCCTGAATTTACCTTCTTTTAGAGATGATGCAGCAGGCACAGCTCAGCCCCAGCTACTACTTGCAGCACTGCTATTGCTCTGCTGTGACCTTAGACAAGTTACTTAACCTCTGAACATCTCCATTTGCCAGTCTGATGAATGGTGATGAAAACTATTTCTCAGTGATATACTAAAAAAAAAAGGGTTGTTAAATAGTTCGCAATTACCAGGTAAAGATTATTTTTAGCCCTTCAACATGACTCCATCTCTCACAAGATATTCAAAGCAGCTATTGTACGAGTTTGCTGCCAGACACTTTTGAAGTGACAAGTTAATTTTCTTCGCAGAATACCTTGCAGACAAGTCTCAGCTCCGTATCCTCCTTTCCCAGATACGCAGCCTTTTCCAGGCTTCTTTCTTGGAGGGCAAGGAAATACACGCTTCTGGCTACGAAGCCAGACAGTTCTTGATACTGGATTAGCCAACCACGATAGCTAATTTCACATGGAGCTGAAATGAGGGGTCGGTATATCTAATTTTTAATGTATCAGGGTTCCAGGCATTCCTCCGTCCCAGCCCTTCGCCTTTGAGTATCATCTTTGATTCCACTTGCTCTCGTGCAATGCTCAGATTACCAGCAGCTGATCAAATAGCACAGTTTCTAAGCAGCCATCCCAAATTCTTGGGGAACCACAGAAGAAATAGAAATGTGACCTGACCTGCTTAACCCTGTCTGACCCTCTCTGCCCTGCAGTCTGACCTGACCTCACTCCTTTTATCCCTCCCAACAGACTTTAATAGAACCCACCCGGAGCAAAGCAGTGGGGGACGATGGGGTCTGTCTGCCTTAACGTCTTATTTCAGAGAAGTGTTTCCTTAGCTAAACATTCGAGCGCTCAACAGCAATTTCCAAATTGCTGGAACATCACCTCCCACCTTGGCACTGTAACCGGCTCTTTGCCTGGCACTCCGAGCAGAGTGTTCCTGAGCCCCTGCCTTTGCCAGCAGCAACTCCGGAGCAGGCAGAACACATTCCTCAGTCGGAATACTCATGTATCCCAGGAAATTTCCTTATTCTGTAGATCAGAGCTTGGGAATTGTATCCATCATTCTGAGGCGCATTGCCAATTTGCTTGTATTTGTTTACAGAGCACTGGGAGGTTGCATCTTATCCTTGTATTTTGCTGCTGTCTAATCCTCATCGTCATATGATCACACAGAATCATACAGAACTGCAAGAGCGAGCCAGGATTAGCAATAACCAGACTACTGGAGTTTGGCCAGTGACTCCTCATCACTTACTTCCCTCCTTCCACTGAAACTGCTATTTCAAAAGCAGAGCGACACTTCGGTCTTTCCAATAGACCTGTATTTGCAGCCTGAAAACTCAGAGACCAGGCAGGTGTCTCCCCCATCTT
Organism: Crypturellus undulatus; assembly: GCA_013389825.1. Classification (NCBI taxonomy): domain Eukaryota; kingdom Metazoa; phylum Chordata; class Aves; order Tinamiformes; family Tinamidae; genus Crypturellus; species Crypturellus undulatus. The sequence continues at coordinate 37,210 of VWPW01030260.1, read as the reverse complement.
TAAATTTTTTCCCCTTCACTTACACAGTGCTGATTAATTTGGGCTGAAAAAAGCTGAAATGGTCCTTGTTGTGCGCTCCACCCGTGCCTTGCAGAGCTGCTGCCAGCCAACAGCCCTGCACTGCTGAAACTGAACCCGTCACCACAACACCGAGTGCCACTGCTGTGGGACAGGGAGCATCCCTGTCACTACGAGGGGCAGGCTGCTTCCTGCAATACGTATTCACAGTTCGTGTCAGGAAAGTCTTGTGTCTTCTCAAGGACAAAGCTGTTAAAAACTGCGCACGCACAGAAGAGAAGCGGGAGCAGGGAAACAGAAGGAGCCTTATGCCAAAGAGATCCTACGGATGGAAATTCAGTGCCACAATGAGGCTCCACTGGAGTGTGGAGAGGAACTTGAGGGAATATCGAACATTTCATCTTCAAAAGAAGTGGGGGGTGCTATGTCATGTCATGATGCTGACCTGGAAATCAGGAGCATTCTGTAATTCTGGCATCACATGATGCGTGGGAAGAGCTGGCAGCAGGGAGCCCTGGCGCTCTCCAAGCTCCGCTGGCATCGGGAAGACCCTGTCTGAGCGGCAGGGAGGATGCGAGGACAACCAAGCAGGGCCTGAGAGGGACTCCAGCACACCCGCAAGAGCAGAGCGGGACAAAAAGCATCCAGCCCCAGAAGGTAGCACCAGCACTGGGAAAAGTCATGCTGATAATTAACTGCTCTCCTAAACGGACATCTGGAACACAATACCTGTGTCCCAGCAGACCTAGGAGCTGGCACATTATTCTTTTTCAGGATAAAAGCAAGCTTAGATAACCAAGAGTCCTCCTGCAGCCTGATGAGATTCAGTTCCCAAGATTTTCCCACAATCTGTTCTAATAGTTACTTATGGAATGAGCCCAGAAGCCGCAGCACACAGCTGANCAGGATAAAAGCAAGCTTAGATAACCAAGAGTCCTCCTGCAGCCTGATGAGATTCAGTTCCCAAGACTTTCCCACAATCTAATAGTTACTTACGGAATGAGCCCAGAAGCCGCAGCGCACAGCTGAGCATCTCGCTGTGCAATTCCAGCCGGCCCCAGCACCGCGTCCACCTCGCACCGTGTCTGCCCCGGGCAACACAGAGCCCAGCGGCCCCCGAGCTCGGGCCCGTGTTCCCTCCTCTGCTGGGGACTGCGTCCTTCACACCACACGGTCTTCAAGACGGATGGTCCGTCCTGCTGCTTGGAAAGCACCCAGCACAGAAACAACAACGTCACCACCGCCGGCACCGCCACATCACTGTGCCTTAATTCATCAGCTTTTCACCACTGGAAGACACAGCTCGAAGCACACATTTGTGGACTGAAAAACGGATTCAGTAACCTCACCCTGGCTCCTGCATGAGCACTGGGAGTGCCCGCTGCGGTGAGCGGCACCGTCCTGCTCCCGATGGGCCCGGGCTGGAGAGCGGGACGCGGCGGAGGAGCCGGAGCGCGATGGCACTGCCAGCCTCGTGGGCAGCTCCTCCTCGGGACCACCAATGCCAGCGCCACCCTGTCACCCTGCTGCTGCAGAGTCCGTGCTACATGGGGTATTTCTATTATATATACAGAGAGAGAAAAAAAAATTACCCCCAATTCGGCCAGGAGGTAATAAAGAGCTCCTGAATTTTCTTCAGACGGTCCATGTGTTCCTGCTGCCCCTGTTGAGATACTCTTTAGTTGGAGCACCAGGCTGATGAGTATTGGCACAAGAAGAGGATTTATGAACTACCTCGAGCAAAGGCCCTCTGCTAAGTCAGGGTGTGAGAAGAGCCGATTGGAGATGAGGGCACAAACGCACAACCATTTCAGCAAAGCCTCCCATTGCCCCAGATCAGAGAGCAACATCAAACTGCACGATGAGCCATACCACACTCCTACCCATCGAGAAGGAAGGAATTATCCCTATGGAGAAATGGAGCCAGAGCAGAGACAGGTTGACGCAGTGTTTTGTAGAGCGGACGGAGACCGCTCCATGCTGCACTCTTTTCACATAAATGTGTTCAGTGTTTACAGCTCATTTTATGCTGGTCTCTGCTTTCCTCTCCTTTTCACCACATTTTCCTACCTTTGATCCACTTCCAGAAACCTCTTACCAAAGGTATTAGCAAGGCAGGAAGAGCGAAGGGCCACCCCACATGATGGATCTGCCTGGCTGGATGGCTCTTAATCCTGGTCCCTTCTTTTGGAGTAGTTCATCTGAATTCCATTTGCTGAAAGAAAAAACACAACTATTTCCTGAAGAAACTCACTCTCTCTGCTTCAATGCCTTCCTTGGTAATTTATTATCTTCTGTGCAAAATATTTTTTCCTATTTATTTTTGATTTCCTAAATTATTCCAAGTTTTCCGAATTCCAAATATCCCCCAAATTCCCCAAATATTTGGATATGTTGCCAGGCCCTGAGGACTACCAGAGCTGGGAGCTGCTCCTGGGCCCCAACAACCTCCAGCAGCAGCCCAAAGACCATCCCCAGCTTCCCACAAGGCACTTACTGGAGACTCATATAAAAATATTAATTATTAAAAAGCAAAACATGTCTCGGAGTTTAACAGCTATGAGAGAGACTGCTCAGCCACCAAAGGTATGCTTTTAATAATTAATTGCTGTTTTATTTAGCACAGAAGGAACCATCGTAAATCAAGATTAAATCCTCGTGTAAAATGGGTTCTTTGGAAAGAGCCACTCAAAGAACGTGAGATAAAAACACTGTCATGAGAGGAAAAAGTTCCATAAAAGCCTAACCCAAACAGAATGGGAAAAACGGCTTTTTTTTTTTTTTTTTTCCAAACATATGAAAATGTCCTTCATTTCCACAGTTGTGAGTGTTGGATGTGTTGGAGCCCCGGTGGGTTTGTGCCCCCTGTGCTGCCACGGCCGCCCAGCAGAACGTCTCTCACTGCAGGGAGTTAACGGTGCGAGGATGGGGCAGGGTACGTAAGAAACAGCATAGAAAAAAAACAAACTAATTTTTCACAATTACCTGCAGTGCATTAATAAAACCTGCTTCCTTCATTTACTCTTGAGAGAAGTAGCATCTCAGATGTGTTTTGCAACCCAATCACCATAATATTATGCTAGGGTGCAGGACCAAGAGAGTGAAAACATGCTAAAAAAATAAAAGACCAGCTCTGCTGTCAGTTCCCTTAACCAGCTGATCGGCCAAACTACACGGTTTCAAACTAGAAATAAGCAGCATGCAGCTATGACTTGTGCAAGTATCTGCAGCAGAGCTAGACATTTTTTAGGTCTTTATCCCTGAATCCACTGCTATTCTGAAAGTAGTTTATTCGAGTCCCCCCAAAAATTATGAAGAAAGTCCAAAATTCAAATACACCCTGTGAGGACAGGAGCCACCTAAGGCAGGTTCTTGCATTCAGGAGCTGGGCAGTTTCCAGCGACCTTCCTGCTGCAGGACGTTAGTGCAGGACTCGAGACTCAACATGGAATTTTTAATCCAGATTAGCAACATGCTCTTCAAGCCACATTTTAACTAAGGCATTCAAGGAAACAGTTTGATTCTGAGCAACATTATTTTCATCGGTCTTCAAAGCCCAGTTCTGAGGTGGGTGTTCTCTTAACATTTCTAGGTATTCAGCAAACACCATCATCTCTACTGCACTCTCAAACCAATACAGAAGTCAATAGAGATAGCAAAAAAGAGGGAAAGTTTTTGAAAAAATCAATCAAGATATTCCTCAACATGGGGAAGTCTGATCGTCTGTAACCCTGCTGCTGCTTTGATGTAAAAAGAAGTTTTTATTTTTTGGCTATTTCCTCTCTATGCTGCTTTTTTCTCAAGAAACTTTTAGCGGCAGATGCAAAAGGCAGGCGGCAAGGGAAGGTGCCCTAGACAGACGTGGGACTGGAATAATACGGATGCTGCAGTTGAAGGTTCTGATACAAAAGGAGAACCAGGATAACCCTCATCTCTTCCCTTGCCCGCTTGATCCCCAAGCTCCAGCTCCTTCTGCACCAGGAACCTGGATAACCCTCTTCTCTTCCCCTGTCCGCACACCGCGGCGCTTGGGAGAGCAGGCACGGGCTGCCGCGAAAGGGAGGAGTTTCACGTACGAGATAATTTGGCTCATGAGAAATAAATTAGAAACATTTGGAAAACAGGGCGTGTGAGCTATTCCTGCCGGAGGGCAGCAGGAAATTACGAGAAGAGCAGCGCACGCATGTCCTCTGCCGCTGTTTACCTTGGCCTTCGGCTGCCCATGGGCAGTTGCCAGAGCAACTTCCATATCACATGGCACCGGAGCGGCTCGGATATTGTTGCTCCCTCACACAGACACACACACACAGAAAACTTGAATGGACAGGGATTTTTTTTTGTAAGGAATCCTGGAAGAAGTCAGCTTCAATAGGGGTTTCCTCCTTTTTCTTGGAATAAATAAACAAATCTGAGGAATCCGCTTGTTGGCTGAAAAAGCAAATGTTGGTTTTGGACCTCGCTCCGAAAGCCACGAAGCGCCGCGAGCCGCCACCGGCCGAGCTGCCGTGGGAACCCCGCGCGGTCACATCCTGTGTCGGCAGACGCTCTCCAGCGGGTTCAGCACAGCGAGCTCCGTATCGGAGTTTGGATTCTCAGGAAATCTAATTTCAGAGTGAGCACCCCCTCATCCCCTCTGCTTTCAGATACGGATGATCTAAACACTGTCAAAGACTAAAGGAGAAAAAAAAAGCCTGAAAAATACAAATAGGGGAAAGGAGGCAGCAGGTAGATGATGGGCAGAGCCCAGTCCTGCAGCTCAGGCAGGACCTGCATCCTTGGTGTCCAAGGGCAGCAGACAGACGTTAGGTTGGAGAGGTACCCAAAGGCTGAAAGGTCAACACAAAACTGAATTCATTTGTCACTGACTTATTTATGAAGTTATAGAGACAAAAAAAAAGTCATGTAGGCAGGAGACTTCCCAAACATACTGGATTCCCACAGATTTGACATAAATTTTAAACTATCGTAAGGAGCTGGGGGTAGTAGCAAAACTCTGCAGTGGAAATTCCCCCAAAATACAAAACCAAGCAAACAGATACTAAAAAATTAAGTAGGCTGTAAGCAGTAAGGCTGAAAGAGAAGGAAAGAGACGACCAACAGCCGCCCCAAATGGAGAGTTTTCCATGTATTAACACTCATGGGATTTTGGGGTGGTCTTATGAAAAGAAATTGTCCCAAGTCACAAGTGGGTTTTAGGACTGTGAATTCAACATATAACAACAATTAGCGGGTGGATAACGCCGTGCAACGGGAGAGTAACGACGGCAGCGCCGCAGTCACTCGAGCTGCCGAGCATGTCCTCAGCTGCGGGTTGGCACCAACGGGAAGCAGCCCGGGCACACGGGCTTACGGAAGAGCACGAGGATGAGAGGAATTATAAAACCCAATGCAACAAGTTGAGGATATATGATTTTAACATATATGATAAAGGCTCACTCTCCCTAGACTCTTTACATTTTATCCCTCATTTTGTGTTTGTGTAAACTCCTCTCAAAGGAGTTTAGAAAAATTAGCTAAGCAGAAAGCAACTGGAGGTCAGTGATACAAATAAATCATTTTGATGGGTTTGTGTGTGTGCAAAACATGAGGCCTTTGCTCGTGATGTGCAGCATTTGGTTTTTTGCCTTTCTTGTTACTTACACCAAGAGCTTCTCTGGAGCCTTCTCCAGGCGTGAAGCTTTGTAATAAAATCTCACAGTTTTATAAAGTTTTTTTCAGGTCCTAATTTCTGGGGCCATGTCACTGTCCAGAACCCTTTTTTTTACATTGAAAAAAGCAAGTTTATTATATTTTCCAGCTGTGGAGAACAGTAGGAATAAATGAACAAATAAATAATCTAAAACAAAAAAATATATAGTTGCATTGTTTCTAAATTTTTAATTAATATTTAAAAGGGCCTGACAATTTTTGGATGCATAGCCTTGTAATATGGATGTTAGTTTATGTTAGATCATGTCTGCCACAAACACGTTTTTAATGGATATTTCTACCCAAGTTACAACATTCACCAAATTCCAGTACCACTCAGGAAGCAAAGATAACATTATGTAATTTAGGTGGCCAAACAAAGTGCAATATAAAAACAAATTAACATTTCACAAAGCAGCCCACATGCCAAAAGCTGCTGGCACAGATCACTGCAGGGATAGATATGCAAAAGTGGGAATTGGCTCCTACAGGAGCAACAAACCTGCAGCAGGTTATTCAGTAAGCTGTGCAGGCTCATGGAGCGAGTCTGTGGCAGCTCAGCTGATCTAAGAAGGATTTTTACTGTCCTCAGTGGGAGGAAATTCTTCTTCTCTTTGGTTGTGAGAGTGTAAAATTGGCACCACAAGAGCGACCTCCGGCACCACGGTAAAGCCTCACCTTGGTCTTCAGAAGAGACAGGATCTCTCTCTGGGGAGACTCCACTCTTAGGTACCCGTCAGTCACCTCGGGAGGGACGGAGAGCGGTGCGAGTCCGCGGAAACCTCTCACCTCTGCTGCGGATGGGCTCGTGGGCCGGCACAGGGGAGCCCTGCAGACACAGGGAAACCCATCTGTGACCCGGTTTCTTCATTTTTGAAGGGACGATGGTAACTGTTGACCTCCCAGGATTGCCAGCGTATTCCTAAGGCACTTCTGACATCTTGCTATGGACGTCCTGCACCCAGGGCTGCAGGTCAGTCTCTGTCCGAACAAACATCATCCTTGCACCGACCGTCTCTTCTGTTGAGCTCCTTCCAGAAAGGGCTCTAATGAGGCAGGGAGGACAGAGGCTTTAGTAACAAAACTTCCTTTTTCACATCAGTCCAACTGAAGCTGCTCTGAGCTGCCTCTGTGCATCTCCTGTAAAACTGACACTTCATTTCTCAGTCTGAACCTCTGGTATAACCAGAGCTAGGAACTGGCTGCCAGCCTTTCAGCAAAACCATTTGGAAGAAGCCTCTTGTTACAACACTTGTTCCATCAATACTTAAGGATGCCTTCAGGCACAAGCAGTTTTTAAAGAGGTCATCTCCAGAATGGGTCCAGAGGAGGTGGATGAGAGCTTGCGAGAGACGCAACCCACCTGCTTCTCCTGCTTCCACTGCTAGGCTGCATTGATACATATGATGCAGAATCACGTCAGAAAAGCTAAAGACTTCCATTTGAATGTACAGACTTGTTAAAACAACACAGATTTGAAGTGAAGTTGACAGCATCTCTGGAAAGCGGCGAGTAGCAGCAATGTGCAGTGCAGCTGCCTCTGTCCAAGCTGGAGGACACCATGGGGCTCTGGCACTTCCCGAGGTAGAAATTACCCTCCTTGCGCTGTGCAAAATCGATGAAAGAGCTGGAGGGCACTGCGGCTGCCAGCTGGGAAGCACAAAAAGCGCCATTTACTGACAGAAAGGGGACATTTTTCTGCCTCAGACTTGCAAGCAAGCAGGCACGCTGGCTGCTTGCAGAGCTGGGCACCGAGGAGGCAGTGGGAATCGCGCGTCTGAGCGCACGGGGCAGGCGGCACCGAGCCCCTGCGCAGGAAACCCAGCACCTGCAGAGCAAGAGGAGCAGCTAGCACAATAAGGACCCTCTCACCCATCTCACGTGAGCATCACCCCTTTGCCGGAGCAATGCAAAGTTATTCCGTGAGCTTTTCTCCATGCACACCCTGACCTCTTGGCAATGCCTTTCAGCAGAGTCCTTGACAATGGCCACAAAGAGGAAGATTCATTTTTTGAGGGAGTTACAAATCAAGTGAGATTCCTGAAACTGTCCAGTTGGCTGAACCCAATCTCATGCAAGCAGCTGCAGCCACATCTCGATGTGGAAAGCACTGTGGTTTTGAGAGCCTGCATGAAATAACGAGAGGATGCTGCTTTTTCAGAACATCTAGAGGTAGTCATCAACTACAGCAGCTTCTTAGGGATGCAACAGTATTGGTTAAGGAATAAATACCAGAAAAACTTCTCCTTTAACCTTTTAACACACACAGAAAAGTGAAAAGAGCATAGGAAGACAGTAAATAGTTAGCAGAGCTTAGTTAGCACCAAGCACCAAGCTCTGACAAGTCAAATTAGCCCTTCTACAGAACTGCCCTTCATGTAAGTGTTAAGCACCTGCTGCAGCGATGTCACAACAAGGAGGGACAAGTTGGTTTCTTGGCTCTGAAACGTGTAGAAGTGATCTGAAAAAGTGAACCTCAGGGAACATCCTGCAAGCAAGACAATCTCTCTGTTTGAGGCGCCTGATTTATGACTGTTGTACACTTTGAATGGTCCTTACTCAGATCAAGAAACTTTGGGGATTTTCATCTCCTTTAAAAAAAATGGTGGAGTATAAATCAGTTTGAAGAGCTAAAACCTCAGTTCTCTGGGTCGGCAGAAGCTTTTAAGCTACAACATACATACAGAAATAATTCCTGGGTGCACACAGGGTGCATAAACCCTTCTCTTCCTTCCTCTTTGCACACTAAATGTGAACTTTCACACTCTCAAAGCACCTGAACTTGGTCAACATTTATGTTTTATACTTACTTTGACATGTTTAAGATAAAGGTAACATAGTACTGCCACTCTCCCCAGGTCATGTTGGAAACCGTGTGATCAAACATCAATGCATTAACGAACAAAGCACCATAAAATTTCAGATTTACAAGAGCCTCATCACACCAAGCCAAGCAACAATAGCATGAGGAGGTAATAGTTTAGACTGCTTCACCATGAAATTTCATAGGACCAATAAAACAGAAAGCTCAGGCTGAAAACAATGTGAGTGCTGCTTTTGGGCAAGAATCCCTTTGTCTCCTCACCCTGTATGAACTATGGCATCTTGCACCCCCCTCCTTTAAGAGCATTCCTGTCTCCAAAAACTCTTTCAGTCCATGAATCCACCAAGCCCCTCTTCTTTCCAGATCTCAGGGTTGTAAGAGGCCTTATCCATTTATTCTGGTGCCCACAGTCACAGTGGTTCTCTTCCATCCAGAATCAAACACAGGACCCTTGGTCCTATATTGGACACTTCCTATACTGAATAGCCAAAAATCCAATAGAAGCTCCAAGGGAGGCAATATTAATGATTAAAAAGAAGCAAACTCAACCTTCCCTTCTCAAAAGAACCAAACAATTACACTAGTGCTAGTCATGAAGAGGAAATTACAGACAGCCACGGGGCAGAGAGCGCCTGAATCAGCCCAGCTGTTCTCCAGCTCTGAAAATTTTCAGATCTTTCCCTCCTGGGAGCGGTGGCAGAAGGATGGCAGGAGGCCACGTTGGCAACGGCCCTCCCCGCACGGGAGAGGCAGCAGCTCTTATCTCCAGTTTCCTTCTCCGTGAGATTGAACCTTTGTGGGGAAGGGAGGGGATTTAAAATGAAAATTCCCTGAGCTGACCCAGGCAGCCCTGTCCCCTGGGACCAGGGAGATGGACCCGCAGTGCCAGACAGGGGCATCCGGGGGGTAGGGATGGACTCCCCACCATATCCCGTGGACTTCCCAGCCTGCGGATTCACTCTGCTCACTTCTTTCTCACTTCTCTTACAAATGAACTTCCAGAAATCTCCCGCTCACAGCCACACTGCATGGGAGAAAGAGAGGTCAGCTTCATTCTAGCGATTCAGTCACCAAAGGTGACCAGAACTTGCTGCATTTACTAACGCAACAAGAAGTCAGGGAGCACGGATGGGACTGCTGGACAGGACTGATACGCTGCAGATGGGCAAAGTTCTTGTTTTCCATGTTTCTCATCTTTACATTCATTCTGACAGTTAAGCCCCAGCCACTTCTGGAAGAAATTTTGCAAGAAATTTTGTCCAACAGCCTCACATTAATAGATCGAAGCCAACATTACCTATAGTCCTGAAGTACATGTAGTCTTGAAGATTAGCCTCGGCTAAACCCTAATCCAGGGAAAGCCTCTTTCAGGTGGGAAGCAGGCACTAATACCAGCTCTCAGCCCCACGGGACGCTCCCAAGTGCTTCATTACAGTACCTGCAGCTCTCGCAACAAATACTAGCAGCTCCACATCTCCTAAGAAATCACTATCTTTAATTTACTTAAATCTATGGCAAAGCTTTCCCCAAACACAGGAAAGTCTCTGGTTACCCACAGCGGAAAGTCGGATGGCTCATGGCAAGCTTCACGTCTGAGCAAATCACATCTCGTTCCCGAACACAGCGTATGCCTGCCCTGAACAAGGGGAAGAAAGAGAATTATTTTAAAGCTATTTGTTTATGTTCCCACACCGTGCATAGGATATGAGGGCTCATAAAATATTAGTCTAGGTTGTGGTTGATACCTATCAAAATCAGGTATCTTTCTTGCATCGAGTGTGCATGCGACCGGCTAAGCTGACACAAAAGCAGTTATTACGAGTGCTTTACGAGGTAAAGGAGATCTGTGACTCCTCCAGGCATGGGTGGGCAAGGAGCTTTCTCTGCATCCACAGTGACCTACTTGGATTTCTTTCCTGGGTTTCCAAGGCAGCAGCATCCCCTTGAGTCCTATCCAGGTCTCCACCTTCAGTGCCTGAATCAAGGACTAACTGTCCCATGACAAAGCCCCAACACCATCGTGAAGATGTTGGGTTCACAAGGAACCTGCTACAATCTGGACTGAATCCTCTCTGGCTTTGCCTCCTAGACAATCAATTTGCTGGTTTTTGGACTCGTGTTGCAGGACAGGCATTACTGAGGGACCGCAGGCTAAAATCCTTCCTTGCCAGAAACTCCTTTTCAAGTTAATACCTATGTGCAGATGTAGTCCTGCTGGCACTCTTGGGCAGAGCTCTCCAAACACGCTGCCAGCCTCCAAAGCAAACCCAGTGTGATGCTGACCCGGGAGCCCCCGGCCCAGCCGCAGGCAGTCGGGATGTTCCGACTCCGCACTGCTCCCGTACTCCTCGAGAACAACTCTCCGGTTTAACCCTGGCCTGGCTTAACTGCCCGTTTTTATCAGACATCTCCCACTTAGACAAAGCGAGACCCTAAGTAAGAGCCTTGAGGACGGCTCCTTTGCACTCACCTCTAGATCCGCTCTCAGGTCTTTTCAGTATTCCTCCTTTCCGACCGAGGCAGACACCCGGGGTTCACTGCTCTCTCTTTCCTCCCTTCCACATCCCTCCCAGCCTGCAGTGAAATGGGGATGAGGAGCCGAGCGGGCAGAGGAATCAGAAACTTTCTTGTCTCGCGTGGATTTGAAAACGGGAGGGAAGAGGGGTTGTTCTGCTACTCTGTGTATCTTTTTTAGTCCCTTCATAAACCTCATCTAATTATTCCACAACCCATTTAAGAGCCCCTTTTTTACCCAGAGGAAACTCCCTCCTTCTGTAACCTGTTATTTCTGGAGTATCCTGCTCCCCGGGCTGGACTCTCTTTCCTTAACGCTGCCAGCCCTATCCTGAACCAAGCTTCCCTTCTCCCTGGATCAGGCACCATTTTTTTCCCTAAAAATCCTCGGCCAGTTTCTTTCCTGAATTTTTCAACTGCCGATTAACGTGTAACTACTCCCACTCTTGTATATCGACCTATTTGTTCCCAGCACACTATAGATCAGGACGAGGCTGTAAATTCCCCCAAGCAGGAATCTGCCTAACCTCTGTGTCCTGAAAAATGTAGGTTGGACCACGCTGATTTCTTCAGGTGATAGTGAGGCAAAAAGACAGAAAAGGCTCATAAGATAAGGGGAAAAAAGGGAAGACAAAGAGCAAAGAATGAGGAAATGAGGGAAGAAAAGAGAAATGAAGGGAAAAGGGTTGCTGAAGAGTGGGAAGAGAGAGAGCTAATCCATTTGATGAAAATGCAACATTAGCAAGCACAGTGTGATTTGACAAGTGTGAACAAGCCCACACCAATGTTAGGAAGCACTACATCTGGCAATGTGTCAATTTTTAAGGCAGAGCTTTCCTCCCCCTGTAAGTGGGATTCTGCATCCTGGATATTCCCTCAGACCCACTTCTCAGCTGCTGACGTCTACAGGAACACATTTGTGGAGGGAGAGTGGACAGAGAACAGATATAAACTGGCAGTAATTAAAGTTATTATCGCTCTTTCCCTCCCTGTGTTACCTCTTACAGAAGGAAAGACCAGCAAAACGGAGCAAAATGCCGATAAGCACCCGAACACAGGGAATCACTTAAACAGAGTCGTCGGGGTTAACCATATGGCGTTTAACCTACCTATCCCTTGTGTATATTGCTTTTACTCTGGCAAATCCACAGCAATGAGATCACTTGTCTTTCGGCACACTGCAGCAGTTCGGGGCACTACATTCGGCAGCTGCAGAATCTTAACTAGAGCAGGACGAGCTACGTGCAAGGAATTGTTAAAATTCCCTCTAACAACTTTCTTTGGGGATCCGTGTTGATATTTTTTTAAGGGAACTGACGCAGTCCCCCTGTTACTATCTGATAAACTCCGCGTGCAGACCCGCATACAGATTTGCTTACAAGACTCATCAGTACATTATTAGTATGCACATATGCACACTATATACATTTGCTGTTTTTATGGATCTATAACCCCTCCTCTTGCTACATGTTAATAGTTTTCAGTAGTTTATCCCTCGAGTTCTTTTTATTTAGGGTTTAAGCATTCTTCTGCATTTCACCTCTGCTCAGTCACAGTATTTTGTTTTTCTCCCTCCGTGGGGGTTACTCTGTTGCTCCAGCAGATCTCACCCTGATACCCCAGCAGTAACAAGACACCTCTGTATTTAATAACACGAGCTACCAAATCTCCCAGGCCCTCTGATTTTAGAGGCATTATGGAAGCAAAATATGAATCTCCAATACTTCTTTCTGCATGATTTGCATTCAATACTGCACACTGTCGAATTAAAATAATGCAAAGCAGGGCAACGCAAACTTCCTGTTATTTATCAGCCTTTGCTCCTGTACGGCTAATACGAGCAAATTGTAGTTTATTCTGATATGTTACAAGATTTGGAAATGGTCAGTCAATTGGAGGGAAGCGATAAGAAAGGAAATTCCCGAGATCCCGAATGTTGGTAGAGGGGCAGGCCCACAGGAACAGGTGCAACAACTGGCGTTCCTGGCAGATTTATTCATTCTTTCACTGGGACTGCGCTGACCTACACCTTGGAAAGTCACCGTCCTAATAAACCAGACTTATCAGATTAAACAAAACAACAACAACAACAACAGGTTCTTTGTGCTCTGCACCATGTGTCCCGTGCTGCTGAGAAGCTCTTCCAAATACTTTTGTTTTGACAATAAAACGGCCCCCATAGCAACTCCGTCTGATGTCACCGAACCAAGGAGCGTGAGGTCATAAATCCTTCAGCAGAATGACTAAAGCCACAAAGGAAGGCCTACAGTTTATATATCTGTGCTGCAGTGTTAATATTTGCTTCTTTGTGCTATTAGACTTAGTTTCACTCTTTTTTCTTTCTTCGTATTTTTTTTTTTTTTTTAAGAACAGTGTCCCAGGAATTTCCTGTTGGCTCTTGTCCAGGGAGCGGGAATACCAGCAATACTGTGAACAATGCAAGTCCCTCCTAGGCCTGCTCCAAGCAAGCTTCCAAGTTTCCCTGGGACTTGGCTGGGATACGACAAGGCTCTGGAGAGGTGACCAGGCTCCGTACGCAGGGGTTTGTGCAGCAACGTTTTGGTTTCTCTCCCAGTCCTTCCCCCTCCTCTGAGCTCCGAGTTCCGGGAATTGGACAGTTCATGTTGTTGAAATAAACATCCGAGCACCTCGCAGCGAGGCCGTTCTTAAACAAGCCGCTCTGCAAGGAGAGGCCGCCGGCCGCGGGGGCGATGCCGCGCACGGGCTGCAGGGCAGAGGCGGTGGCGGGACACGACTCCTGTCACCACCCAGCTCCGGGCACGCCAGCTCTTTACCCATGGAAGAGCCCAAAGCTTTTCTCCCCTACATTTTGCTTGGTTAAAATATCTATAAAATATATACAGTCTTATCTCATATCCACGCCCCAACTTAGGACTGGGAACGCACACGATTTCTGTGCGACATTGGTTTGACCTAAGTAACTGCCTCCACGTTTGCCAGTTTAGCTTTCGAGATAGAAGCGTTATAGCCACATTACATCCCCTTACGCCAGCACTGCCCAAGTCCAGCCATACTTTGTATAAAAAAAAACTTAGAATTCAGGCCAGGAGCTGCAGGGGGCTAAAAGGGAGGCTGGGCAGCGAGGTGGCCCCGCGAGCTGCAGCCCTGACCGTGTCCCTGCGACGGATGCTCCTTGCCCAGTGCCCTGGCGAAGACGTGGAGCAGCAGGCACACACACACGTGCACGCAGCAATACGCTTGGCTTTTCTCTTCCTCTCCTATCTCAGCAGAACCTAAATATTTTCCTCTGGTAACTATTGCCTCTTACTGACTGTACCTTACGAACCTATGGAACACAGACAAAAATGAAACACGTGTAGTTAACTCTGGACCATATACAGATGTTATAAAATCCTCCTAAGACCTTAGGCCTGCCCTGTCAAGAGAACCAGGCATCTATGAAGCAGTTCATAGAGTTTAAATAAGGTATGAATTAGCAAGCTCAGGGAGAGCCTGCCAAGGAGAAAGACTAGTCACAGAGAGACTTCATCAGACTTTCAGGTCAGCTGAATGTGGTTTTAGGAATTTCTTCTTTAATTTCCTTTACATGCTCACGCATGTTTAAAAGCGCATGTGTGTTTTTCACAGTTTTCATGCCAGGATCTCAGAAAAATTTTAGGACAGATTTCTAGCTTAGACTTTGCTCTTGTGTGAGGAATTGAGAGAAGAGTGTCCCTGCGAGAGACACATGGAGGCTCTGGAGCTGCAANCATGCTCACGCATGTTTAAAAGCGCATGTGTGTTTTTCACAGTTTTCATGCCAGGATCTCAGAAAATCTTAGGACAGATTTCTAGCTTAGAGTTTGCTCTCGTGTGAGGAATTGCAGAGAAGAGTGTCCCTGCGAGAGACACGTGCCGGCTCTGGAGCACAGAGCTGCAATGGACAAATACTGCTTCACTGTCAAGTCCAAAATTTATGAGTGAGGGCTCAAAAAGATATTATTTGCTTAACTCGAGACTACTTTTAAGCTCTTTACTTTCAAAACTCCTTTAAATTGCTTCTTTTAGCCTAGAGAGCACACTAAGGCTCCAGTTCAAGAGTCTCCCTCAGCTGATAAAACTAGAAGCCTACTCTTTATGCAATAAAATAGATTTCACATCTTCACACTTTAGGAGTTGGAATTTAGAAGATACAACAACTATCCTGAGACTCAATAACGTTCTGCGAGCTGGCAGTGCTGTGCTCGGGCCAGGGAGCAATGAATGGTGACACTTCCACTCACAGCTCCAGGGGGGATTTAGGTAGAACACAAATACTGGAGCACAAACCCGCACGGGGCTGCACGTAAATATGCTTCCTCTGCAAAGAAATATCTCTTACGCCTCTTAGGATAGAAGAATTATTAAAATGATCAGGTGTGCATCACATTATACTAAAGCAGTAACATCCCCTGCACGTCCGTGTCTCCTGGGGCAGCGCTGAGCCCCAGGGCAGAGGCTTCTGCTCCGGCTCCGCTCCGCAGCGCTGCGCTCGGCAGGACAGTCCTGACGGGCTGGGGAGTGCGGGGACGGCGGCACCGCGGCACGAGTGGGAGAGCCGGTTGTAACATCTGGCTGTAGGGACTATAACGTACTGCTAGATGGACTGTAACGTACTGCTACATGCACAGGTAGGGGCTGCTCTCCCGTAACTAAACGCAGTCAGAGGGTGACAAACGACGCTGGGGACACGCACGGACACGGCGGCAGGGCGCACCGGGGAGCGCAGCAGCAGCCGGGGCTTCTGCCGTCCTTGCGATGCCGGCAGAAGAGGATCATTACTGGTGATGATCTAGGAGCGCTACATATGGAGAGAAATACACCTGTACCACCCATGTGGTCATGGAAACCACCACCAAAATGGCCATCTTTTCCAAACCATGATATAAATTTCAAACCATTACATAAAATAGCTTTACACTTCCCTGCTAGGGTGCACTAAGCTCTTCCCATACCACTCAGAGCATAGTTACTATAGTAACTAACGCATTTCAAAAAGCAGAAAAGTAAAAGAAGCTAAAAAAAGCTAAAAAGTGATAAAAAACAAACAAAGGAAATGCCTTAAAAATACCACGCACACAATGGGAGGAAGGCACATGTTTGTGGCCATTCATTTGGAATTACAAGCACCATGTCACCAGGGGTGTTGTCACTGGGACGTAACCTGCCCAGCACAGTTATAGTTTGCATCTATTGAAGCGCTCGTCTTTGGGAGGGGAGACCACTTTCCCAAATCCATGACTGGTCTGAAAATTTTCATTTTTAAATTTTATGTGCAGACTTTAGGAGAGAAGCATGAAAGTGAGACCAGTACACAGAAATACAAACTGCTATATATGTTACATACTAAAGAGAAGAAAAATCAGTCACCAGAAAGTAAGGCTCGCAAACGGCCAGGATTTAAAAGAGATGCACGCAGGATCCTAGCTGTGTGTATGTGTATATTCATAGATGGCAGAGCCTGAATTTCCGCAATCTGGCACAACCAAATATTTGTGTAACATTATTACCCAGGAACCAAATTCACTCCCATTTCCATTTTACAGCTACACAATGTAAAGTAGTTGTACGATAGTAAAACTACGTATACACATAAAAATTAAAGACCTTCAACTAATTCAGCATTGGACTGCTTAAGGAAGCCCCCAGTGAAGTCTGTAATTCTCCCCACTTTTGCAGTTCTCTTTCCTCAAACTTATTTGATACTATTTTCGTCATAGGAAGGCAACTGTTCACTATTTCTGGTAAAAATATTATTATCTTCGCTAGCGTCTTCATGAAGCTGTCAGGAAAAGCCACTGTCCACAGGATAATTATTTAGAGGATGCTTTCTGCAAATCACATTTTCCAAATCCTTTGTAGAGAAGATTCGAAGGAGTAAAAACGGTTTCTGCTAAATCTCCAGGGTCTGGATATATTCAGCCATTGATAAATGGCTCAAAACGTGCTGTACATCAACCACAATAAGTTATTAAACGGGGCTCAGCAGGCGAGAGTACATGGAAAACTGCCATCACAATCAGTTCAATAAAGAAAATGTTAGTGAATTATTTAGATTTTTTTTTCCTAAGACCTTTTTCAAATATTATTCAAAGATGAAAAAAACTACTGAAGTTCAAAGATGAAGTTTTTGCCACTAGTTATTTTGGCTGGCTGCAGTAGGGGAGGCATCACTAAAGCTCAGCTGCAGGGTACTTCAGCTACCAAACCCACGCACCTCACTCACTAATGACTACGTAAATAAACCTTAAACAATGCAAGGAAGAAATTCTCAGAAATTCAACTTGTATCCCCTTTTTCCCCCACCCTTATCACAAATCTGTGGTGCATTTTAGAATTTTAGAGAAAGAAGCATAAAATTCGAACTTCTTTGTCAGCTGAACTAAACCATACAAAAAGCACCAAACAAAAACTTCTAAGCTTCTCCCAGTGAACCTGAACTGACAGGTTCACCTGTATTCCTCATTCCTTTTGATTTTCCCCTTCCCTCAACACAGAGAAAAGACACCACATGCACTTCAGACAGTCTAATATTTTTTTAATCAAAAGGAAATTAAAGACGAGGCAATGATGTACATTCCTTCTGGGGAAAGCAGAAGCCTCATTCCTATCCTGTCTTAAAATAGCCTGATTGAATTGCAATATTTGCATTACAATTCTGGGTCAGCTGCACCATGGGATTATGCGTGCAGATCAGAGGGGTGTTTAGTTTTTATTTTCAGCCTTGTAGATTTTTCACATTATATCCATTCTGCTGCACATTCCTCCTGATAACATCTATCGATGCAGCTTGGAAGAGCGGGAGAGCTCCACTTCCCTGGGTATTTGAAGTAGGGAAGACGGCCTGCGGCACTTTGATTCCCTGGAAGTGGAAACCTTTGCTGCAGCGTATCAGGTGTCAAAACAGACAAAAGGGTCTTTGATTCTTTTGAAACATTGATTCAGATTCTCATAGTCTCTACTTCAATATTAAAATCAGAGAATTCTTCACAAAATTATTTGGAATTCAGCTGGAAAGTACAAAGAGAGGCCCCAGTCCTGCCGATGAACTGGTGAAGAGTCCTCCCTGCTGAATAAGTACCCACCACGGCTCAGCAGAAGCACCCAATTACCTCACCTTTCTTCGTATGTTGTACGTCAAATTCTTGAGTATATTCTGAATCAGAATAACTTGCAAATCTCTTCGCTGGAAAATTCTTGATCAGCTGACAGTCTTCTGCAGAACTGCTCACACACACAGCTCAGGCTGGGCCGCAGCGCTGCTGACATCCCGTGTTTCCCATTCTCCTTCAGGCCGCAGCGGCTCTACAGGGTGCTGGATCTCCTGAAGGCCGATCGTGACGGGTGTGTTTCCACTCACCTCCCTAGCAACCTGTGTGCAAGACTGAGGGCTTATTCACCTCAAAGCGGATTTTTAAGTTTTAATTAAAGCTATTTAAAAATATTTGCTGCAAGGGACTGCAAGAATATGAATCTTATCCGCTGTGCACTGAGAAATTACAGAATTGGAAGTGGAAAAGACTATCTAGGCTATAACCCCAGTCAGTGTAGCCGCTCGCATATTCTGGGAACGTTATTCAGTCTTAGTCAGTGGCTGTACTTCTATCATATTTCTTAGAAATGTGCTCCTCTGTACGCTGACTCACAGGCAAGAACAAATTTCATCATCTCATTTTACCTCACCAAATTACACTCCTTCGTATCATCTTTAATGGTTTTTCCCTGGTGTTTTTCTGTAGGGTTTTATGCTGCGTGTTCTGGGTTTTATTTTGCAGTCTCACAGCGTTTCTGACCTTCTGAAACATTTCTGTCTTGTATTTCTCTTCCAAACTATACTTTAAAAAAACTCCTTTGATTTGCCTGCATGAATCAAACCTCCAGATATTCCCCCTTTGTGCTCATTTTGATGTGCATTTCTCCTGCTTCATACAGACTTCCTCGTGCTGGAATGCGCACACATTTTAGGGAGAAAGCCCTGGGCAGGATCAGACCAGTGCAAATGGAAAAGAACACAAACTTTCCCAGGAGAAGTCGGGATTCCTAACTCTGTTCCACTGCACGAGATGTTTTCATTTCACTGGATAGTTTATCTTTAACTCATGACTGTAACTTCAAAGGGAACCTTCTGGGGTACCCACCTTCCTGTTTGCAGCGGTGGAAACAGTAGGATTTATTTTGATAGCAATTTTTACCCCTATTATTTAGCACAAGGGAAGTCTAGAAATGTCCAAGCAGTTCATGAACTGTAATTACTTACAGGATTGATAATACATGTGTACATGCCATTATTTTGTTTTTCCTGCATTATCTTACTGATGTACAGATACATGGGAATTTCACTCATTGATTTCTACAGTGTGATGTGTGTCATGCAAACACATAGCAAACAAAAGCACCACTGCCCCAGTTTCATGTCTTCACAAGACATTTGATTTTCAGCAGCACAAGATTTTGAGTAAGAAGCTATCGTGACATGAACACAACCTATACTAAATTGATGAAAAGCTGNATGGGAATTTCACTCATTGATTTCTACAGTGTGATGTGTGTCATGCAAACACATAGCAAACAAAAGTACCGTTGCCCCAGTTTCATGTCTTCAGAAGACATCCGATTTTCAGTAGCACAAAATTTTGAGTAAGAAGCTATCGTGAATGAACACAAGCTATACTAATTGAGGAAAAGCTGGCTAATAGCCCCTAAAATCTAACTTTTTGAAAAAAAAAGCTCTAATTCTTCATCATTTATTACTTATGGACTATAGAGAACTACATGGCCTTAGTACAACTAGTTTTTATATGCTGTTGAAATCTAAATGCTCAAAATCAGGCAAACTTTGCCAACACTTATTTCTTCTGAGGATCATCCAGCCACGCAGCACACACTCCGTAGGAACAAGCAGGTCTGGATGTTTCAGCTGCCTGCAGACACGCACAGCACAGTGCTCTCCTGCTTCCCCTCTGGCTCTCCCACTCGTGCCGGGCTGGGAGCCGGGCTAGAAACGCCACAGTTACCTGCTCAGCATTCCAAGTATATTCATGGATGTACCTTGACCATCTTTCACTGCGACCGAGCAAAACAGTGCTTGAAATGCCTAAGTTATGGAGAGAGAGAGAGAGAGGAATCCTGCAGAGCTAAACACAACAACAGTGTGAACAAGCCGCGGGCAGCACGCAGGCATTTCACTCCCTTCAGCAGCATCTGTAATGGAGTGGCCAGACCAATAGTCTCACCAGGTTCTCCGCGCTTCCTATGAGCAAGACACTCCTGAGTACCTTTTTGTTGTTTAATTTTATTTAATGTCATTGTTGCCAGTTGCTAATGTTGGATTTTTTTTTTTTGTTACCACTATCACATTTTTCTGTTTGGCAGACTCATTATTTAGTCTTGGTTTCTAATGGAGTTTGAAAGGAGTATGATATGCATTCATTTATGAACTACCCTCTTCCTTACGAGCCTCAGTTCAGCATTACGCAAGATCATTTGGTACTTAACCTTCACTCCCTCTGCTGGCTCCCAGGCTTCAGAGCAAAGACACTATTTTGCTTAGGTCCTACAAAAACAACATGTGTTTATGATTATTCTCATATAAAAATAACGGTATAATTTAAAGGAAATTCTTGACACATTGAAACAGTTCTAGGTACACTGCAGGAGTCAACAATTTCAACTCCTCATTGCCAGGCTCAAACCTCACGCCACGGCAGGCACTTCATGCCATCCAATTTTTACAAAGAGAATACACTTGACAGGGCAATAACCAAGACACGCAAGATCCTTTGGACAAAATTAGCAAGGGTTATGGTTTAGGGTTTACAAAAGCTGGATGATGAACAAGGCAACAGAATGCAGCAGATGACCAATTAATCCCATGAGCAGTAATGAGAGGTCAAACTGAGAGAAGCAGTTGTGCAGGTCTACAAAAAACGCTGCCCTCAGCAAGCAAGGTTTCCTCTGGCTTCATCATTCCTGGCTCCTTTTCTGTGGTAACTATGCAGCATATAGTGCATTCAAAAGGAAGTGCATATATGCATATAGTGCATATAAAAGAAAGGTTACCGTCAACAGATTTGTAGCATTATGCAAGAAGTTCAATCTCACTATCTGCATATAAAATACAAAGTCTTTTTTGACCTTACAGCCAGCCCTTCTGCTCTTTCATCATCACAGCTGACACCACTGACAAGTTTATCTGTCTTCGCAGTAGCCTCAGCTCAGCAATGACTGTCGACAAGTATCTGTCTGTCTTCAAAGCAAGCTGAAGACTGCATTTTCTGAAACCGTGTCTGGATTGATCAAGGGATTTTGTATTCAGACAGATGAGTCTGGTTGGGAACCGTCTGTTTCTATTTCTGAAATCCTTCATGACTCCCTGCCACCTCCTGCAGGGAGACCGATTCCTCCGAAGGTGCCTGCGAGAGGACCTGGGTCCGCTGCTGACTATGCAGGAAGCACTGGCCTTTCTAACCCTTAAGGACACCCACAGCCTCCTCAAAGTCTTGCCAGGTCAGTATCAGTAATTCCACACAAAAAAAGAGGACTTTAGATCAAGACAGCTGAACACCAGTCTGTTACAATGTTTCTGTGGCAAAATGTACAAGCAATCTGATGGCTAAAAGGAAAAGCTCAAAAAGAAGCAATTAACACCTCCTAATCATTTAAAGTTCCCAGCTGCTCCTCCTAGGTGGTCTGTCTCCAAATGCCACTATGCAGAGATGGTGAAAGCTAAAGTTGTTAAAGTTGAAACACTGAAAAAACGGTGAGCACCAGCTACAGTGATCGATAACAACAGCGAAGCGGCAAGCAGCTGCAGGCCTGGGCGCCGTCCCGAGGTGGCTATGGACATGGGTTGGGATAGCCCTGCGCTAGACTCTCTCCAGGAGCTCCATGTCCCTCCTGTTCTGGGGAGCCTGGGCCTGGAGGACACAGCTCTGCAGACGTGGCCTCACTGGGGCTGAGCAGTGGAGTCACCTCTCTCCGCCTCCTGGCAACGCTTGTCCTACCAGCCCGCTCTTCCTCACGCTCTGGGTCTGCTCATGATTTTGCAAGACGTCCATTTTAGTGAGTTCTGGAAAGTACCTGGGATGATTTTGGAAATGGTCCTTCTCGTTGATCCCTGGGTTCAGTGGCTTTGTAAGATAATCATGTATTAAATAAGAGTCTGGTTTCGGATTACTCATATTCCTCCTATTAATGTCACCTGGCAGGTCAATGTCTTCAGTTGACTGCAATGGCTGCTCCGACAAGGTGACCTTGTGCTCTTCTAGCTGCTAAGTGGAAGGCAGACAACCTCTGCAAAGGTCGCAACACAGCTGAGAAAGTCATTAGAGAGCTTGAACTGCCACTACCAAGAGCTGAGGAGCTTCTCTTGTAAAATGCTAAGCTCCCCTGTGCTAAAAAAGCTGTCAAATTGTGCCCTCAGACAAACTAAATGTCATGTGGGACACTCTTCCTGGGTGTAAACAGATAGAGTTTATCACTTCCATGGGGCAGCCAGGCCACAGGTCACAGATTCTGTTCAAAACCCAGGCCCTAGGACACTGCCAACTTGCGTTGGGAAGCAAATAGCACCAGCCTAAAAGACAGCACAGCTGAGTGTGCTGCTGCCTTGCGGATGAAGCTCCCTCGGGAATGCCGCGCAGGCTGCAGCCCAACTCCGGCACGCTGGGCGAGCGCGCGGCTCTGCGGACCGGGCTCCTCTGGCAGCGCTGCCCACTCTGCGCGGGCACCAGCGCTGGGCTCGTGGCGCTCAGCACTCACCCTGGCTCCACAGGCTCTCCACGGAAACACGCAACAGAACGGCCACAAGCCCATTTTGTCATCCAGGCAACATAGACACAGCCCTTTCCAGACTGCCAGCTTGGAGTGAGGGCAACCGAATATACACACGCACAAGGATGAGCAAGAGCGAGGCGCAGGAATAAGCCTTCCATGTCCTAGCCCACTCCCGCAACAGGAGACGGACAAAGTTGGTGCAGGACAAATTATGCAAGTGACAGTGGTGGCACCACTACTCCAGTGCAGGACTTGTAGACTAAAATCATGGAATTCTAGTCTGAAAAAGCCATGATAGTCACCTAGCCCACTGCACTGCTCTATTCAAATTCTTCTGAAATCTTCTAACTCTCCCAAGTAATCCATTTCAGTGCTCCACAACACTTCTCATAAGAAAAAGCTTCCTAAAATCCTCTCTAGAGCTGCTTTGCCCAACTGAAGACTGGTTTTCTATCCACCAGGAACAGCAGAAAAAAGGATTCCCTTCCTCTTTACATCAACCTTTTACATAGCTGAAGACTAATATCTGGTTCCCTCCAGAAGCTGGATAATTTTTTTCTGCTTTGTTTCAAAGGACCACACCATCTGCAAATCCTCCCTCTTTCATTCTTCTTGTCTCACTACGGACCAAATTCCAGCAGTCTGAGACCACGAAGATCTCCCCTACAAATCTTATCAGTCAGGTTGAACCCCATGCAGGACACAGTACTGGGGATGGGCTGGGAAGGAGCTCGCACTGCTCCACCCTGCAGACCCCACACAGTGAAGCTGTTTCTGGGGCTGCAGTTTTCATCTCCTACTGCTGGAGCTGCTCTCTTAGTTGCCTGCCAAAGCATAGGGTGGTTGGAAACTTGGTGGAAATTGGGATAGGAGGCTTCACATTCGCCAGGGCCACGCGGTTTGCTATAAATAAACTGAATATGGAGGAATCTGAGCAACCCTCCCTCTTGGTGAGACGGAGAAGGATACACGACACAGGTCTTGGGCAGGCCAGTCACAGGCCTGTGCTCCGCATGGTGTAAAGTTCCCAGCGAAGGCAGAACACGGACAGTTAAGAAATAACTCTGCAGTTACAAGTCTGATCCACTCAACTGGACTTGAAGCTGTTGCAGCTGCAGTCTGGCACTACTAACGCTAATGAAAAAGATTTTTCAGTAAACAACTCTGCTTTTTCAATACTGTTTTCTTGCTGAAATCAAAGTTAGAGATGCTGCTAAATATATGAACTTTTTTTTGATATAAAAGAAACTGAAACACAAATACTGTAAGCCCCAAAAATCAGAAAGGAGAAACAGGGCTGTAGTGACTAAGGGCCAGTGTAGCCCATAATTTCTGATGAAAAGACACAAATTTGCAAGAAGCAAATCATAGAGATGGGTGCAACACACGTCCATGCCTTCAGACAAGTCACTCTGTCCTGCTGCGTATTTCAATGGTTCGAATTGAACTTCTTGATCTGAATTCTTCTAAATTTCAAAATTATTTGAAATAGCCACCTTTTAACTTTTTAAGTTCATTTTTAAAGAAGTTTAACTAGTTTAACTAAACTAGTTTAACTAAACTACTAAACTGAACTAGCTTAACTAAATAATGGTGAGGACACTGGTATCCCCAGCCAAAAAGAACAATTTTAGGCACGGATTACCTCCTGCAGCGTGCTCAAATAAAACAGCAATCGTCATGAATAAAAGCCCCTTGTTTCTCCGGAGCGCCCTGGAGCAGCAGGGAAGGGGCCCGCGCTGCAGGGGAGACAGCCCGGCCCGCCCGGCCCTGCAGCACCTCCTGCTCCGCACCCTGCGCCCGAGCGAGCCCGGCCGGGCTGCCTCGGCAGAGCGAAGCCGTCGCTGCCTCAAGGGCAGTTTGGAGGATTCCCCCTCTCGCTGGGCAGTCCCCAGGGTCCCAAACCTCATGCATTATGAATAGGATCTTAATGGGGCCTGGCTGCGTGGGCACTGTTGCTGCACTCGCGGCTAAACGCAGCCACTGCTGCTCTGGGCCTTCTGCTCCTCTTTCCACTTTGCGCGCGCCAATTAGAATCTAATTTGACTTCTGTTCTATCTGTATGAACCCCATTAAATCCCAATTCTGCTTATTAGCAACAGCTTTCTTTCAACGAAAATGCCTTCCCTCTAAGGACGCTCCTCATTCAGAGGCAAATCAGCCTGCAATTACCTGTCGTGCTGCCTGCTTAGGCCACTTGCACTGTCCCCACTTGGGGTCGAGGGGTGGCCTGCAGGTCACTGCCACCTCTCGCCACTTTGCAACCAGCCACCATGCCGCTCTCCTCTGCTTTGCACGATCAATAACTGCCTTTCTTGCTCATAAATACTCTTGAGTCACTTCTCTCTACTGTAACTCAATACCAGAATATTCTTTGTACTACTGGCCGCACAACCATTAACTCTAATAGTTAGTGGTCTCTGCAAATGTGCCAGTGATTTAATGTCAGCACAAAAAGAAACTTGCTTATAAAATATTTGTCAGCCTCAACAGGCAATTAATATCACATAACCTCTTAATGAAGAGTCTCCTAAATTATAAGCTAAGAAACTTGGGGCGTTGTATAAAGGTTACAGAATCTCATTGTCTTTGCACATACGGCAGACTGGGAATGGGTGCGTATTTTCTCTCACAGAAAAGAAAGGGGCAAAAGAGAAATAATTTTATTCCCAAACAGGAACAACCCTGGTTTTTGTATGGCTTCTTAGAAAAGAAACTGTTCCAAGAGCATGCAAGGAAACTCTCTTCTTGACAGCTTTTCCTGGTGATTATGGCTGTTAAAAACAGGACTGGTGTATTTGATTTGCAATATTCTCATCACAAGTAAAGCAGGTGCCGAAAAGCATTAATGCGCCGTTGTACTTCTCCTCATGGGTTCTCACCTGAGGGTTTCTACGTGGAGGAATTTCCCTTTTAACGGTGGAAATGATTCAGGCCTTCATGCACGAGTGATAGGAAGCTCTACGCAACAGCTGATCCCTGGCCTGAGAGGTCTGAAAACTCTCCAGAAAGAGGGAACCAAGTCCGACTAAAGTAGCTAAGAAGCACTACAGATAAGGAGGGAATCAAACCTTACTTTACAGTTAGAAACAACGAACTCTTTAGAGCAAGATTATGACTGGTTGTTCTACCCAGTCTAACTGTCCTTTCCTGAGCTCTGTGAATGAGCAGCACTTAAAGCAGCAGCTGTCAGTATCTTGGTATTTTATAAAATAGACACATAAAAGAATGGTAGCATCATAAACTGCAAAAGCAAATGATAATTCTCTTTTTTCATCCAACCCTGGCCACCTCACCTGTGTCCTGCACACAAATCCTCTCTGAGGATTCATCCTATTCCAGACTTTAGGAGCATTTTGAAAAACAGCTGCTACTTCACAGACAAAATAGGAAAAACTGCATGAAAAATCGTTTCCTCTCTTTTCTCTTCCTCTAGTTACGCAGGCCCAAATGAAGATGGATAGCACTGACTCTTGCTTTAGTGATCAGTTGAAGAGTTCAGTGCCTTAAAATCCTCAAGGGCTGGACACGGATGCTGAAGAACTGCTCATGCAGAGACATAAGATTGTGTCTTAATCCAGCCTGGAATAACAAAATGGGTTTTTCACATGGCTGCAGCCTCTGGGTATAAGCAAGGTGCTCCTGTATTTCAAAAAGTCTCCTGGGAGCCTTATTACTCCTTTTTTTTTTACTTTTACATTTTTACTTTCTTTTAGGAGCGGAGAAATCTCAACGATGACACACGTACACAGTCACCCCGAGGCAGGATGGCAGCACCCTAGGCACTGTCCAGCACAGCAGCCTAACAGAAATCTTCCTTCTTGCTTTTCTGCCCTGGCCACCACTGCTTCCTTCCTAGAGCTGCCAGCACATGGGGACCTCACACGCTCACGGAAATATAGAACACAGAGGAGCTGCTACAACAGTACAACTGCCCGGGTGCGTGCCCTGGAATAAAGAAATCCCTGCGGAAAGCTATGTCAGGACAGCTCCCACAATACACTCACAGCCAGGAGAAGTTCCCACAAGGACAAGGATGGGCAGAGGGACTGGCTCTACCTCCCAGCCTCAGCAAACACAGGTAACTCACCCTTCTCTCCAGACTGCTCACACAGGCCATTGTTCAGCATTTGCTTCTTTTTAACAAACTTCCAGGAGGGCAATGTCTTCCTGATGCCTGTCCCCCTGCCCTCAACACAAAGCCAACTCATTTCCAAGGAAATTTAAAACACTGTCTTTCAGGTCTGGCACGTATTTAGATTCATATTTAGATTAGATCTACATTACGATCAACACAAAAGTATGTTTGAAGATATGTAAAGGCAGGTACATCTTAACCCCTTGGTATGTGATTCCCTGAGACCATAGGCAGGGAGAGGAGTCAGCACGTTTTGCACCGGCCTGGGCAGTTTGGGAAGCAGCAGAGGCCAGCACTGCTGTCCAGCACACGGCGAGAAGAGAGGACCCAGAGCAGAAGAGAAAATAATGCAGTTGTCTGAGCAACACTCACCCCGTACAAGGTCTCACGGGCAAAGCCCAACAAGGAAGCTGCGTCCGAGGGGAAGAAGCCACACAGCACAGAGCCGTATCGCTGCACACACAAAGCTGCCTAAATGAATCCATTGCTTATTAAACCAGACATCAAGAGCTACTAGAAACTCAGTCCATGTTCTCCAGGAGCTCCTCTTGCTGGATCCTTCTCACGTACACATAAACTACATGCTATTGTTTCAAGTGCTCAGAATCCTATCTTATCATATAGGAACATCCTAAGTCTTTTATAGCAAAGGGCCAGCACAGATTCTTTTTTTAGCCTAAAAGCTGAGTCTGCTTTTGGAGCGGGACAGTTTGAACCCTAGCTCCAGCTAACCACAAAGCCCCAAGTGACTATAAAATGCAGCACTGACATCTGTACAGTTTCAGAGGCCACAGATTGTTTCCATGTTCTAATGATTACATCTCATTACAATGAAGAAATATCACTTCTTTGCGAAGTCACAGATGTGAAAGGAAGATCTTGTGGTTAAAGAAAAGGATTTGGAGGTTCCAGAGGCCCAGGGTTTCCTATGTCCAGCCATACTGCAGACTTCCAGAGCCATGACGCTCACACTCCTGCACTCCAGCTAGGAAGACCTAGCACATCACTGCTCAGAGTGCTTTGAGGTCCTAATTTACATGCCTCATATTGTCACAAAATACATGAAATACCTTCACAAGCAAGGTTTTATTGACTATCACAGATTAGAAAGTTTGAAAAGCAGAGAAAAATCAATCTTTTTGTATGGTTGATTTTTTGTTTTCCTTTTATTTTTAGACCACTAGACCAAAAGGGGATATATATATGAATTTCTCAAAATGAAATCCTTGATTAAATTATGCTTACACAAAAACAAACCAACAGAATTGTCCAATATAACGCTCAGTCTACACAATTCTGCAGATTCCTCGGTCTTTCTGCAGCATCCAAGAACTGCATTAATCAATCACAAACACTGTTTCAGTCAGAAAAGAAACGCTCCAGGTAGGATTCCCCCATACCTGGACATGTCTTGGGGAGGGATTCCCACACGGGGATTCGCCCAGGCTGCGATGTCACCTTTGCCTTGCCTCACTCGACTAACCCATCTGTGTCAGCACACGCAACGCGCAGGGTCGCAGCCCCCGTCGCTATCTCTCTTCATGTCCAGCGGAGCTTGTACTGACATCTACCACACACCCTTAGCTGCAAAGTGGGTGACATCACGGTGGCGACACCAGATCTTCGCGCCCTGAACTCTCTGGTATAAACAAACCACAGAAGTGAATCCCGTGTCTCCTGGGCACTAGCAGTTCCTGAAAAGAGCAGCCGCAGAATTGCTTTGCTTATGGTCAGAAACGCGCGCGGCGGGAAGTGACTGCAGGGCATTTTAGATCTCATGTTGAAGAAACAAAGCACAAATTGACTCTTCATAAAGGTCAAGTGAAAAACTGTGTATCTTAACACTGCAGAGGATTTCTAGGCTGTGTTTGCTCTTGTTTATAGAAAAAAAAAAGGAGAAAAATATTGCTCTGGCCAGCTTAACAGATGATCTTGTCTGAGACAAAGGAAAGAAAAAAAAATAGAAGAAAAAGAGCACACTGGCATGAAAATCTGGAACTGCACATAACACTGTTTGCTGTAATTTTCATAGATGGAAGTTAATACATTGCCCTTTCACAAACTGTTAGGACAGTAACAAGATTTATCCAGTTTGGCTTCAGATAACCTAAAGGTTCCAGCATTTGCCATCGGCCTGGGAATTAGTTGCCTATGTGCTGAAACAGGTATTTCGTGTAAGTTATATATATTTCATCCTCTATGCTAAAAATACACAGTACAAGAAATAAGACCCATACTGAAAAATGATATTTTACATTCCTTTCACACAGGCTAAACTGTATCCCGTGTGAACTGACTAAACTGTTTTGGAATAGCTCAAAACTGTATAAAAGGATTCCTGAATCTTGATGTTTTAACCCGAACCAGCTTAATCCCAAGACACGCGGTGACTTTCCCGCCACAATCCGCTCTGCTCGTGCCAAAGGCCCAGTCAGCGCTGCCTCGGGACACGGAGGGAGGGTCACCTCCTGCACGAGGGAGGGCTATCCAGAGCCCCTGGAAGGGGCAGCAGGAGGGCAGCCCTGGACAAGCAGCCACGGCACGATCCAAACCCACAAAAATCTGCACGCTCGGGGACGCCTCGGCATGGAAAAGTTTAGCTGTCTCCTTCCCTACGGCCCGTCCGGCCGCTCCTGACCCTGCACATTTCGCACGGTTGCTTGGGGATAGACCCTAGTCCCCGGCCAGAGCTCCCCGTCTCTCGGAGCCAGAGCAGAGGAAGCTCCTCCAGAAACAAGTCGGGGCCCCCAAACATTCCCCTCCCGCCGTCCGTGCTGAAGTTCCCCCCTCCAGCCCCTTCCAGCCTCTAGTCCCAGCTCAGGGCTGTTGGGCCTTTAATCTCCTCCTCGCAGTTTCACATACAAATCCTGGCTTCACTTCGATATTTGGATACATTTCCTCCTCCTCCTCTTTTTTTTTTTTAAATACTCTCTCGGAGCCAAGCTGCTGAGTGAATTGTAACGGGAGAGGATTCCAGGACGTTAGCTTCTCCGCCGTTCCCAGGGCAGGCCCGGGCCAAGGCAAACCCCGCTGCGGCAGCAGCCGTCACTTACCGTCACGCTGCAGCTCCGCGCTCCCGCCTGACTGCCCTTCCTCCGGCCACATCTCTCCCAGCTTTGCCTCTGGCCGCAGCCCGTAGGCTCCTGCAGAAGCAAAACAATTGTCAGAAAACAAAGCACCAAAATGCCGAGGTTAAAGCTTGCTCGGTCCATTCCGGCAGCGTGGAAGGAGAACTGCCTGTGGAGACAAGGAGAGGAGAAGAGGGCAGACACTGCCCAGGGCTCAGAAAGTCTCTGCCCAGGACGCAGCCTGTGTGCTCTCCCCTTCCCACCCTCCTTTCTCCTTCTCCTGGTTTCTGGAAGCAGCGGTTCACACTGCGCCTTCCCCTTCACTCCTCTTTGCACTTGGAGAATTCGGATGCCCAAAGCAAATTCCCACTATGGGATTTGCAGAACCAGTGGTCACTGCTGCACCAGGCTCTCCAAAGTCAGACTGGAAACAAAGTCCCAGAAGTGCCACCAGTCAGTCCTGACACAAAAAGGATGGAATTATTTTTACCTCCTGGAAGGAAACTTAATCTTAAAGCCCAAGTCACAGTGTGAAACCTGGTTCTACAGCTATTTGAGCAAATTAAAACTGACTTAAACCTTGAGGATTTTGATAGCACTTTGTCATATATTTCACCACACTAACGTGAAGAATTTTCACCACAATTAATTAATTCTTCCTTCCCGTTTAGATGACTTTGCATCAGGCTTGCCCACACCCCTTTAGCACATTTACACCACTAAGTCTGGTGAGCATCAGGCTTGTGAGGAGGAGACTTCAAACCTTTGCAGGCAAAAGGCTGCCCCAGAAATGGCCGAGCTTTTGATCAAACAGCAAACACCAAGAATGCAAAACAAAAGATCACCATTTGGGTCCCCAGCTCAGAACTCATCGGCAAATAATGGCATAAAACTTCCCAGGAGCAAGTCCCAGTGGTCCAAAATGCCACAGATCTGGCAAAGCTCAGGTCGCTCACACTGCAGGGACAAGCAGGACCAAGGACACGGGGTTCCTGATTCATCTTCTCTTCCCCTCTGAGGGGGAGGAAGCTGCACTTTCCTGCTTGCGTTGAGGTGTTCAGGAAAACAGCATTATCAATCTAATCGCACGGAGTATTTCCCCATTTTTGCCCCTGTGTCTTCACAGCGCTCTCTGCAGCCCAGTAATTCCTCCCTCCTCAAAAGGCAAATGGTCTCTGCTGGGCGGGAAATTGAAGAGCTCGACTGCTGCAGCTCCAGGCGCTGGGGAAGGGCCCTCCTTCCGACGGGCTCCCCGCTGCCGGCCGCAGCCTCCCCCAACACCAGGAGCATCAGGGAAAGCTCTTTAGTGGGATCACAGAACCAGACGCTGCTCTCGACCGCTGGTGACGGGCCCAAGCGCCGAAGCCCGAGCGGAGACAAGTGGCANGAAAGCTCTTTAGTGGGATCACAGAACCGGACGCGGTTCTCGACCGCTGGTGACAAGTGGCGAGTCCTGGTGTCTCACGGCCTCGTGCAGGATTTTGCAATAGGGGCTGCTCTACTGCGGCTCCTCCTCTGCACCTCCCTCTTTCCCACGTTGATTTCCTAGCCCGCCTTGTTCCAGCAGCTCTGCTCACGGAAAGGTTTCTCCATTTGCTAAAACC
This sequence comes from Crypturellus undulatus, assembly GCA_013389825.1. Classification (NCBI taxonomy): domain Eukaryota; kingdom Metazoa; phylum Chordata; class Aves; order Tinamiformes; family Tinamidae; genus Crypturellus; species Crypturellus undulatus. The sequence continues at coordinate 5,581 of VWPW01030260.1, read as the reverse complement.
TCTTAACAAGTCACAGACGTTAATTGGTCCTTTCTGCCTGCATTTCCTCACGGCTGTGGCCCTCTCCCTTCCACGCGACCCTCTCTCGTTTCCCCCATTCCCCTTCATCCCTGTATGAACGCGATGGTTCATTTTCCTGCTCCATGTTCGCTCTGTCACACACCGATGCTGGAACACGCAGCACAAACATGATGGATGATCACCTGCCACGGCTTGTTTGTTATAATTCAGACAATCAATTACACCTCCCTAATGCAGTTTGTCCCGCTGCAAATTTACATGCGTGGCACAAACCATCGCACAAATGGAATCTCATTTGCCCAGTGTCTTTGGGTGGCTACAGTGCGATGACGAGAGGCTGCCTGTTCCCCCAGCGGGCTCTGCCCGGCAGTGTCCCCCCTTGCTGCAGCTCCGCGGCATCCCTGCTCCACGGCTCCGTGCAGGACACGGGGCTGGCACACGGCAGGTCTGCAGTGTCCCCATTCTGCAGCTCCATGCAGGGCACAGGGATGGCACACGGCAGCTCCACAGCATCCCCGCTCTGCGACTCCCGCCCCGCGTGCGGCTGGGCAGCTCCTGCATGGATAGAGCGCTCTGTGCCACCCTGGGGAGCGGAACAGCGCAGGAGGAGCTGCCCACTCCAGTAGGACCCGCTTCCTAACGGAGAGCAGAGCGCAGGAACGGGCCCTCTGCTGACCTGGCCAGAAGATTTCAGTGGAAGGGGAGAATAAATTTATGAAACCGACTTCTAAACATCAATCTCAGGTGGTGGAAGCTCTTCAATATGGCAGGTTTCAGTCTGATTAACTTGTTCCCCTTTTCTTTATTAACTATTCACCATTTAAGCAGCGTGTTTCTACTTCATGTTCCATTCCATTACTCTTCCCCATTTCAACTTAGAAAACCATTTCATTTTATGGTTTCATTATGTATTTATACTTACCTATTACATTTGATAATACCATATATTGATCCTATAGTGTCTGGATATCAGAAGTTTAATTAATAGTTGTTTTCCCTTTTTTCCATTCCCATCTCTCTAAGAGGGGCGCATTTGTTTCCTGAGAACTCAAAAAGCAGCGATGCTCATGGAGCTGGAAGGCCCTCATAGGGAGTGACAGGAACTACAACCATCCCTGGGAATGGTTTTACCTATTACAAATCCCACGGTGCTCATCAGGATGGTATAAAAACCATATATATATATATATATATATATATATATACATACGTGTGTGTGTGTGTGTGTATATGCATTTCTCCAGCATCTCCCCATAGGGCACTCACAACACCTCTGGCTCCAAGACCCTTTTGAGACTCTAAACCCTGGACTTTCACCAGCTGCAGAGCTCTCTTCTGCCTGGAAAGCCTCATCGGCCCCACGATGAAGACAGGGGCAGGCATGTGCAGACCACTTGAAGAGCGGGTGGGGACGAAGAGCTCAGACCCTGGGGTACAGCAAAAAGGAAGCGGGTACAAATACTCAAACCCAGGAACACCCAAGCATGCACAAATACTCTGGAGCCAAGCACAGGCCCAGCAGTCTGTGCATGTATATTTAGGAATACGTTTCATTGAAAGCTTCAGGCTTTGGTATATTCTGGGATCCTGGCATCTAGGGGCTAGCACTGGCTTTGCACATAAACTTTCTGTTCCCCTGCAGTTCTCATCCCAGTACTGATTCCTCTGACCAATTTTCATCCTTTTACGAGCAGTGCAATTCCTTGCTCTTCGAGGGGCTGCTGGGTGAGCTAGGGGTGCAATGGATGCACGTGCCGCAGAGTTTGGCCTACTGCAAGGGCCTTTTCCTCCCTCTTTTCCTTTTGAGCACATTAGACTCCTAAGTTTGACCGTTCCTACTGAATCACGTACCTTGCCATTCTTAATTGCCTTTCAGTGCTTTCAGGTTCACTGGTTGTGTTCTCATACCTGAAAACACAGATAAGAAACAAAAAATGTCCTCAGTTTCAAAAGAGAATAGTGACGCACAAAGATGCAATTAAAAAAAACAAGTGGCTGAAAAGTTGCATTTCACACATGAAATATTGTCACAGAATGTCCTGCCCATTAAACTGGAGAAACATATATAAGCTAATGAAATTTGTGACCCTGGACATCAAACAGTCAGATGCTTCAAAAGAATTTTTGCAACAGTGCTCACATTAAAGAAATCCTTATATAAAGATGTATATTTGCTGAAGTCCAATGTTCTGAAAAGACATTTTTCCCAGTTTAATAATTCTAGGTAGTTACAACTTTATAGAAGATAAACAGCGCAATCAGTTTGCATAAAATACTTTTGATATTTCTCATAAACACCAATTTCATCTGCTGAGAGACAGTATTTTTATTTAAATGCTATCTCGTCTTTATTTAAATGCTATATTTAATTTATTTTAATATGTCCAAAAGAAGAAACATTAAACTTTGAGCCACATAGAGCTCTACTTGATAGAAAAGATACAAGAAACCTCTAACCTATAGTTTCTCTCACTTAGAAAAACTACATCTATTCGCTTACTTCAGATTCCTTCAAAAGTCAATCTTCAGTGCAAAATTCAAGCATTCAGTCCGATGGATATGGCAATTGTCACCCTCGTACAATACAACCTCTGATTCCTACACAAGGAGCCTCCAGTGAAGGGTTAGATTGGTCAGAGTGGGCACAAAGAAGTTCTTGTCTCTGTCGCAAGTCACTTGCCTTTTCCCTTCTGTTTTTTTCTCTTCTTTAAAATAGGGTATGTCCTATTCTTACTCTATAACAGTATACTATATACGCTTGCTTAGTCATAAAAGGGTATTATTTTGATGCAAAAAAAAATCTATGAATTAAGAAGAGGAAATCAGCCCACAAATCTAAAACCTATGAGCACAAGACCGTCAGCATCCTCTGCAAGAGAGTCACGGTATTTGTGACCCAAAATAAAAATTTAGACGAAATGGCAAGTTTCTGCTCTTGAGCCTTACGGATGGAGAACCTGTTCAGAATGGGAATCTTATGAAGGTGGAAGAGAAGCGGTGAGGGCTCTCAGGCAGCGGAGTTGTGACGTGGTGACGACACTTCGAGATCTCACGAACCACGTACTAGCNCGGTGAGGGCTCTCAGGCAGCGGAGTTGGTGACGACACTTCGAGATCTCACGAGCCACGTACTAGTGTTTCCTGCATTCTGTGTGCACGTAACTTTGGAAAAGACGCCTTTTTTTCTTTCTTTCCCTCTCACAAAATAAGGGCAAAAGAAACTTCCATTTAGGTTTTGGATGAGGCAGAGCCTTATGTGAGCTGCTGTATAGACTGGAGCCTCCCCTGCTAGCAGAGGGCTGTGCAGGTGGCTTGGGAAGACGTGCCGAAACCTTCCTTCCTAATCCTGCTGCTCGTGCAGCCCTGACAGAGTTCAGAAAGTCCTGGGCATCCTGGCAGATTGGGTTGGTTATTTATTTATACATTATATTAAAATCTCCTTCTCAACAGCACTGTGAAAAGGAATATTGTCTGCAAAGCCAGATGAGTCAGCTCAGATACGTCAAAGGGCTCGCTTTCTCCTGCTATAATCACACACACACGTACACACACGTATGTGTTGACTACGGTGCATTTGCTTTGAGTTAACCTGACACTTGTTTTTAACTACCCTGTTCTTAGAGCCACGACGCAGGATCAAGGCTGCGTGTGCCTCTCGCTTCCCGAACGCAGCAGGAGCACGTGAAAGGGCTCGAGTCCTTCTTGCCCGGCGAGAGGCTTCCTGTGCTCTGCAGTTGTGTAGGAGTTGCCATCAAACCCAGAGCAGGGGGAGGGAGGAGGAAGGAAATGGAGCAATCAAGTGTGCAAGGAGTCACTGCTGCCCACAGAGGAAAATGTCACTCTGAAGCTGCCTGGAATGAATCATTTTGAACCCCTAACCTCTTTTTTTTTTTTCCTTCTGCTTTCAGAAAACTGCATTAGTTACTTGTTAGGGCGAAGAGTAAACAAATATTAGCTCTCAGTGCTATGAAATCCTAATTACACTGGACAGCTTAGCTGGGATGAGCAGAGGCGCCCGCGTTGCGCTGCAGAACGGGAGCTCGCCGGGGCATAGGGGCAGCACAGCACCTGCACCGGGCCCAACAGCACCCGCACTGGGTCCAAGAGCACCCAGCCTAAGAGCACCCGCACCCCAACACCTGCATCGGGCCCAACAGCACCTGCATCGGGTCCAACAGCACCCGCAACCCAGCACCTGCACCAGGCCCAATAGCACCCACACAGGGCACAACAGCACCTGCAGCCACAGCCGCCAGCAACCCCCAGGTGCCTTGAGAGCAGGGCGTGCGCTGGAGGGCAGCTCTGAGGATCAGGGCGCTCATGTGGATCCATCCTCCCACCCTGGTGCTGGCCGCACCGGCCTTGGGGTGAGCAGGGCTGCGGCTGCAGAACCCACGATCGGGGCTGAGGCACCAGCAGTGCTGGCCGTGCAGCTACTCCTGCGACGACGCAGCGAGACGGCCGCGTCCGTATGCAGCAGGACCGGGCTGAACCTTCTGAGCCAGAGCCACAGGCTGGTCTCACGGGACCACCAAGCCAGACCTGCATCCCCCGCAGGCCGGGACCCAGAGACACAGGGAAAGACTTGTGGGCTCCTCTCCATCAGCGTCAGATGCGGGTGCTGTCATCGCACTGATTTCAAAGTAGAAGGACTGCCAGTAAACTCAGTCAATTACAAAAGCTTTTTTCCTCCCAAATAAGTGATAAAGCTCTGACCCTGCGAAACAGCCAAATTCTCCTGCTTACAAGGAAACAGCTCCTTTCCTGCTGCCCGGACAACCTCGCTGCAACTGGAATTTTCGTTTGCGTATTACAGTGGATTCAAATTACAGCAGAGGTCTGATGTCTTCCCCATGTAACTGAGATTTTACATTTATTTCATGCAAATCTCGCAGTATTTTACAAAGCAGGTTTATTTCTGTATTACTTGTGGCACTTATTTGTGGCACAGCAGCACTTAGAAGTCCTCCATCAACTCAAGCTTTAACAGGTGGACACTGTATGATCACACGAATAGGGGCCACCTTTATAACAAAGAACTAGAGGCAAAACAGGCAATGGAGACAAAGAACCTAAAGCCAAGAGAGAACAAGGAGAGTTCACTCGCTCAAGGTCAAAAGCAGAGGTGGTAACACAATCTTCCCATTCTCATTCTATTACTCAAATCACCAGGCAAAAGGGACTCCTTGGTCTCCTCTCTCACCCGTTCTCATCCATCCTCTGAAAAACCCCAGTTCTGCATCATGCAAATACCCAACAAATCAGTAAGACCTGCAGAGAGGGTGANATCCATCCTCTGAAAAACCCCAGTTCTGCACCATGCAAATACCCAACAAATCAGTAAGAACCACAGAGAGGGTGAGCGTTACCCACACACAGGATAGGAGGAACCTGTGCAGAAAGAGTGACTCGAGATGCTCCCGAGGCACCGAGACACCACGAGCCCACGGCTGGCACAGAGGGCACTGGAGGGGACACGCGGCTGCGCCTGCCCGGCCTCGCCCAAGCGCACATCCTGCAGCTACGTGGGGAGGTTGCTGAGTCAGGCAGCTCGCCCAGCT
>VWPW01030259.1:0-22605 GCA_013389825.1 Crypturellus undulatus | reverse complement strand
GTTGGGCGAGAGGGAGCTGTAATCAAGATTGTCAGTGAGAAAGAAGAAGTTGTGCACAGACCAATGGTGTGAATACATGCCCGTTATCCACAACCAACCAAGTGCAGTAGAAGACGCGTGGACAGTAGCATGTAACCAACCGTAGTGTATGCATAGGTGTGGCTAAAGAGCTTGCTTCTGCTTGTGTATATAAGCACGCTATTCGGGCTAAATAAACGGAGCTTGATGCTAACTCACATTGAGTCGTCTCATGCTTCCAGAATCCCGTCTCCCACAGTCACCTATGCCATTAATCATAAACATAACCCAAGTGAAGTGCCCTGAAAAAAAAACAAACGTAAAAGCAAAACAGCTGAGACAATAATAGCCACAGGAAAAGTAACCTGTGACATTCAAAGAGACAGAAGTATATAAATGATTTCTCCTCACTTTAGTTTTTTGTTTTTATACGTCTTTTTTTTCATTAATACAATGGAACAATCAAAGGTATGAAGCAGAAAGAAATTAATTTTTCCCTTGAATTCAACTTAAATCCAGTTTCCCATGAAAATCCTTTCTGCTGACAAAGGACACAAGAAATCTAAGGGCTTTCACTGGACCTAATCTGCCAAGCTGTTGGAAACTTCTTGCCGGCCCAAGGAATCAGGAGGGGATCAAAGACGCAGACTCCATGTGAATTAGATCCTGATCTGTCTATTTAGCCCGAATAGCGTGCTTATATACGCAAGTAGAAGCAAGCTCTTTAGCCACACGTACGCATACACTACGATTGGTTACATGCTACTGTCCACACGTCTTCTACCGCACTTGGTTGGTTGTGGATCACGGGCATGCATTCACACCATTGGTCTGTGCACAAATCCTTCTTTCTCACTGACAAGCTTAATTACAGCTCCGTCTCACCCAACTTTCTCATGCTTGCAGTTCAGGGACTTTCCAGGATCACATTCCTTCAGATCAGGGAGTATCCATTATCTTCTTTAGCTCAGCTCTTCGTAGTCGTTTCCCATGGGAAAGCCTCCATCCCTTAGATATGTTCCCACACCAGGCTTCTATTCTGTCCACGCTACTGAATCTGTGTTAAGATAAGATTCCATTTTTGTGGAAAATAACAAGAACTCAGAGTTAATTTAATGCCTTTTTTGTTTGTTTAATTCAAGTAACTACACTGAATTTAAAGATCACATTACATTATTCTGGCCTTTCCAATATTTCAAAGGTTACTTTAAATCCATTAAAAGCATCTCAGACTTCTTCCTATATTAAAAAAAAAATAAAAAAAACACAAACTTTTTCAGCAACAAAGCAGTTAGTTTTTCAAATACCCCTTAAAGGAAAACTAAGTAGCTGTTAGATTTTAAAAAATACTTTTTTGTTGGAAGGTGCATAGGAAAGGGCATCAGCCTTTTTTGCAAAGTTTTTCAATACCAGCAACATGCTTGTGTACTGACCACATTTTATTGATGCTATTTTGAAACTTTTGTTTTAACTATCTGCAGAGAACAGCTCAACTCTGACACATTCTTCGTCATAGATGCTTCAGTTACTGTATTAGCAATACTAGCTTTGCTGCCTGTTTAAGTACTTTTTCTCCTGCTATGACAGAAAAAGAAGGATCTATAGCAGGTATTAATGTAAGCAATGGTAGGCAGTATTGGGGTGTGGCAAGGGCTAACTGTAAGAATATCTTAATGTTCCAAGAAGGTGAAGTAGGCATGTTATACAATCTACATTACTGTTACCAGGACCAGATGGGTTATTAAAAACAAAACAAAACAAAATGAAAAAAAAAACCCAAAACACAACTAAAATCCAAAGTAGTTTAAGTAAATAACTTCATATTGAATAGTTTCTTATAAAGCCAAACCAGAAAACTGAAAGGAGCTTGCATGGGGAGGTTTATTTCAGCCTTCTATTATGTAGTGCTTTTCTTTGGGTGGGAGATTTAAGAATCAGTATGTACCCAGACATCTTAAAAAATAAAACCAACCTAGAAACCTCATAGTCCTACAAAATCCCAAACCTTGTTTGAACTAGATTTCACTTCCAGGAATCCCAGAACATGTATGAAGTTGGACTTCTTTGAATTCTGTTTGAAATGCTTCTCTAATGAAAGCACTAGCACCTCTCTGTACTTGGTACCTAAATCTGACTCCATATCCCTGTTTGTTTCCCATCAGGCAAAGGGGAATTTGAAGGTTTTGTGACTGGTCTTTACTGAGGCATGATGCTCGTTCTGTTTTGTGCACCTCTCACTTGTTCTCCGGTGCTTAAAAGGTAAGAAGGAAATATTGAGTGAATTATTCTTTGTAGTGATAAAGTACCCCTCAAATTAATCTGAGCTACAATACTGGGGGCACAGGCTAACACCAAAAAAAAAAATAGCCTACAAAGTAACCAATTAATTATTCCTTTTCAGATACAAACCAGTAGAGTTGCATATAGATGCTCATGTTATTAGTGTGACATCCTAGAATACTACCTGCCTTTTTCTCCTTTTAAAAAACACCTACCTCAGATACCAAAAGGGCAGCTGCTGACAAGGAGAGCAAACAGGCTGTGCAAACTAGCTTATCCACCAGGCTAAACTCCTGCCTTTGCTGTTGAGGAACAAGACATCACTTCATGCCAGCCTGCTGTTCACTTTCTTTTTTTCAGATCTTTTACTGTTCCATGCCTGATCTGGCCTTTCTAAAAGGGCTTTTTTTTTCTCCCTCTGATGAGAATGCCTGACACCTACACAGACATTTTGCCTCAGAAAGGGCTTTATTTTCTTAAAGATAAGATCATGCTTAGCCTAGCTTGCTAGGAAAGAGCACTGAGATAGCTAGAAAAACAGCAACCAAAAGCACAGCATAGCACTGCAACATGACAGTGAATGTCAGGAGTGGTGAATGTCCCTTACTGAGAAAAAGGGTCTCCAGGGACACCTCTTCTCAGTTGCTTTGGTTAGATTTGTAAAAAGCGACTCACCAAGCCAGAAAAACACCCATCTTCATAGGAGCAGCAGAGATCAGACAATTTTGTAGCCTCAGGCTTTACCTACCTCAAACCACAACCTAATCAGAGACAAGATATTTCACATTTACAGAATCCCAGAATGGTTGAGGTTGGCAGGGACCTCTAGAGATCATCTAGTCCAACCCCCTTGCTCCAGCAGGGACACCTAGAGCACAGGGCACAGGGTGGTGTCCAGGTGGGTTTGGAAGATCTCCAGAGAAGGAGACTCCACAGCCTCTCTGGGCAGCCGGGTCCAGGGCTCTGTCACCCTCACAGGAAAGAAGCTCTTCCTTAAGTTCCTGTAAATTGGTCTGTTGCAGTCTCTAGATAAAACTGACTTTTGTTCAAAGCCATCAAAAGGTAAGAGATTACTCACCTGTAACCAGAAAAGTTGAGACGTGCAGGGCACACAGGGATTTGCACATAATGTACCTATATATTTTGTCATTCCAGATCACAACATTTTTTATCTTTGCTGTTTCTTTGGGTAGTGAATACTGTAGTGAACGATTGTAGGTAATACCCATGTTCCCACAGTTACCTGGGCAAGGACTGCCCTATCAGGTGTCACATCTTCTCTGGATGACTCTACAGTGGCACAGGACTTGACAGAAGGATGTCTTGAGCTCCAGTTGCTGATCAAAAATTTCAGAAAATGGAGGCATTTATCGGTAGTTCCTCTGATGTCGTTGAATAGAAGAGAGGAAGTTCCACCCCGTCTGCTCGGAGCACGGGAACTGAAAGGAAGATGCATACTGTTTGTTATTTTTCCTTATCATCCTATGTTTACATACTCTGTTCTTCCAATAGCCTCAATATCTCACAGACTTGAAGGCTGAGGGTTGCACACTGCCACGACTGACACGATCTTTATGAAATGAAATAAAAGCCCTTATGATGATCAGTTAAAGTGTCCCTACTCTGCATTATGTTTTATCTCAGGCCCCAGAAATATAGATCACCCTTCAAGTTGACCTGGAACATACTTTAAACTAGTCCAGTGTATTACAAGACACCTAGCGCAGACTAGACTAAGCCGGCTGGCTGGGATACATGGGTTATATTCTGGTAAGAAAAATGCCAAACTACTAGAGAAACAGAATTTTAACAGCTCAGGAGACATCTAATGAATATTAGTAACACGAGTATCCCTTTAAAAATCGAATGAAGTAAAGGAGCATCTGTGGGAAATGTTAGGTTGATGACCATAATGCTAATACACAAACCTAATGAAAACAGATAATTAGGCATCTCGTTCAAGGTTCACATTGCATGGGGACTGCTGCGTTTGCTCTGAATTTCTAAACCAAATAGTCTGAATCAACCCTTTAAGATGTTACCTCAATTAAATGTAAAGATTATCTTTAAAAATAAATTTAAGATTTGCAGAGAGAAAAAGAGAAGAAGAGATGCAGTCTTCCTCAGGTCTGAAACTAAAGCAGCAAATTTAAAAATGACTGTTACGTTTATGCTTGCCTCTTTTCTTAAAACAGGTAGGCAAAACAAGCATGTAAAAAAAAAAGAAACCTAAGCATTGAACACACAGTGAATGTTAACACGAAAATATCCATGACAATAAATTGACAAATATTGTTACAAGTGCCGCATAAACTCCTGCTCCTACTAAACAGGAGGAATTTTGACAAACAGCTCTATAGAGCTGAATGTATTAACTTACTATTTAAGACGACTGCTTAAGAGGACTCTCCCTGTTAAACTACGATAGTAAACAGCATTCCTATGGAGGAGGAACCATTTTCAGGGGCACGTATAGCCTAAAATAAAAAGATAAAAAGTACTGCTTCAAAAATATTCGACTTATCCCATCTGACTTTAGCAGAAGAGAGTTTATGACATAAATAAATCTTTGGGACATTATTTATTTACAAAAATATCAGAAACATAATAGCAGCATTTGAAATTTCTTTACTTGCTTCATTATACCACAAATACACTTTGCCAACGTGGAACAATTCTGAGTATAATCTAAATGTATAAACCTACTCAACAGTTAAAAACAAACAAAAAACTCTATAGTCATCAGAGGAAAACCAAATGACTTCTGCTTTAGAAATTGCCTCAGATTTTTTAGGAATTGTCTCAGATTTGTTATCTAGTGCCTCAATATTTTCACCATAAAAGCACTCAACTGAAAGCCTCATTAAGACCACCAAGGACTGGGTGAATGGGAAGGCTAAATGACTCTTCTACCATTGCTGATAACAGTCCTTCAGGTCAAAAATGAGTCATAGCCTTGTCAGTCATAACAGTCATGATCATTATTATGATCAGCCTGGAACATACCTTGTATGTTGAAAAATCTTAAGTCTTGTGTCAAAATTGGCACTAGATTGTCGCACAGAATCACAGAATGGTCAAGGTTGGAAGGGACCTCTAGAGATCATCTAGTCCAACCCCTAAAAGCATAGTATAAAAAAGTGTAACTTAGTATTGAAAAAAAAAACCCAAAACGTGAAATTGGGTGAAATTTCCCAAAATAAAACATATAAACAGTTAAAAAACTATTTTTTATGGTCACCGTACTTTTATATTAGGCTCAATAATCAGTAACTGCCACAGCATTTCTTTTTAGACCTATTTGATAAAACAGCATGTTTCAAAAATATGTATGTTTACGTATTAGCTAGTAAAATGAATGTTTCTTTACAAGCTAACCGAAAGACAATCACGCTTCAGTTCTAAGTAGAAGATACAAACAGTTAATGCTACAGTGATATGTTTAAGTGTTTTACAGACAAACAAAAAACAAAACAACAACAAAGCCCTGAGAACAGTGGTCAGGAGAATATATAAGCATTTGCATTATTCAGAGTATCTATTACTTGTGATCTTTTGTCTAGACTGAAAAGAAAACCCTCACAAATCCCTAAGGCTAAAATTCTGAAACCATTTCAAACTATCCGAATAAGTTAAGGGCAACGCAGAGAAGTCATCACATTACAAACAGACTTGCAGAACTTCAAATTAATTTTAGGTGTTGCCTTAGATATAACTGGATTGGAGAACACTAGGAAACAAATGGCAAGCAATTCAAATACCAACTGCAGAATTTACCTTCTGAGCAGCACGTGCTCAACTGGTCAGTTCACTTGGGGATCCAAGCTGTTCACAGGTTACTGCCATTAGCCAGCTGCCTAGTTTAGAGCTAGTTCAGATGTATCTATTGGAAATTGCAAATCAAAGAAATTAGTTGGTGATTAATGGGAATTCAGAGGCCTTGGTGTGGGTGTGTCATGAATTTTCTAAGAGAACCATTAAATCACACACAATACAAAATAATACGCTGCATACGGAACTACATCTGTGATAAATTATCTGTGAATTTTGAAAGGCATTTTCTTAGCTAACCACACAATTTTTACACATTCTGTAACTGCTATATAATATAGCTCTGCAATTTCAGGATAACAAAACTTAAAATCAAACTAATATCAACTGAAATATATTTCAAGAATTATAATAATTTCTCCCAGACAAGGGGAGAATTAGCTTTTTAAAGGGAATATAAGTAATACATTTTTTTTTACTGGTATCAAAATTGCAAATCAAAGAAATCTCTTGAATAAGAACAGATGATCAACTAAAAATATTCCTTTAATAAGTATGTATCAGCAGAAACTTCCCTCTAAAATTTTATTAGTGAAATGGTACCAAAGATAACAAGTATACAAACAATCTCTCTGCTCTATGCTACTTACACATCATAAATAAGACAGCTGTTGTTGCAAGACACAATCCTTCACAGTCTTTCTATAAGCATACAGATTTGTCATTCTTTTATCAGAATAAGCTGTTTACCAGCCAACAGCATGTGGCTTAAACATCACAAAAATGACTGTCTATACTTTACATGGTAAAGCATTTTCTATAGTCTTAAATGTACACAGTGGCAAGAAACATTAAATTCTATCAAAAATGAAGAGTGATTAAGCAGTTTCACAATCAAACTGTGTTTCATTACCTTATGAACTGAGCAATTTTTCATTCTCTGAAATACATTTACATTTTTATAAGAATTAACTATGCAAAGGAAAAAAAAATAAATGATTTTTAAAACAAGTAACTAATATGCTATTCATTTTTAAAAAAAACTGACAGAAATAACTCTTCCCATGAGATAAGGCAATTAAGTCATTTGATTATATTAAGTTGCATTAAAAATAATCTACTTGATTTTAGGTATAAGTAACTTTTAAAGATATGACTCTCAAGAAATGTCACAATGATGAAACTAATGAAATTAGTTCAGAGAGCACAAGCCATATTTTTACTTCACAAAATACTTGCTTTGTGTCTTTCTTTTCTAAGATGTTTTCTTCCCAAAGAACGAAAAAAGAATCTCTACCATAGAACTCCTGTGTAAATTAGAACATTTTTTCCCACACTATTTCTCCCCCCAAGCTTTGCATACAATTCNTTTCTTCCCTAAGTTTGCATACAATTCCTTAATATCACGCAACAGGTACGAAAGAAAATGATGGAGAGATTAACAATTAAGGCCATCCAAATGTAGATTAAGTGTTTGAAGGGCTGTCTTAGATGTAGGTGCTAAGAGAATGCTTTGTATTCAGCTCTTGCTTTTGTTTTTGTACAGTGGTGGTCCCAAAAATGCATTTTTGCTTTCATCTATAAATCTCTTCTAAAAAATAAAATTAAAAATGGAGCTTTAGTATTTTAACAAGTGAATCAAACAATGGTTCTGACATACCACTTGCATTCTTATCCACAGTACGGTGGTGGCAAAATAGCAATAGAGATCATCTAAGATTTAGCTGAAAATGGGTAACAGCACATATACTTTTCTAGAAAATACCACATTTTAAGNAATACTTGCTTTGTGTCTTTTTCTTCTAAGATGCTTTCTCCCCAAAGAACAAAAAAAGAATCTCTACCATAGAACTCCTGTGTAAATTAGAACATTTTTTTTCCCACACTATTTCTTCCCTAAGTTTGCATACAATTCCTTAATATCACGCAACAGGTACGAAAGAAAATGATGGAGAGATTAACAATTAAGGCCATCCAAATGTAGATTAAGTGTTTGAAGGGCTGTCTTAGATGTAGGTGCTAAGAGAATGCTTTGTATTCAGCTCTTGCTTTTGTTTTTGTACAGTGGTGGTCCCAAAAATGCATTTTTGCTTTCATCTATAAATCTCTTCTAAAAAATAAAATTAAAAATGGAGCTTTAGTATTTTAACAAGTGAATCAAACAATGGTTCTGACATACCACTTGCATTCTTATCCACAGTACGGTGGTGGCAAAATAGCAATAGAGATCATCTAAGATTTAGCTGAAAATGGGTAACAGCACATATACTTTTCTAGAAAATACCACATTTTAAGAAGGCACTAAAGCTTCTGCTTGTGCTCCCATCTTTTTTTTTAAACAAATGAGAAAATTTATTTTCATAATGGCACCTGTACTATTTGCAGCTGAACAAACACATTGCAGTATGATTCAAAATGAAGCTCTAAGCTCTGATAATATCATACAGATGTGCTCACTTCTGGAAGGACAAAATAAAACAACAAAATAAAGCAACTCCAAAATAACCCAGTAAAGCTAATCTATTATCTATAACATGGCAGTGTTCCTTTTAGGAACAGAAAAAGTAGCATGCATTGTTCAAATACGTTAAAAAGAAATACTTTAGGGAGATTAGTAAGAAATTATTTTAAATAATAAACCCCAAAAGTCTCAAGCAGTGAGCAAATGAAAAACATACTAGTCAGTGGGTATGTAACATAAGAACCGTAAGATTGTTTACATTTCAAACCCCTTTTTCTATAGTTGTCATTTACAATAAAAGAAAGTGTGTATTTATGCACCATTTCCAAGCACATCAAACAGTACACGTTGAAATTTTTGTGGATTCTTTTTCAACCCACAAGGTAAAACAACACAAAATTCATCAACAAGCAATATTTTAAACAACCTTCAATGCATATCTTCAGCTTTTTCGGATAGTACAGGTTTACATCATTCAGTTTCTACTTATTGGTAACAGCTTGTGGCAAAACTTAACATAGATCATTTTACAAATAAGTACAGCCATCATGGAAATGCATGAATTTTCAGAGATAAATAGTTCTGATGGCATCTGCCTTTTCATGGTATAATTACTGGTCTGTGCTCTCTTGCTTATAGCAAGAGGACAACAAAGCTATCACAAGAATTGGAAGAGCTACTAATACGTTATCAACATTTTCAAGTTGATTGCTTTGACATTTTCTTCCTCATTCCGGGAAATTAAAAGCTTTGGATTTTACTCCTTAGTTGTGTCAGAGGTCCACTCCTTGCTTTAAACCTCTTCCATTTTAACTGAGAGGTTTTCTTCAATTGGTTGACAGTTCCCATTCTGTTGTAGTTTCATTTCATCTGTCCTTTGTATATCTCTGTTGTCTTCTTCCTTGTCAGTCTCAGCATTCTGCTCCTCCTTGGTGTGATCCTTGTCCTGCCAAAGATACAACTGTTTTACCAAGAAATCATATTGCCAGCATTATAAGACATAACTCCCAAGTAACTCTTGATATTTTGATTGCCTCAACTTCTATTTGTCTATCTCAAGTTAGCAATTTTTAAAATACGTGTCAGCAAGTTTTCCTTCTTTTGAAGTGGCTGAAGTTCAGCACTTTATCATCTATACTGAAATAAAACAGAACAAAGTATACCATGGAACCTATAAGAAATAGCTCCAGAAATCCAGAGCTCATTATACATGCTAAATAAAGCAGGATTCTTTTCTTTAGTATTTCTACAGATAGCCACAATGTTTTAAGAGAGTTCTTGGGTAAGAGTCACTGAAACATCCATTAGATACAATTAGCTGAGCTTGAGCTTTACAGCAGTTAAATTATTATGAGTACAAACTACTCTTTGAAGATAGGCCCCTTTTCAAATGTTAAGATTAAGCAACTGGAAGATTTTTCTTTTATGAATCTCATCATCTTCTACCTTAACATTCCATGCTTCTCTTCCTCAAATCTACCCTTTCAGTTGGACCTCCTCAGAGTGCTAAATGCAGCACAGGACCAAAGCAGACAGGGAGAGGCTGAACGGCAGAATAAAAATTTATAATAATAATAATAATCTTTTAAGCTTGACAGCCAAGCTATCCCTGAATTCTGCTGCTTAGCTACACCATCTGTTTCTGCTTGCTCTTTCAGATAGGCAGCCAGCCAAATGTTAACATACAGCACTGGACAGAGAGAGAAACAAAAAGGAAGTATTTCTGAAATCTATTCACACAAGTTCTTACCAGTCCAGTAAGGTTCAAAAAGTGAATGCAATCAAATGGACCTAACAACCATTTAGAATGTAATTCACTTCTCCTGATGGACACAATTTGGTAAAGAAAAGAAAGGATAAATGGGGAACAACAGGAAAGGGGAAGAAAAATTAAATAAAGAAATAAAGAGAGGAGAGGGAGGTGAAAGAAAGGAAGAAAAAAGGTAAAGAAAAAAAATGAAGTAATTCCAGTAATCGCTTTGCTTATAGCACTCCACTTTGCATATAGCACTCCACTTTGCATATCGATTGATCACAGGGCTTACCTTCAAAGCAGTGCTGCTTTTGTCAGATTTTTCTTTTCCCTCCTTTTCTTTGCTACTTTTTTTCTTGGAGGTGGAGCGTTCTCTTTCTCTTCTTTCAATATTTGTATCCCTTTCTCTTTTTTTTTCCTTCTTGTTCCTGCTTAAGAAGAATTTTACTTATATCAGAAGTTTGATTTAAACAACAAATTTCTATCATGCATATATCAAGCACTCTCTACAGTCAGTTACACAGTTCAGAAGCTTTCAGCCAAGCTGTAACCACCTTTAAGTTATTTAAAATATTATTTTCTCACCTACAGAGCCTTTCAAAAACAAAAACAAAAAACAGTTTTTTTTTTAACTAAAGCTAAAGAATGCAAGTGTTCAAAATGCACACTATATGCAAAGAAAAAACACTGTATTTGATGAAACCTTGTAGGGATTTCAAGTAAAGTAACTGGGATCAATGACAGATTTTAAACATTCTAGATTAAAGCCTTCCAAGGCTCAAAGCTTCAAATTTAATCATATTAATCACCTGCAGTCATCTGAGACAACTACTGCAAACGCAGTAAGCCAAATAAAATATTTTCTGAATTGTTTTCTGCATAGTATCTGCCTTCTCCTTCTCTCATTATTGAAAAACACTGAACTTTTCCTTAGAAAGGACACTGATCATTATTAATCAGCTGCTTGCATGACAAAAAAAAAACATCCAGGAGAAATACAAATCTGAATCAGTTTATTTAACAATGCTGATACTACAACTATTTCCCCCTTTACCACTCAGTAACTTTTATCTTTACATCAAACCTACCTTCTTGGAGATGGAGATCGGGAAGACTTTCTTTTTGTTTTGGATGATTTAGGAGATTTGGAGGGACTTCTGCTCTTTCTTTTACGTCTTTCTCTGCAGAACCAAGAAACTCAAGATCAACAACTAGGAAAATAATAAACTCAAGAAAATTGCATAAAAAACAGAAAGCTCTTAAAATTATTTGACAAGGCACCTGACCAAATACTCCTGGAGATTAACATCACGTATATCCAACAACATCCAACTTTATCAACAAGACACATTACACTTTGTGTATGTTTTTACTTTGGTGGGAAAGGGGAGAATAAAAGTGGAAGGTAGGAGAAAAGATGTCCCCTTTTCAGACTTATATTTATCCTCACATGCTTGTATTTACATCCGCTATCAATGGAAACACACTGGAATCGGTACCATTATATTAAATAACAGCTTCTTCAGTCAAGAAAAGAATCCAGTTGAATCAGGAACCACCCTAAGACAAAGGTATAACTCAAACAACATGAACTTCAACGTTTAACTAGAGTTCCAGTTCAGCAGGACTTATGTTTAACTCCTGAATACACAAAGCAGTGTGCTTGCTGGATTAGAAACACAGCGCAAAATGAGGCTCAAGCTGTTGCCAAAATACCGATATGGGTAGGTTAGTATTTATTATTTTCCTAGCTGTCCAACTCTACAAGCTTAATTTATTATTCTACAACAAACTCAAGTCCAATAAAGGCAAATCAGAACTCTCACTATTTAACTAGCCAGCTCTTTTATATAGTTACATTGAATTTGCTAAAGTTGCTATTCTGAAGTCTGAACATTTAAACTACTAGTGGCAAACACATGTTCAAGCCAAAATGGATGCTTCACCCTGACTGAATAAATACTGGCCCCTTATCTGTCAAAATAAGATCTTTTCCCATTATTTCTTTATAGAACAGGAAAAATAGACAGGAAGAAATATCTAACAAAATTAGGGAGGTTAAAACCTAAACTTTAAGATGTGGCACAATGGCCAGAATTGTGCATTCCAGCTCTTGCAATTCACAACACTTTAGGCTGACTAATACCAGGAAAGGATACAAGAACCATTGTCCTCAAGGACTCCAGTATGCAGTTATGTGAAAGGCGAGCATCAGGAGCCCCAAAAGAAACTATATGCTAACAGATATCAGACAGAACTCTTGGCACAAATTTTATCTTATAGGGTTATTTACAGAACAAAAAGAAAACAGACTGAATTTTTAAGTAATGTAAATTGACACATGAAAATTATGATGTGTGTATGTCACAGGGCCTCACTGTGACAATAGTAAATAAATAATAAAATAAATAAAACAATGACAACAAACCTGCTGGAGCTACGAGATCTTCTTGAGGAGCTATAGCTTCTTGGTGGCGTTTTGGATCTCTTCTCTTTTTTCTTTTTATCATCTCTTTCTCGCTCCTTCTCTTTCTCCCCATCTCTTTCCTTTTCCTTGTCTCTGTCCTTGTCTTTGTCCCCTCCTTTGTCCTTATCTCCCTCCTTGTCCTTCACCTTCTCTCTGTCCTTCTCCACCTCTTTCTCAGCATCTCCTTCTTTGTTCTGGTCTACCTCTTCCCTATCTTTTTCCTTGTCCCTATCTTTGTCTTTTTCCTTGTCCCTATCTTTGTCCTTCTCCTTGTCCCTGTCTCTATCCCTATCCTTATCTCTGACTCTCTCCCGATCTTTGTTCCTGTCTTTGTCTCTGTCCCTGTCCTTCTCCTTATCCCTGTTTCTCTCTTTATCTCGCTCTCTTTCTTTATCTCTGTCACGGTCTCTCTCCTTCTCCTTGTCTCGGTCTCTCTCTTTCTCCTTTTCTTTGGCCTTTTCTTTTTCTTTGACCTTTTCTTTGTCTCTTTTCTTGTCCCTGTAAAAGGTAAAGAAATCCATCTCTGAACTTTCTAATTACAACCAATTACAACATATACTCATTTCTCAACAGAAACTATGGTTCTCAAATTAAAGGAAAAATAATTATGCAATATTTAAATCTTCCATACCTGTTTGCCATGAGGGAGAGGCTCAAGAGCTAAGAAAAATTTGGAAAACAATCTGAGGTAGGAGGAATAAAACCCAAAATAAACCATGACCTTCTAGGTGATGTAATTAGGCTTTTAGAGAATGTGGTCCTTTGCCTTGCAGTTAAGTTTCTACACACCTGCAGATTTTCTACATGTTGTCAGGAATGAAACAAACTCTGTAATTTGTAAAATTAATCCTTTCTTAACAGGAAATGTGGTCATGTAAAATGAACTGCAGAATAATGACTCTCATGAAAAATGACAGCTGACTGAAGAGGTCTAAAGTCAAAAGTATTCACTCACGTAAGTATCCTGGAACTGCTTGAAAGTCTGACATCAATGTATACACAGAAACAAAAAACATGAACAGAATTCTAACTAAGAAGATATCTCAAAAGCCAGACTATAAGTTCAAAGTTCAATTGAAACAATTAATCGTATGTAATGATAAAAGAAAAACATTTTAAACAAACAAACAAACAAAAGATATCATTTCTTAGGAACAGAAACTCACCGAGAACGAGAGCGACTTCTTGATTTTTGCCTTTCTCTAGATCTTGACCGTTTTTTCAGGGGACTTCTGGATCTCCGTCTGTCCTTGTGCCTTGAGAGAGATCTATTGCCAGATCTACTTCTATGTAAACAACATCAGAAGATAAATATTTGAATATTAAGACTTACAAAAATTAGACCAACTAAGGGAAAAAAATAGGTACTGTCTCAAAAGAAATTACATACACAATTTTCAGCTCAATACTGTACTATGTACCAACATTTTCTCTAATGTCTATACTTGAATTTTACCAGGTGCGCACCCTTTCCTTCAAAACTACACCATGTAAATGAATTTTATTTTTGTTACAAAAGCATAGCATAGAACACAAAAGAAAAAAATCTAACTTTCATAAATACACTAGAAAGTATAAATTAAAATTAAATTAGGATAATCATCCTTAATAAATGACACTGCATAGAGTCTACTTATAAATAATTTCTAACAGCTTGCAAAACTTTTTTTTTTTTTTTTTTTCCTCTTGAACCGCAATCACGTATTGGAATCTTGGTTTCTGAAGAAAGATGGCTTTACTGGCCTCTTTTGGCTTGGTTCTCTAGCCTTACAATTTAATTGAACTTGAGAGAAAAAAAAACCTCACTACCTGTAGGTTTAAATTTAGTCAAATTACTTTTTCAAACCCATGCTCAAAATCTTTCAATTTAATCATCCTCATAACATCAAAGAAAGAGATGGTTTACTATCTGATAAATAAGAAAGACAACTAAAGTTTAAGTACTCCAGGAGAAATCTATTATCTTCTGATAAACACATAGCATAAACTCCGAGTTAATGAAAAAAGCTTTTTTTTTTTTTTTTTTGGAAAATTACTATAATTTTCCCCAAATATTCCTTATTTGGTTAAGATCATAACTGCTTTTTCTAAACAATAAAAATACTAGATTTCAAAAGACACATCATTAGATACCTTGCTCATGAGGCTGAGGTATCATCATATTAAACTTACCAACAGAAAGGCCATGTTTATTACCCAATAAATCATGAAGAAGACACACAAAATACCAGCTCCACCTGTCTTCTGCAGCTCAGGATGCACACAGAAAGATATACCAAGAGCAAACTGTTCTTTTTGCCTACAGCTTGCTTCACAGAGTGATTCAGAAGTACAAACTATTTACAGAGCAAATTGATTTAGTCAGAATAAGCTCCTGAATAAAAATTTATGTCACGAAAATAAAAGGATTTAGGGGGATTATAAATCACTATAACAGGCAAGTGATAAGAGTTTATTCTTAGGTGTGAAGTTACCTCAATTAATCATAATGGTGCTTTTTCAGTATGTACTCAAAATGGACAGCAACAATAGTGAAACATTTAAAAACAGTAAGAAAACCCTAATTCCCCAAAAAAACAACCCAAAACATAATTATCAACAGCTGTTCAAAGCATAGCGTTTCTGCAAGTGGAAACATGCACATTTAGCTTACCAAACTCAATCTGTTTTGCATCTATACAATCTTTCCCTGAATTTCTTTTTTCTATTTGATGTTGTCAAGTATCTTTAGACTACGTAAAGTGCTCAGGAGATTTTCCTCGTGTTTGGAGATTACAGAACTGTCATTTCATGAAGCACTTGTTAAGAGTCACATAGCAACGCTGTCCTTCTTAAGAAAAGAGTTAATGAACAACCTGATAAATGCAGAAACACTGCACTTGTTTACTAGATGCTTAAAAGTTTGGTATATCAGGAATTTTCTATCAGCAAAACAAGTCAATCTATCTGTTCCAGGTGATACCAGTAAACTAAATGTTCTACAAAATATATATTTATTTCTTTTCAAAACACACAAGTCACAAAATGAAATAGGCTAAAGGTACATGACATAAATCATACCTTCTAGTTTAAGAAAAAAATAATCCTGAATGCATTTAGCATTTTGAGGGAAAGAGTATCTGTTAAGAGACAAAGTTCTTCATTACTCTGATCTGGTTAGTGTAAGTAATTAGTGTTCTCACAGTGATTCTGGTCTCATACCCAAACAAGAAGTCTCAGTAAACACTACTATGCAGGAGAAATAGCACAATTCTGAAAAGAAAAAATAAACCTACCTGTGCTTTGAGTGTGATCTTTTCCTTCTAGATCGGGATTTTGAACTAGACCTGGATTCTGAACGAGAATGGGAACGAGATCGACCGCCTTTTCTTTCACTGCTCTTTCCAGACTCTGAGAGGAAAAAACCACTTTGCAGTGTAAGCTCAGAACATTTAAAGATCCCAGTTAACAATCTGGCACAAGTGGAATGTACCACATATAGTGCAAGGGGCCTACTCTCTGCACATCTTCCTTCTTTGCAAATATCCTTCAGAAACATCCAAGAAAGTCATTGCATATACTCGTTGAGTGCAGCCATCCTGCAGCAGTACACATAAACCAGATAATTATAAATAGCTAGCTTTATTAGGAATGGGATTTATGTTGCTGCCACAATGAACAAGATTACAATATGTTCTCCTCTTGGTATATTATTTAATATAAATACTTTTTATTTTTAATATCCTGAGAAGAATAAATATAGAGGGTGTAATTTTGAAAGTGTGGATAAAATGTAAACAATACTTAAAAAGTTGTTCTTTTAAATATCCCAACCACGTACAAATACTAATGTTTCACTCCTCAAACATTACTTTGCGGGAGGAAGGGGTGGAGAGAAGGGGGTGAAAAGCTTGATCCAAAGGCCAGGAAGTCAATGGAACGCTTACCAGTGACCTCGGCAGACTTTGGTTCAGATGCCAGAAGACTCTTATTCTGCTGCTTAACATTGAGGAAACTTTAGAGCTATTTTTCTTCCAACTCTAAAAAGAGAACTATCTAACTTACATAAGTCTAGGTTTGTTAATAAGAACAATAAAATCTCATTGACTGCAAGAAAAAGCATGATCGCAATTCCAAGTTTAACAAGTTAAGAATTTTTAGGTGGTAGTTTTGCAGTCAGCTTAAGTCAGCATAAGTCAGCACTAACATGGCAGTCTAACCTCTCAACCCGCCAACACCTTCCTCCTTGACCTGACGTCTCAAAGATTACAGGGATCAGGAAACCAATCTGGGTGAAAAAAATCCATTAAAATACGCCATGTTTTAACTCAGATTCATTCTCTGATCCCATTTGCTAAATGGATGCACACAGCCTTGAGTCAGCATGAAAAAGAGTGTAGCAAAGGGACAAAATTAATCTGGTGAAGACAAGAAAAGCGTAACATTCCTGCTTTTAACAGAATGCTAGCTCCCTCTGACCATAAAGCTAGAGGAGAATGAAACAAAACATAAAAACACTTTCTTTTAAATGTCTGTAAAGTACGTTGAACTTAAAAAGCACCAATATTAAGTATTATTTTGTTTAGTGTTGACATTTTTAATGCATTCAATGAGCAAATATCCGAAAATAAAACACAATGAAATAAAAAATAAACTGTATTCTACTGCTTTGTTTCATAATTTTTCCTATTAGTACTTTTAACCAAACCTATTGTATACCTTTGAGGACCCTCATCCTGTGTTTGAAACTGCTCTCAAAAGTGTGTGCCAAGATACGCACAGAACATGCCCGCTAAGCGGCAAACATAATATACCTACCTGGCTCAATAGCAGCAGATATGAAAGACTGGGCTTCCCTTACTCTCTTCATCACTTCTTCCAGTTCCTTGGCAGCAGCTTGTGGTGTCATTTCAGGGGGTTTCACTATGGCATTATTGGAGTGATTTATTCTATATTTAACAACAACAACAAAAAGAAACAAAACAGAAAACAAACAGAATTTAATCCACAAATACTTGTACAGCAAAAATGAAAGACAAAGAAGAAAACAAACATCTTAACTCACACTATGATTAAGAACTTCTTTCTAAGACTCAACTGTTCTGGCTAAATATTAAAATATAAACATCTGGCTTTTATTGCCTTCTATTTTTATCCTTTTTAGATACATGCTGCACACCGTTCCTATGTAATTTTACACAAATACAGTTTAAATATTTTCCAGTGGGAATCTAAAAATCTCTTTCTGCAGTACAGATCAAACTCTCACATTAAGGTCTACTGAATAGGTCTCCATCCTATTTAAAACGTAATTGGCTAAAGGACTTTGCAGATTCTCTCACTGTTATCTACTGTCACTAACCCCTGATTAAATATAGATATACGTTACATTATACCATATTTACTGAGACTTATTTTCAATCTTGAAATTGCTGTTTACACAAGTTACACACTTTGCTAATCAGAACTCTTTATACTGAAAATGGTTTCCTGCAGATCAGTGTCATAAATGTGTAAGGATACTAAGAAATCTCACATGCAGTATTTATATGGATAATTAATTTCTTACTTCAATGGCCTGTCTCCAAACATAACTCCATTAAAGGCAAGGGCTCGAGGAACAGAATTCTGGTCTGCAAATTCCACAAAAGCAAATCGTGTTGGCTGGGTCTCATCACCTGCCATTCGGACAAATTTGACTTCTCCAACTTGCTTAAAGAATTCAAGCAGCTGATCCGCTGTTGTAGTCTAAAACAAAGTCAAAAAGATCAGCTGAAGTAAAATCTGTATTATCCAACATATCAGGTAATTTATGAGCTACAGACTTTGAAAGAAAATTTCACCATTATTACATAGGCAACATGAATTTGGTAACACCTTTTAACACAGACAGATATTATTTTTTTTTATTCCAGAAATCTAAAGAGTATACTATGATTTAAAATAGTGCAACTACATGTTATAAAGTCCTATAGTTCATAAAGACATTTGCACAGGATTTGTACTTTCTACATGACTCACTGGGAATAACTGATAAGGAATTTCCTTGTGTACCTATATCAAAGCTATTTCTGCTATTGATTGTGCTTTTGTTCAGTATAATAATACACTGAAACATTATTACAAAGCTTCACTTTTCTTGGTGCTTCTAATAGTTTCCAATTACTTTTATCTTACTGGGATCCATAGCACTCTTAATACTCCAGTAGCTTCTTCCAAAGTCAAATAAACTCACAAAATCAAATATTTATACTGCTATCAGTCAAGAGCAAAGAGTTTTTCAACTAACCCTTAAACAATAACGGCTGCCACATTAAAGCTTTCCTTTCATAGAAATATATGGCTGCTTATGCTGGTTTTGATACTTTTACTACAAAAAATTGCTATCCTCCAGTAACAGCCAATTCCTTATACTTTACAAGATGAATTCCTTCTCATTGTGCTTTAATGATAGTAGAGAGGTGTCAGGGACAGCTACCTTGATCGTGTGGCTTCTGAGATATTGCTGAGCTAATATTTCCCAGCTGGATGTCTGACCATCCCACACAGTCATAAACATGTTTCTTCAATTCCCAGCTACTAGAATTAATTCCATAGTCCTGTTTGGGCTAGCTGGTGCAACGGCATTCAGAATACAAAATAACACCAGTATATTTTTGTTTCAGTTCCTATTATCATCAACTAGAGAAAACAATCGTAACACGTAAGATTACAACTCAAATGATAGTTTTTCATATCAGGTTCTACATGAATATCTCCAGTAGGGAAGAAACAAAAAAAAAAACAACCAAACAAAACAAAACAAAAAAAGCAAGCTACCTGTGAATTCAAGTTTCCAACATAGACTGTTCTCCTGATTTCATCAATTTTGGATGGGTCCACATTCCCCATAATTGGTGGCTGTGGTATTTCTCCCAGTGCTGTAATGTTAGGGTCCAATGCTGCTGCTGGTATAGCCCCCAAAGTGCCAAGTGAAACACCAAGCTAGAAAACACAAAAACAGTATTTTTTTCAAATGGGCATTGGTGGGAGATACTTCACTTGGTAATACTTGCCTGTTTTGTGTATTTCTGTAGAATCAATCTAATGAGACCAGTCAGTTCCTTAAACTGTAAGGCCCCTGTTATGAACGGTTAAAAAAGAAATCTATCCATAACTAACATTCCATACTAAAATTTTCTATATGCTATCAGCTACCACCAAAAGAGGCTTGGCCAGGGATATAGGCAGAATATCAATTGAATTATCTGCATTCTGATTTCAAGTGCTAGCAGTCATCAACTTGAGTTAGATTCTTTCAAGCACTGCTAATATACTTATTTTTGCCACTAGAAGACTTATGAGTGAATGAGGAATACTGAGGACTGATATAATTTTGGTTGCAAACAATCTTGCCTTTGGACTAGTAAGAACCAGGAAGAAGTATGAAGAAAAAACGCTATTAAAAATGCTATGGTCACTGGATATAACCCATCACAAACATGCACACAAATCTAACCCAGCATATGAACATCTCTGCATGGCAAACGATCAACAGAATCTTAAATCTTCCTGTAACTTACAAGTAAAATCCACTACAATGTTTTGCAAATACCACTGAACCAGAAGAGCCCCATAGCAGATATGTAGCCTTCAAATTAAATTCTTTCAGCAGCGGAAGTTCCAGCTACAAATTTTCTTTCCCCAAATACATAAGACCAAGGAGGGGATGATCATCATTAAGTATCATCACGGCAGTATATCCAATCGTCTGATACAGGTCTCAGAGTAAACCTTCCTAACAAAGGTATCTTAGGAGTAGACAGCATGGGAAGCCTTATCTGAATACACTATGCTATGCTACATGTCTGACATAAGTATCTGATGTTTCTAGTTCATTTTGTGGTTTCTGATTGGTCATTTACAGCACCAGGATTTAAAATAATTAATTTGTCCTCACTATTGACATATCAGTAATGAAAACAATTCTAAAGCTATATAACGGGCATAAATTGCTCACCACAGAGCAGTTTCCACTCCTAAGCACAGCAAATTAGTGCTTCTACTGAAAGGAAGTAAATCTAGAAGAAAAGGAAATAGTGGCTTGATGACAGTGTTAATTAATACTGTGTTGGATAGAACGAGGCAATTTCAGGCATTTCCTCTACCTTCCATCTGTTTGGGTTGATTACACTTACCCAGAGCCAGTCTGTCCAAGATGCCAATAGCTAGTACCTAGTGATACAGCAGCAGATCAAGTTGTTCTTATTCAATCAAAAAGATGACATTTCATAAAGAATGTTGAAGTTTGGATCCATGGAACGAACTACTTTTGTTTTTAAAACTTTCATCCATAGAACATGAAAAACTATTAACATGATGCTGAATATATGCATATAACTAACTGCAAGCAGGAAAAGGGGAGAAAGGGATGTTTCTAACTGTTTTCTGCCTTCCTAATATCTTAACGGATTGCCAGAAAGCAAAGAGTTTTTACAAAAAAGTGCCATGTGCTGAAGTAGCTAGAAAACCTAGTGAAAGAGGGCAGGGAGTGTTTATATGGGACAGACCTTCTGTTTAATCAGCTGTACTTTACTGTATTTTCTATTAGTACACAAATGGATATTTTCAAGACCATTAAGATGTTTGGTATCTTTCCTTGGTGTTTCTTTCAAGTAAAGATAAATACTGCTCCTGGTTATGTCCACTTTAACTGTCCCTTCTTAAACCCACTGTGATCTATCCTTGCAAGAGAGGCCACAGCAGAGAGCTGTAACACCCTCAGTGATGTAGTCCGTAAGACAACACCCATTAGGTAGTTCACACTCTCTGAACACAGAAGAGGCTCCTCAGTAGAGAGGAAGGCAGAAAGCAGTGATTGAATTTTACTTACTGTAGTCAGAGGAGTTGGGGTGGGTATAGGGAGCAACCCTGCACCAGGCATCAGACTCGTCATAGTAGGAGCAGGCGCCAACAGAGAAAGGGCTTTGGCTTCATCTGGGATTTTACCTGAAGAAGCAATTAAGAACGTTATAGAGCTGGAACACTACACAGAAGTTACTCTTTCTATGATTTTATAACTACCCTTGCATTTAAAAATGGTAATAAATAAGAATCAATCTATCTACCAGATCCTTACAAAGAAATAAATAAAAACTTAAGTTTTCCTTTTACCCTGCTCTACTAGGAAAAAACAAAAGTGAGCAAAACTTCAAAAACTAGCAATCTGTAATTAATGGATTATTATTTTAAAAACTGAATAATGTAGACAATTATTTAACACTTTGAGCTATGGGTCACCTGTACTGGAAACTTAATGTTCATGAACCAAACGATATCAAGCATGGACGCTTTCCCAGGACGGTGTTTTCGCGGTGATCGAAAGTTGTTTTACACATGACAACCGTTCGTGTTGGCTGCATCACTAATAGCACACAGAACATCAGATACAGAAAAGAAGAACATTTTTTAAAGTTTAATCCCCAGAAATGGCAAATAACCAAATCAGTAAAAAAAAAAGAAAACAAAAAAAAGAAAAAAAGAAAAAAAAAACAAAGTAAGTGCTAATGGAAATCCGTGCTTTTTCCTTCTGTGATGCTACCTATTTTTGATGTAAAAAATAAATAAAAATAAAATAAAAACTACTGTGACTCCACACAGTCTATAATACAAGTGAACTTGGGGAGGACGGGAAGAGCAAAAAAATTTTAGATCAGTACTGTCTTCCATTCAGAGTTACCTCAGTTTATAAGAAATTTTGATAAATTAGCAGTAAATTTACTAAGATTGAAGAAAATCATAACTGATTAGCTAAGCAAGAGATATTTTCCTAAAATACATTTTTTCTACTATTCGAATCACATTATATTTTCCCTATCATGTTAATAACCTAAGTAG
>VWPW01030256.1:0-80017 GCA_013389825.1 Crypturellus undulatus | reverse complement strand
AAAAAGTCTCGATAGCTACATGAGGTATACTACAGACAAGTCAATGAGATTAATATAGAACAACAAAGCACACATTCTTATATCTGTCACTTAACAGAAATTTCTATGATGGTGATAATTATGATGACTTAATCTTACTGACTGTGTGGGAAAACATATTAAATATTCTATTTCTAGGTTTACAGTGAAATGATAGAAGCATGTCTTGGTGATAAAGTATATCCTGATATCACGAGTAATGCCTTAGAAATCTAATGCTTTCCAAATATTGCTTTACATTGCTAAATATTATTGCTTTACTTTTACAAAAGCATTTATTTCAGGACTTTTTTATGAAGAAGTATGTAATATTGAAGAGACTGTGAGTCAGTTGGAAATACTAGCTGCAAATCAAAACCTTCAGATATGAAAAAAAACTTTCAGTAAGGTTTATACAAAAGACAGGAGCACCATCCATAAATTATTGCTGCCATATATCCATTAACAACTGATAGCACCATGGAAATGGCACTTGCAAGTTCCACTGACAAAAGTGGAGAAGGACCCATTTAAGAAAGAATTCACACAGATCACAAGAAGAATATCAGCCTTGTTGGCACATCATGTCCAGAAACAACTGGACAGGAAACTTCTGGGTCTGAGGACAGATATGATGATGATAAGAAACATGAGACACCTTAGAGAACATTAAGAAAGAGAAGTGATTGTAGTAGGTGTGACTTTGATGCATTTATTTTCACAGAATCACAGAATGGTTGTTGTTGGAAGGGACCTCTAGAGATCATCTAGTCCAACCCCCCTGCTCCAGCAGGGACACCTAGAGCATGTGGCACAGGGTGGCATCCAGGCGGGTTTGGAAGATCTCCAGAGAAGGAGACTCCACAGCCTCTCTGGGCAGCCTGTGCCAGGGCTCTGTCACCACCACAGTAAGAAGGTCTTCCTCACATGGAGATGGAACTTCCTGTGTTTTAATTTATATCCATTACCTGTCATCGGTCACCAATGAGAAGAGTTTGACGACATCCTCTTTACATTCTCCCCTTGGCTAAATAGGACTAGCTAGCTTAATCTTTCCTCACAGGATAGATGCTCCAGTCCCTTAATCATCTTCGTTGCTCTCCGCAGGACCCTCTCTAGAAGCAAAATGTCCCTCTTGTACTGGGGAGCCCAGAACTGCACCCAATACTCCAGATGCAACCTCACCAGAGCTGAGCAGAGGTGCAGGATCCTCTCCCTCGACCTGCTGGCAACGCTCTTCCTAATTCAGGCCAGGATCTCACAACCCTTGGGAGTGTCGGCCGCTTGACCCAGTTTGGTATTGTCTGCAAACTTGCTCAGGGTGCGCTCTTTCCCCACATCCAAGTCATTGATGAACAAGTTGAATAGCACTGTGCCCAGTACTGTCCCCTGGGAGACACTACTGGCCACAGGCCTCCAAATAGACTTGGCCCCATTTATCATGATCTTCTGAGCTCTGCCATCCAGCCAGTTCTCAATCCACTTTACTGTCCACTCCACGCTTCTGGAGTTTTCCTATTAGAATGTTATGGGAGACGGTGTTGAAAGCCTTACTGAAGTAAAGGTAGAAAACATCCACAGCTCTCCCATCACCCATCCACCCAGTCATCCCATCGGAGACGTCTATCAGGTTTGTCAGACATGACTTTCCCTTAATGAATCCATGCTAACTAATTCTGATCACCTTCTTTTCCTTCACGTGCCTGGTCTCTAGGATGAGCTGCTTCATCACCTTTCTGGGGAGAGAGGTGAGGCTGACCAGCCTGTAGTTTCCCGGCTCCTCCCTCTTGCCCTTTTTGAATACTGGAGTGAAGCTGGTTTCTTCCAGTCCTCAGGCACCTCCCCTGCTCTCCATGACCTCTCAAGATGATGGAGAGTGGCTGAGCAACGACCCCCTCCAGTTTCCTCAGCACTCTTGGGCGCATCCCATCTGGGCCCATAGATTTAGGGGAACCAATTTGCCTAGATAATCTCTAGTTTGAGTAGCAGGTTGACCCAGGAGGAACCCTTTCTAGGGAACGTCTAGGGAACGTCTGAAACTCATGCACTATTATGTTCTTATTCAGAGTGGGAAGGGTTATATTAAAAACAACCAGAAAAAAATTGGTGGACAGACCAACAAAATGTTACCTGACAAATCAACAAATACTAATACTTCTCCTAAATTAGATTTTCTGCAAAACAAGTTGAGTACAGTTCATCCTGTCCTTTAGGAACAAATCATTGGAGTTGACTGGTCTTTTTGTTTTAAATGTGGAGGAGCTGAAGGTAGGAGAGAAGAGTATCAAACTCCTCACTACTCCTGTGAACCTCTGCATCATTGGCCAGACTTCACAAACAGTTTTTGTTAATTCCTTTCTGGTCACTAAAATGGGAAGTCCAGGTATTACTTATAAACCAACACTTGGGCTTATAAGCCAACACAGAAAGGACAGAAGTCCTTCCTATTTTATCACTAAAAGATATCGCATAGAAGGTTGGATCTTACTCAGGGGAATCAAAGAAAGGATACTTCATATTTCAAGGAGAAAAAAACAGATTATGTGATCCAGCATTAGGTAGTAAATGCAGGAAGAAGGCGAAAGCCAATAACAACAACAAAATCCCTGAAATATTGTAATAATTATTTTATTTCTTATCAGGATTTCAGGTATAGTCCTCTTTTCACTCTGCATAATGTGAATAAGGAATATGAATATTCCTGAGATCTACATGAAGCTGAATGATTACTTATAAAGAGAAAGTCAGAATAAATAATGATAGTACTGGGAAACACATTTAACTAGGATCGTCTTTAGGTCAAAACTATTTTCTTTTTCCTGACTGTGTTTTGTCTTATCAAAAGCAAAACTAGTTACCAAACTGATTATATTAGCATAAATCAGTGTAAGGAATTTGACACTTAGGTCATCATTTCCCACTCTGTGAAAAGAATTTGATATAGAAACTCATTATGAATAGAATCATAAAAATGTAGACCTAGAGAGAAATGCAAGAAGCCCTGAAGTTCATCCTGTATTCTAAAACAGATTCAAGTATACCCTGTAGATGATATCCTTTCACATGTTTAATTAATTACATCTTGAAGTACTTTTTGATAGGTATTTGATGATATTGCACTTGTCTCCCATCAGCAGTCTGAAAGTTGCGTTAAAAAAGAAAATTGTATGCAACTGGCTTAATAAATTTTTGTGAATTTACATTCTCACTCATTCTCATTTTCAGTTACGAACCAACATATATGAATACTTACAAATTTAACATTGCATGATTTGTTGCAGTATCCGCTTGGGTATGGAAGCTAATCTATGATATGGTCTATTAATTCCTGGATCCTTCATTTTAATCCTCTTAAAAAATAACTAATGTTCTCACCCATTCAAGATCTTTGCGGTCTAACATTTCCTCCTTTCCTTCCTGATGTGCTTTGGCTAGTTCCAACTGAATCCTGTTGTGCACTTTTGAAGACACCTCTAAATGTTTTTTCAGTGTTCTTTATCTGTTTTGACCTGTCCCTCTTATTAAGTTGAATTGTGTTGAATGTACAGTTATCATTTTTACAGTTTTTAAAAAACAATCAAAAGGCAAAGCAACACATTTTATTGTCTTCATAATAAAGCAAAACACCTATGCTTCATGCCTTTTTAATGCCTTTATTGTGTTCTTTTTAATTTTTGTGGTTTTTTTATATATCTCATTTCATTATGCATTCATTAACACATTATGTTTCTTGATTTAGTCACAGCAAGCTTGCACTATGCTTTTATATACATCCTTAGTACTGTGTCTTTTGAGCCTCTTTATTTTATGACTTTTAGTTGATGTCTTTTGATACTGCAACAGTATCATGTAGGGAAATGCCAATTTTCCCTTAAACACTGAATATTGCCGCTAACAGCTGCTTCTCCTCTGAACTGTGCTATTCTTTGGGATGCCACCTCTTTTTGGAAATACGTCTTTCTAAAGCTGCTTCCTCCTTTTCTTTCTTTCTTTTCTTTTTTTTCAACCATGTGTTGAAAAGGCCATCATCCAAATTGCTTTCCATCTTCACTCAGTTTCTCAATCACTTCTTCACAGTCAGCCATGCAATGTGGGCTATTAACTTAGGCATATATCCCTGTAACCAGGATCCTTTCTATGTTTCTTCAGATTTTACTGAAACCTATGCTATCTGTTCTGTATTAAAGTTATCAGGGTATGCCTACAGGAGGATAAATGAAATGGATCAGGAGAATATAAGGATAAGTCATAAGCATGATCAATGTGATCATGAAAACTTGTTATTGTGAATGTTTTTCTTTTGGCATACATCTTGGCCGAAGAATATTCAAGGGAGGGACTTACTTAGGAAAGATAATGAAGCAGCATGATTGCATGCAGCTGGATTTGTTATTCAGACAGATTCTTTTCTCAGACTGTGACCCTCTGTAGGATGGCTTTATATAACTGTATATTTTTAAAAAGCTGTGTGAAAAACATAATATTCATACCAGTGAAATTTTAAATCATATCTAAAGAAAAATACTATTAAAGACATGTTATGGAAAGTCAATTCTCTCTGAATGACATTCTCTATTACACACAGTACCAGAGGAAAACATAACATTGCTTTAAAATCTTATTCTGGGCATACAATAAAGTTAAATGTATGTTTCATTGCCAGTAGAGAAATGTCATGATTCACTGGCCTTCATCGTGCCTGAGAAATACAAATATAAATCTGATCTCATCAACTACACTTTTGAATCAAACATTCAAACACCAAACAATAAAAGCCTCTGTTTTCTTTTTCGCTTCTTTTTTCTTTCTTCCCTGTAAATGTATTCCTTTTCTTCTAAAACTGATTTATGCAGCTTGCTTCTATATTTGGACCAGTCTGGGTATAAAGAAATGGCCAAGGACTTAAGACTATCCCTTAACCATAATCCATTGAAAGAATTACTCTGCCCAGTTGTGGGTATTTCCCACTTCTAGTACTATTGAATTTTGTGAGTTTTCCCCTAAGAAATGTAGAACAGCCTATCTTAGGTTTACCACATCTCCCAGATGCACTGAAAAACAAATTTGGAGTATAAATTCAGCCTATCTTTTATTCCTAGCAGGTGTTTGCTTGCTACACTTTTAAATTCAATCCCTCTTGTCAGTGAGAACAAAATGTTTCAAAATGGCGTGCTTTTGGTTTTAAAAACACTGTTTACAGCTGAGATGTGACCAAGGGATTTCACAACCTTAAATTCAACTGCTTAAAAAGGTTTCAAGAGAATATCTTCTGAGACAATACTCATATGTCAATGGCTCACTGATAGGGCAAAGTATTGAAAATAGACATATAGTCATATTTCTTATCCCATTAAAATTTTCTAGATTTCAAAAAACTGTCACTTCTCATTCAGTTTATATCTACAGAGATAAATTTATGTGACACAATTTGTCCTATCTCTTTTGCAATGTAGGGCTAATTTTTTGAAGTATCAATCTAATTTAAAAAATAAGCATAGAATCATAGAATCATTAAGATTGGAGGGGACCTTTGGAGATCATCTAGTCCAACACCCCTGCACATGCAGGGTCATCTAGAGCATGTGGCTCAGGATTATGTCCAAGCAGGTTTTGAACATCTCCAGAGAAGGAGATTCCACAACCTCTCTTGGGAACCTGTTCCAGGGCTCTGTTGCCCTCACTGTCAAGAAATTTTCCTTAAGTTCCTGTGGAACTTTTGATGCTTCCATTTGTGGCCGTTTCCTCTAGTCCTATCGCTGGCCACCACTGAAAAGAGTCCAGCCCCACCTTCCTCATTCCCTCCCCTAAGGCATTTATAGACACTGATCAGGTCCCCTCTCAGCCTCCTCTTCTCCAGGCTGAACAGGCCCAGCTCTCTCAGCCTTTCCTCATACGACAGGTGTTCCAGACCCTTGATCATCCTCGTAGCCCTGTGTTGGACTCTTTCCAGTAGTTCCACGTACCTCTTGTACTGTGGAGCCCTAGTACAAGTAATGAACTTTGTCAGTGTGACCAAGTGGGAAGATTTAAGCTTTTCTCAGTTTTTGATTGCCTATCTCTCTGTTAACATCAATCACAAACAAATTTGATCTGGAAAAGAAAGATTTAGAGATTCTCTGGCCCAGTGCATAAGTGATGATATCTGCCTGTCTCAAGGAGGACACCTTAAGAGAATTTTCTCTCATATGAGGCAATTGAGAGCAGTGAGTATCGTAGTGAAGTGGTGTCTCATTTCACTGCCAGGACAGAAGGAAGCTTTTGATTTGAAAACTTTTGAATTAGCTTAATGAAGAGAAACCAACTGAAGGTGATTTGCAGATGAAATGGTCATAATACCTAATTTAACCATCACTGGTGTTTTCCAAGACTGAGTTGAAAGTGGGTCTTGCTTTTCCTTCATCTGTCTACCCCCTACTTCTCCTCATTTCTGTGATTATCTTGTAGGGCATGGTGGTCTCTCTTTACAGGAGCAGAAAGAGGAGTTTGGTGAGATCTCACAAGAGCAAAAGCTGAGCTCAACAGCTAGTCTATAGTCTAAAAATGTGCCTGTAAAGGAAGAACTGTGATGTGGACTAGAGACATAGATTTTCTTCAGTTCTTTCAAAGACATGAACTTTTTGTCACAGGTTGAAGACTTTCATCATCAGCATCACTAATGAGCAAAATGAAGATGCTAGCAAAATTAAGAGCCAAACAATGTGCAGTGAAGTTTTTTTTTAAGGCAATGATTTTTTAATTACTATTATTTTTTAACGACCATATTTGTGGCAACATGAGACACAGTGCAGAAAGTGTGTGTTTTTATCTTTTATCTCAGGAATAGAAGTTAAGGTTCAGATTTTTTTCAGTGACAGAAAGGAGTTTAAAGTCTTAGATCCACTCTCCAAACACTGTAGAATATTATTATATTATGACACAGTATAATAAGACTATGATACTATATTATATACTATAAATGATGTACTATGTATTACGATATACTGTATATACTGTAGCTTTGAATTCACTGTATTCATCAGTCTTCACTTTAAAGGTCACATCATTCAGTGAATTCAATACTCTTCACTTTCAATGTCATGGATTCATATTTATCTTCATAGGCTTTGTTATGATCTGTGGAAAGTTAGTGTTAATCTAGATTTCATGCTGAATATGTCTTCAAAGCCGTTTTATTTTTGAACATTAAGTTTATGATAATTTCCAGTAGTCCTATAGCTTAGTGACCAACGCGTATCATGATATGCCTTGGAATCAGTCCCTGATTATAGTAACAAATATGATGGCTCCTCCTGGGAGGATGAGATGTGGGAGGTTACCAGGGCACGCCTATAGAAACTGAAACATGAAAAGCTCTCATTTATATATAATATCGACATGGTTATAAAATGCAGTATTTGCAAGCTCCTTAATAGCCTGAATCTAGCTTCTTGCTTTTTATTGCATTTATTTACATTTACATTTGCACTTAATATGCTTTTCAGATGGATATAATATTTCTTTGAAATACTAAAATGACGTGCTAAAATGATTTAAAAAAAGTTAAAAAGAAATGAAAATGTCAAAAATGAAAATACAAATGGAAAAAAATGCACGGTTTTCATATTAAAAACCAAGTACAATAACATATCACAATTAAATAATTATATTCCTCTAAATGAGGACTAATATTAATGCTTTCAATGAGGCTGAGAGCTTTAGTCTTCGAAGAGTCCCTTATAATAAATGGTTTAACATGAGGAAAGCCAGCAGGATGGAGCCCATGATCAAATTAGAAAGCACTAGACTTAATAAAGTTTGAAAAAACTTTTGAACATGTGTGCCGCCTTCTTCCTCATGTACATTTGAAGGAAGTCAGTACTTTATAATTATAGCATGCCACTAATTTGTTTCAAAGGTAATTATTAAAACACAAAATGATTTTCAGGCATCTGTAACTTCATACAATCTAATTTTAGAGATTGACCTATCTTTGTACCACAGTTACATTTCAGTTTAACTAAAATATTACTCTTATATTTCCTGATACAGTACCTTCAAAATATTTTTTGTCAAAATGTATCTTGTTGATAAGTTTTAGAGCTGTTTTTAACCATGTTTTTGCATTATGAAAATAAATAGATTTATCAATTCTTTCCAAACATGGAAATAATGCAAGTTATTCGTGATTATATTAGATTTATTTTTCATATCCTAGCAGGGTGTGCTATTGGCAGAAACTAATATTAAGAACAATGGTTTATCATTGTGAATAAAATTTAGCATCAGAAGATTTAATATCACCTTGTTTGAGCTTCAGTTATAAATGGAGGATTCAAAATCAGTGATTAAGGATACAACTTATTCTTAAACATCTGTATAAAAACTAAGACTATAATTTAGATAATATAAAAATTGTCTTCATGTCTGATAAAGAGGAATATGACAACTATTTCTTCAAAAAAGATTATTGATATCACATATTGTTAATAATTAACTTTTTGAATTTAATGTGGCATTGAATATCTAAAATTATAAGCGAAAACCTCTAAAGATAGTACTGCATCATCTTAGCTCAGTCAATGTATTATTGGTCTTTGACTTTTATAAGATTGACTGTGGTGAATGTTTCAATAGTCTTCAATATTTATACCTGGTGAAGCAAAACTTAGAAAGGAGATTTCTTTTTCTGTTAGATCAACTGATATAGTTGGAAAATCAGACAAGTTTGGGTTCACAGAAACCCTTCTTTTGTTTTGAAATGGAAAAAGCAAAATTCAAAGAGGAGTACAGGTAGAAAAACATTGTCTGATTCCAACCTAAACCTGTTACTCAATTAAAACACTTTAAGACAAATGGTGATTGATAATTTGCTGAAGCAAGAGCAGTAAGCTGAGAACTGAGAATGTGGTTAGTGCTACTGGAAAGACATATAATTAACCCTTTTGATAAATGACATATCCATAAAGGAGGGTGGGATATAAGGAAAATTATTATGAGATGAAACTGTTCTTCCTGATTATAAAGCCCATTTTGAGTTGTGAATTTTAGCTCCAAAGCATATGTTTTGAAAGCTTTTGAAGGATCAAAACCAAATTTTGAATAGTGATTTCATAATAATGTTCTCCTTTAGGAATGAGTATTCTGCCTTTCATCAGTAATCTTTGTGAGTTCATTCTGAAGCTTTCATATTGCCTGTTTATCCATGTAGCGACTTTTGATGTCTGAATAAATTTATAATATATTGTTGTGAAGTTGAAATGGTCAAATTTGGCATGTATTGCATCATAGAAATTTGCTTCTGATCATGAAACAAGTGATGTCAGGGGATTAAGATGCAATTTTCTTTCATGATATATTGCAACAGAATAACTGTAAATTTTTGTCTAGGAGGGCATGTAATAAGCAGGGAAGTGCTATTAATGGCAGTGTCCTTTCTGAAAATTACTAATTTTTAGCATATTTTCTGTTGGTTTATTCAAAGACAGAATCTGTTTGCTTCTTAAGAGTTTTCTTATTGAGAGAAAGTTGCCCTAAAATTGATAATATACTATCTCAAGTTTAGAGCAAATTTACTCTAGAGCATTAGGATCAGGAGGCCTTCATGTCTATTATAACTTTCTTTTTTAAAAAGTAGCTCACTCTTTGAAAGTAGGCACGTTGATCTGTGGACATTTTTTTATATGTTAATTTCTGGTTATGTTTCTTATGTTCAAGGTTTGTGCTGATGGCATGTTATACAGACAGTTTGTATGAGGGGTGAAATTTATGGTATTGCAGGGAAAAGCAGTGATGTGTGTCTTTGTATCTGTTACATGCACACTCACCTCTAGCTATTCTTAGTTTGGGTTCTTTGTAAAATTGCAAACTAGATTGTCGGTTACCATTAGTTACATTGTTTTTCACAATGCTAAACATTTTCCTTCCATGTGTTTGCAAAAGCAAAAGCACTTATACCTGTACCCTAAGACTTTGGTCCAACTCTTGCCCTTTCTTTTCTGTCAGTCATATTATATTAATTCTGAAACAGAAAAGAGGTCAGAAGTCATTCACATTTGATATTAAAAAAAAAGCTAATATAGAAAACAGAAAAAAATTGCCTTCACTTATACACCTTTACATAACTTTTCTTCTAATAAATAGATTGCTATAATGTCAAAATTTCCTACTTCCGAATCAAAGACTTGATTTAGTTGGCAGTTTTCTCTGACCATAGAAGTGTTCTATTTATTCATAGAGTAATGAATTACTTGGAGTAATTAGCATACTGATTTCAGTGCAGCATTAAATTCATATCTTCTGAGATTGTATTTGTTTTATCTCATCCAAAAGCAGTCAGTCCTTTGTTGTCTGTAGGATTTAGTTTTAACTGGAAACAGATGTGAAGGAAAGGGGAAAAATAATATATATATATAAGACATAACTTGAAATACCTCACACAGTGAATATTTCTGCAATAAGAAGTAAGAGTTTCAAAATGGTACCTGGTCCTGCGGCAAGACAAACTTCTTTGAAATGTGAAGACTTAGAGAATTACTGCTTGACACAAATTCCTACTTAACATCACAACTAATATCCAGCAGGCTGGCAGTCTCTATCTTATGCTGACAAATCTACTGTGCAAATTATGGCCACTTATTTTTGTCTGGAGAAAAAGTAGAGAAATTGATGTTTTTACTGAAGGAGAAAAACTGCTACAGCAGAATATGTTGTTCATACTAATTGGAACCTCTTCTAGTCTACGTGTAAAGATCTTGAATTGTCTCTTATTGTCATTACTCATTCTAGAGTCACTCCACTGAAGTAATAATCACACTGCCGAAGTAGAAGCACTATGTTTAGGAGGCAGGTCAAACTCAAAGTATAGCTAATGGAGCTAATTTTCCCTTTTCATTTATGTCATATTGCTTTTGACTCTCATCTTATTTGTTTCCAGTAACAGAAAATCTAACACATTTAGCATTAGCAGTTAATTAACTGTCCTTCATTTTTGACAGCTTTCTTTAAGTACATAGGCCTTTAGCATAAAATGGTCACTCTATATTTAGCATTCACAACTGAGCTGTGTCCCTTGCACTTCAATATTTAATATTCTGTACTCTTGTTCTTTTTCCTTACATTGCAACTAAAGAGAGAAACATCATTATTTTCTGTCTTCATTTACTGTTACTTGCTGGGAGTAGGATGGCTTTTTCATTGAGTAACAGTCTGTGCAGAATTCTTCCTGACTGGAGTAATGCCAATCTTTTTCTGATACTGATAATTTGCCTGATAAATTGCCTTTACTTGTGATATATGATGACTTGCAGGGCTAATAGATTAAAGCCTGTGAAGACAATTCTTTTGATGTATTTATTCATTTAATTTGAGTCTACATAAACTTGAGAAACACAAGTGTTTTAAGCAATAGACTTGGTATGAGCTTTAAACTCTGAATATTTCAAGCTTAACAAAACTCAAAACATAGGATACAAAAGTCATCTGAGAAGATGAAAAGACAATAAACAATACCACATCCAGGAGAGCAAGGAACTCTATTACTTGTGTCTTCCAGATCCTGTTGACTAAGCGAGATTCTTCTGTGAATTTTAACTCCTTTTGAGACTGTTTCAGCAATGTCAATACAACAGACAGGTTCATACACAGCTCCATATTCCACTCATTTTCCCTGGATCTTTTACTTTACAGCAGCTGTGTAGTGTTTAGAGGTAAAGTCAAATAACCTTTTTTTTTCAGAGATTTATGTAGTGGCCTGTTCCTGAATCAGTATCACAAATAGCAGAGTCTGTTCAGACAGCTCTCATGTTTTCTTAAGCATAATAACATTGGTGCCATGGATAAGCATTTTTCTTACTTCTTTATTGAAACAAGTGGTTGGTTTTGCACTCAAAATGTTGTGTATGGCCAAACAAGAAACACATTTTATATATAATGCCAAAAATTATTTTTAGTATAATTGAAATTTTAACAGTCTAATCCAAGATTTATGATTAGTCCAGATTATAGAAAAAGAAAGAACACGTCCATGTGGAAAAACTTTCAATAATGAAGCAGTTAGAATTGTTATACTCACAACTCTTAATTTCTACTTCTTTTCCTTGTCTTATGCTCACACTTCCCTTGTGTCCCTTGCTCCCTTGTGCCCTAATGTTAGTGGTTTCATTCTGGCATTTTCAGTGAGTTGTCAGAATTTCTGTCGTCCTCCAAGAAGAAAATTATGTTCATATTGATGGTTTCTATTCTTCTTCAATCTGGGATCCATCTAAGGTCATTTTTATTTGTTTGCTAACACACTTTTACACCTTATTCTTTCTTCATTGGTCTGTATCTCTGAATTGTGTCCATATTTTCTAGATATATAGCCCTGTACACATGCTAGATCCTATTTGTTACCTCCAAAACCATTTTTGTCCAGCTCCAAGACTACATTCTTTAATTGACCATCAGTGGGTTGTCTATATCTGTGAGGCCTCCCCAGACTGTCCCATTTTTATCTATGCCACATCCTCTCTTTCCACTTCTCAAGGACTCTACTACCATATCAACCTTGTATTTCTCTATGTTACATGACTATGCTGAGTCCTCAAACTGTGGTGGCACCATACACAGATAAACAAAATGAAACAGATTGGTCATAGACACAAAATAAATTAGAAAAAAAAAATGTTGTTACAGCTAAACCAAGTTAAAACAAAGCTGTGGACAGGTGAAGAAAACTTTAAACAGAATAAGCCTCACAAGTCTCAGCCCTGAGGCCTTGCAAAGTTTATAGCCACTGGCAGGGGTGATACCATATTGCAGAACTACATGGTTATACTGATGATTAATAATCCAAATGTCTATGGATGCAAAAGAACAGATTGCTATTTTCCCACGTTCTCCTGGCATGAGTCCATTAACTGGCATCTGATCTTCCACATGTAGTAACATTTCACAAGGTAATAGCTTTCACAGAATCACAGAATGGTTAAGATTGGAAGGGAACTCTGGAGATCATCTAGTCCAACCCCCCTGCACAAGCAAGGACACCCAGAGCACATAAAGACCTACAGCTTTCCAACATGTACTAGCTGGAAAATTAATATAGTTTATTAATTTGTTTAAAACAAAATGGGTGTACTTGCTTGCAAAGAACCATTTAAGGTAAACATTAGCCTAATCTGACACATCTAATAAACAGCTAATCTTTGAAGTCACAGAAGAGAATTATTCTTACATCACTCTATCAAGACACTGGGTACAGTCATGAAAAGATTCTAGATCAGCTATTGGCAAGTGCAACAAATTGTCATGGAAATATTTAAGAAATTTCCTTCCTCCAGTTCCCTGCTTTCTGTTTCTTTGTGTTTTTGCTCATCCCTGTGTGACAGTGAATGCAGAGCAGCTCCACAGTGCAGGGCAGACCTTGCTATGGGAGCAGTGAATGAGGCTTCCCTCTTAGGCCTCACAATAAAGGCTTGGAAACCTCTACAGCAGGTCCCAAATGAGGAAAAGACTTGAAAACACGTGCCCAGATTTGATCACCAGCACAAAAATCGCTGTGTCTGGAGGATCAGTTTTCATCAACATGCCAAACCTTGGCAAAATGCTTTACGGGATGATGAGCTGCTAAATAATAGTCACACCTTCTGTACTGCCCACTATTGCAGAATAACTGTAAAATGGGAAGAGAGACATCCAGGTCTTGGATAGGAGTCACTGCGAGGACCTGGCACCAACCCTTTGCCCGCAGCAGGGAATGCTTCCAAGCTGGTGGGCCAGCTTCCTGGTTCTACTCTGGGACTCAGGCAGCCATCTGGCACATTACTCTTCCCCAAGGGTCACCCAGGCTCAGTGCCTTCAGCCAAAACCTGGCAGACAACCAAAAAAGATGTATCAAAAAACACATGTTCACAGAAACATCCTTCTTTTGACAAATCAGCAATTTCTGAAAGAAGAATAAGAAAAAAGTGAGCTCTTCATGAAAGTTCACACTTGACTGTAATGATTAATACCCTTTTAGTGATGCTTAGTATGGCATATAAGAAGTGGCAGCATTCCTTGAAGTGGTTCCTTCCATTTGTGTTTACTTTTGCATTTTCGCATTCATCAGCAAAGTTCAGCTGTTATCAGGTACAACAGGAATTATACACTTCAAATTTTAAAGTCTTCCTAGCCACAATTTTAAGTAATCAAAGCTTTTATAAACTCTCTGTTAAATGATAATTTAATGCTTAATTAATGTATCTTAAAGGATAAAATGAATAAGCCCTAGAAAACAGAACTCTGAGTGCAGCAATTAGGCCTTTAAAGTGATTAAATGAAAAGTTGAACTCCATTGGGGTACAAGCTCAAGCTGTCATTAAAATAATATATTTTATGTATCATTTATCTTATTTATTTCTGGTATTCCAGTGTGATATTGTAGTGAAACTGAGCAATTTCTTTTAGAAAAATAGCTAGGAAAACAAAAACTGTTAAAAATATTTTTAAGGTATGGGTCACTATCATTATAATCTACTGGGTCTTTCTTTTTCTATATATAGCTATGCGTTAAGTTTCTACCTTTTTTTTTTTTTCTTCTTTGTACTCTGAGGTAACTTTTTTGTACTCTCAAACACAAATATTCTGCCAAAGTGATGACTTTCAAGAAAAAAAGAAGTATTACTCTGAACATTTGGGTAAAGTAAAAAGTAAAAAATAAAAAACACCGGAACGGGGAACGGGGATTTAAAACTCCACCCGCCGACAATCCTGCGCCTGGGTGGCAACTAAAATCCCACGAGGTCAAGGTCCTCTCGCGACAAGGGGTACACTCGCGCTTGGGTACCAAGGCAGCATGTCCTTTTTACCCCCTGATTTGCTCAAAGCTTTAATCCTCCCTGCCCACCCAGGAGAGCGAGGCAGTCCCCTTACCACTCCCGCTGAGCTCTGCCGGAAGGCGAAGCAGGCCCCAGGTGAGAATCGCAGGAGGGAATCCTCAGGATTAGCAAGCAGGCACTGGCAACTTCGGAAGGGCGTCTTACCCGCCCGCCGCTCTTGCAGCCTGATGCAGGCCCAAGCGAGGACAGCACGGAATTAGGAATCAAGTACAGACAGCAAATCCGGAACCAGAACCAGCAAATCCAACTTTATTCAAAGGTAAGGACTTATATAGGGTTTGGAAGGGGCGGAGAATAGGCGGGGAATGGGAGGAGAATAGGAGGAGAGACAATGACAATTGGCTGAGACCCATCGCTGGTTGGGCGGCCAGGAGCGGCAGACCGCTCCTGGCCCCCACCTTTGGGGTTCCAGGTGCTTCTAGAAGGGTCCCCATATGCCACAGTCAGGCCAGCTGCCCTGACTGGGCATGCACCGACACAGAAGGTCGTACAGGGGGCACCAGGACCCCCCTGTACATTTCCTTACTGCGCGTGCGCAGCACTCGGGTCACCTAGGGGACACCATTATCCCCTATGGGGAACCCTAAACTCTAATTTTTGTCTTCCTACATTTGGGCTTGATCTGGGGCTTTGATGTATAAACTTTGGGCAATTAAAATGTTGGATTTTCTGTGAGATTGAGTTAGGCAGGTGTGTAAGGTGTGCTAGTTAACGATTATGGCTGGAAAATCTCTTCTGGCTACTTCAAGAACAAATAAAAGTTGCAAACATTGAAATAAAAATGGTCACTGAGATATGGGAGAACCACAGACTGGTTGAGGTTGGCAGGGACCTCTAGAGATCATCTAGTCCAACCCCCTGCTCCAGCAGGGACACCCAGAGCACGGGGCACAGGGTGGCATCCAGGCGGGTTGGGAAGGTCTCCAAAGAAGGAGACTCCACAAGGAGCCTCTCTGGGCAGCCTGTGCCAGGGCTCTGTCACCCTCACAGGAAAGAAGTTCTTCCTCACACGGAGATGGAACGTCCTGTATTCCATCCAGAGATGAGCAGAGGGGCAGGATCCTCTCCCTCGACCTGCTGGCAACGCTCCTCCTCATGCAGCCAGGATCCCACTGGCCTTCTAGGAGGCCGTGACTCACAGCAGAAAGACTATGAACAAAAAGAGGTTTCATTAGCTTAAAATATAAAAAGTCAAGTGCTTATTATGTTTATTAAAGTACATGATCAGACTAAAGCACGTAGGACTTGCAGCAATTACTGTATATCTTAACATAATCTGGGAATAAAATCATCCTCTCTGACAATACAAAGCAAGGGTAGTGAAGAACACTATTGAAATCCAAATTTTGATATGTCACATTCCTAGGCTGAATATCCTAGTAGAGAAATATTATGGTCTTGCTATGGCCATTCAAGCTCTAAAAAGCCAAAGAATAGGATAGCTGATGAAGTTCAGTCTTCAGATGTTGTTTCTGCAATAGAGGAGGTAGC
This sequence comes from Crypturellus undulatus, assembly GCA_013389825.1. Taxonomy (NCBI): domain Eukaryota; kingdom Metazoa; phylum Chordata; class Aves; order Tinamiformes; family Tinamidae; genus Crypturellus; species Crypturellus undulatus. The sequence continues at coordinate 63,671 of VWPW01030256.1, read as the reverse complement.
TGAGATGCATGCCAAAGAGTTCCTTGATTGCTACAGTTAAAAGGATGGTATTGCAAAATACATTCTGTTTAGCCCCCCAAAATGGACTGTAAAGTGCAACAACATAGGAACAGTTTTAGTAACAACTGGACTGTCTTTGCTGCGGAATCGGCCAGTCAGGTTAAAAGCCCAAAGTAAGTTATCCTTGCTGCAATTGCAGCAAGTGCAATTGTTACACACCTTCTCAGTTAGAAACTTGCCATTTTGCACAGTTGTTTTTATATATAACATATTATATAGCTGACTTTCTTCTAATCTTCCCAGTGCTTGGGATCGTGTACAGTATACAGTAACATAAAAAATGATGTCCATTGGGAGATTTGGCACAAATTAAGACCTCTTTGAAGTCTGTTTCTGTATCCAATCTTACATAAACTCTATTGTTCTCGTGTTGGTTACTTGCAAATGATCTTTTTTCCTTTAATATACGTGGTCATTATTCCAATTTTCTTAATATAAAGAAAATACAGAAAGAAAAATACTGTTAGTTGCACATTGCAGACATAGTAGAAAAAAATAATTTTGAGGGAAAATGAGCACTATTATCAAGTTAAGAATGTAAAAAAAAATTAGAGAAAATAAAATCTAGTGATATATTGGCTCATTTATAAACATCTTCCTATTCTAGATATGTAGATACAAGATATCTGCTGTCCACTAGGACATACATTCCAAGAAATTGGTTGCCCCAGGAAAACCTCTACATAACAATGTGGTGAATTTAGCTCATGCTTTTGTCCTACCAGCTTAGAGACAGATGAAAAATATCTAGATAAATCTATTTGAGTAGAAAACACTAGTTTGTTGAGATTGAAATGTTTGCTTTGAAATGTTTGANCCTATCCTAACTTCCCCACTACCGTACTCCCGTTGGACCCTGTCTGAGCTTGGCTGCATAGTACTGCCTGATGTGTCTATGTGACACTCCCCATTTTTGTTCCGGATGCCTGACAAACTACCCTATCGATATAAAGACCCTGGAAACACTCTGTTCCTCCTAATCCATTGATGGGCAAGAAAGCACCAGGGTTTGTGATACTGGGATAGTAAGATTTGATCTAGGCTTGCCAATTTTAGGATATTAAGACATGCAGTCACTGAACTTAAAAACATACTTACGAGGAAGTCTGAGCTACAGTCTTAACAATGGTCAGAGCTTTGAGGTCTTAGTGCTAGGGATGCTGGAATTACTTTGGTCTTGAAGTTTCATAGGGAAAATCATTTTTTCTTTTTTTTTGTTTGTTTTTTTTGTTTGTTTGTTTGTTTTGTTTTTCAGTGTTGCTACTGCTAATACCTGTAAGTCAGATAATGTCTTCCAGTATGACAATCATTGACTTCCTTCTCAGAAAATATATTTTTTTTGTGTAAGATAAAATAGCTGTTACTTCATATAGCATGCAGTGCTTTGTAGGATAACACTGCAGAAAGACCTATTCCACAGATGCGGGTCTTATACATCCTCAAACTAATATGAATTTCAGAATGTTAAAGGTGATGATTCTGGATGTCAAGCCTTGAGTCCTGTTTGACTTGAGTATTTTAGGATCATTTGAAGACATTGTCTTGGCATAGTTAAGAAGAAACACCTGAACAAGCAATGTGGATTGATAGGAAGTCTGATACAAGATGGTCATGCTCTGTCTCCTATACTGCTCCCAAATTCAAAAATTTTTGATACTGTCTGTAAAGCTTTTTTTAATGTTATAACAGATTAGATAAAATAAATTTTAAAAAGAAAAAAGAGGTCAATATACTATGTTAAACTGAAAGACCAAAGACCTAAGCTATGAAAGCCCTCCTGACAACAATAATTGCTTGGTGGATTGGATATGAAATAAAGAAAAACAAGGAGCGAATTTTGCATACTGCCCAAATCTGACAAACCAGATTTGGTTTACAGTCTGGCTGAGATGCAAGTTCTCCAGTCTCCAGCTTGCCTGTGAGGAAGCATGTGAGTGAATGGTTCTGATTTGAGCTCACTTTTATGGCAGCGGAAACACCCACGCTAACAAATATTTGGGATGTTTTGAGGTAATGTTTTAATGTAGTGATCCAATTATCTTGGCATCACATGAAGGCAGAAACTAACTCTATGTAGGTTACCACATACCTAACAGCTTTCAGCCACCTACACCTTTGTCAATGCACGGGATGAGAATTTTTAACATGCCTGCAAAATATGTTGCTGTTCCACTTTTTTTCTTGCTCCACTATCTTTTCTTATTTAACTACCTCATGTTAGGAAGTTAGAAAAAAGAACAAACCTCAAACACCTAGAACAGACCACGGAAATTATCTTGACACTTTTTCTGCATGTTAAGCTAAGGAAAATGGTTCATTTTTTAACAAATAAAAAAGAATGTAAAACAAATGTGCCAAAACCTCCTGGGAAATGCATGGTTGTATTTGGGCACATGATTGCATGGGGCCTTCTTTTTTGAACATCTGAAGTGTAGGTGGATTTACGGAAACAAAACCTTAAAAGTCAGTATTACTTATATTTTGTTGTCTTTGCACGCTTGCCTGTGTTTCCTGTGGGACAGCCATCTGTCCAACTCCATGTGCTTGATAGGATACGTCATGGTACACCACAAAGATTTTGAATGCTTTTATGTCTATTCCCAATCTCAAACACAAATTCAGTTCCTTAGTGACACCCTGTTGGTCAAGAAGTCAAGAACTTTCTTTATATCACATGTAGGCTTTAGTGGCTAAGGAATAAAACTATGAAAAGTGACTGTAAAGAGTGTTTTCCTCAAAGTAATTTAATGATTTGTTTACATTTTGCATGAGGATTTCTATTGACAAGACCTATATAACACTACAAGAGTATTTGATGGTAAATCATCATGTGAAAGGATTATTGGTATTTCTAGTTAAATTAAAATTCTTTGTAACAGCAGAATACTTTCTTCCCAACTGAATAATGATTCACAAAAATCATGGGCAGAATAAAAGTTATGAATTGCATACATATATAAGTTTCCAAATCAATATATTTTTCAAAACATTTTTAAATCAAAATACTGTGTTGAGTCAAAAGCCTTAGAAAAGTCGAAGTGTTTTACATCAGAATCCTTTACTAAACATGATCATTAAAACAGCAAAGTAGTCAGATAAGATCTAGTGGCTTTCCATAAAATCATTAATCATTCCATTAACTGCTCATTAACACAGTTATCAGCTATTCCTGTAGCTACTAATGTCAATCAGATTGGTCTATTTTTTATCACTTTGTTTTAGAAATGTTCTCAGCACAACATTAACCTTTTTCAGTCTTTAGGAACTTCCCTGATATTCAAAGAATTATCCAGAAGAGCTAATCACTAACCAGAGAAGTCCTTCCTCTTTGAAATTATTAGGTGGAAGTTTAAAATATTTTTAACAGTTGATGTCTAACATTTTTCTGAAACACATCTGCAAGTTCTCAGAAAAAATGTCTTTTTTTTTTTTTTTTTTTAAGGAAATTACTGAAAAAGTTACCCCTCCTTTTTCAGCTTAAGAAAGGGACAGAGAGAATAAGCAAGGCACAAAAGAAACAGAAGCAAAGTTTCCTCTGGGGAATAAAGGCCAATGAATTATACTGTCTTACTGTATGAACAATCTAACTGATGTCGATGAAACTATTCTGTAAGTAAAGGTGTACTATAGCTAAAATATTAGGAAGATTAGAAATTTATTAGAATAAAACAGAACTTGTGGATTGAAGCTAAAGCTCTAGTATGCATCTAAGGAGAAAATTGTACGAATATGTAGAACTGAGTGGTGCTGAGACAAAGAATGGGATCCATGTAGCATAGACTTAGCTATGTACAATTTAGGCATTATTCTTAGCTGTTCATTTAGGATTTCTTTATAATAAGTGGAAAGCAGCAAGAACATTCAGAGAACAACTCCTTCCATAGGAATGCACAGATGAGGATGGCTCAGCTGCCTTTTATGGCTGCCCATCTGTTTTCAGGCAATCCTGAGAAATTAGATTAAACTAGATGGCTAACATTTATTTGCCTAAAGAAGGGTGAGATGAATTCCATCCAACATGACTGATCCAAGAATATCTAGAAGATCTAAAATAATAGAAAAACCTTACACTGTTTCTCCCAAGTCTTGCACAGTAATATATTCATTATGCAATTGTTTCTAGCTGAGATCAGTTTACTGAAATAAACTGTGTCAGCTTATATGCAATTTGCATTTCAGACTTAGATTTTTTATTGATTTTTCATATAGATCAACCCTTAAAGAAATGCCAGATATTGTACAGTACTTTGCTCTAGTTGGAACAAAATCTCTCCTGAATAAAATATGAATACATTTATAATCATTGTGTGACTGATTGTACATGAAAATACTAATTTAATATATTAGCTATATGTAACTTTTTCTTGTATCTTGCTTATATGGAATACAAACATTATGAATATTATAATCATATGAGAAAATACAGTGTAGCCTTACAATGTCTTCTCCCACCATATTACAATGAATTTGTAATAACTTAACATATATGGGATAAGATATTTGCTAAAGAATTCTTACTTTATGATGCGTAAGCTTTATTATGCATAAGCATCATAAAGTCCTCAATAGCTGACATTCTCACATGATTGAGGTCTCAGAAGCAAGCATATTTTGGTGATGTTCAGCACCTAACCCATGGTTCAGGACACCCGAGATTCAGAATTTGGGCTGATATGCAATTCCAGACTTAAAGACTGTTGCCAATGAAGCTTACAGAGCTACCCGCCTCGTCCTGAAGTGGACACCTCTGTAAGGTCCACTGAGTCTGTGTAGCTTCCGCTGAGTAAGACAAGGTTCAGTTGCCTAAACACAGGCATCCAATGTCATTTAAAGCACTGTAGGGTGCATGACTTCCAGCTGTACTAATTGCAAACTGATGAGATGCTTCTGTCCCTTCATCAATTTCATACAGATGCCTTGGATAATATAGAGCATCTCAGATATCACCAGGCGTCTGGATTGAATTCTCCACTGATTATACTGGGAACTCAGACACCTTGCTTGCATGTAGATACTCTAGCATAGACCAACATTCACATGTCCCATTTTGGACCTGAATCTCATCCTAAGTAACTTTCCACTAGAAACCTTTAGGTAGCTCTCTCTTCTTTTTCTTCTCAGAGCATTGCTGGCAAATATTTACAGGCCAGGATTTTGCAAATATGCTTAAGCAAATAGGCTTATTTAAGCTTCTTGCAGTGTGACTTTCTCCTGGAAAGCTACAGATATGATTGCTATCTTAAAAATGCATGGTGGTGATTTTTCCAATCACTAATTTTTAAAAGAGAAGAATTTTATGAATGCATGTGTGCAATTGATATACTCTGAGAGTCCTTACAAAAAGATTGGCCTCGAGGTTCTTTGCCAACATTCTTATCAACAGGGAGGTGTGCACACAGACAGAACTCCTGAAAAATTCAAACATCAAAGACGGTTAAGCATTTAATAAATTATGGCATCTGTAAGGTTAGATAAGAGTTGTGCAACTCACATTATTTCTGATCATACTACAGTTTAGAATCTGAGTTCTAAATCTAATATGTTTATCCTATTCAGGGACATTTTCTCTGGTAAAAAACAGAATTTTGATTCTTTCTTCTTTGTTCCATGTCAAAATGAATAGTGTGACTCTCCTTTCCCGGATATCTTGTTTACTCACTTCTCTCTCTTATGTGCACATTATGTTTACTCTGTGATACGAGAAAAGAGCAAGATTTTGCCCATTTAACAACTAGTCAAGAGGAGAAGGGAGGTGAGTTGCTCAGTTAGTTAATTATTATCATCTTTATGTGCTATCAACTATAAAGAAAGCCTGTGGAGATGTGTTAAGTGCCTCTTTGGGTCTCTTACTTGTATAGCAGTGTAACTAGATCTAATTTTGAAGGTTAAGTGAAGAGGAACAAACACCTTAGCTAAGTGTTTATCCATAGACAGAAAAATGCCTTCCTGGCAGAAGAGGAACTGTGGATCTTTAAATACCTCAGTGTTATTAAAAATCTTAGACCTCAGCAAATGATTGAAAGTATTTCAACAACAGAGAAGTGGTGACTGAGACCTCTTCTGCTAAAACAGATGGTGCTTGACACTTCCCTGGAAGAACTTGTCAACCCCAGTACAAGAGCAGGTCATGTAGATTACAGGAAAAACAGAGAATGTTTATACTAAAATTATGACTACATAATTAAAAAAAAAATAATATTATGCAATTATTATTATTATTACAGAAATGCCAGGTAGGGCAACATGGATGACATGGCAATTACGACAGCCTGTGTAAGATATAGGTGGTATGACAGTTTGGAGAAAGCCCTACCAGGCTTTCCAGGATGCAAAGACTTATTATACTTGTATAAATGAAAAATACATATGTTTCTAGACACTTATACATAGATACCTATCTCCTTTGACTTCTGTGGATGACATACATAGATATAGACTTACATAAAGACAGCAAAATGTACACACATGTAAGAAGATCAGGAGTGAGTTGTCTTACTGACAGGCATTTAGTGCTGTGTCTTATTTTACCTAAGACACCCACTTACGAGGAGACTTACTGTCTTCTGGAGCTTCATCTGGAAACCTGTAAGAAAGAAAGAACGTATCTCCCATTCTCTCCTGTCCAGTCCTATAATGTAGGAGATACTTTGAATTCCTAATTTACTCAGGACTTAAATGTCTGAAGCTGATTCCACTATGCCAGGACTTTCTAAATCTGGATTTGATGCTTTTTCACTTCACGGGAAAAGCAAATAAATTACCAGTAATCTTTTTTTAGAAAGAAAAGTAGATATAAGGGCAAGAAGAACTGACATATTCAATGATTAGTCATTGTTAAGTTTCAGTAATGTATTTTTTCATGAATAAGATTTCTCTGTCTGAAACTTCTTATATTAAAAAGCATTACACCTGTTTTATGATTCAGAGCTTCAGCAAAAATAGTTTCTTTCAAAGGTAACAAGACTGAGTACCTTATCAAGGATGATCCTTAAAACCCAAGTACTTTCTTAGTGTCTTGCTTGCCTGGGTTATGCAACGTATTGTGCATTTTTTAGATACGTATTTTACCATCTGTATTATTATGTGCAAAGCAAATTCAAAAACAATCTATATTTATATAAAAGATAACGTGCATCCAAAATATGTTTTTTAAAAATACAAAAACCTAGTAAGATGCAATGAGTTTGTATATTAAGGAGTTCTGAATTGGGATCTCTGGAAAATTTATTGAAATCATTTCAGAAATTCCTTTTCCAAGCTGTCTTCTCTAATCTTCTATATGTGATCATACCTAGGAAATCAAAAAAGTGAACATATGCTGGTTCATGACCCAAAAGAAAATCACATTAGCTTTCAATATCCTCTTTATTAATATAATCAATTAATGAAATGAGACTAAGCAGTATCCTGTCACCTAAAATAAATCATAGGAAAAAAAAAAAAGCTTCTTCTTTAGTAATACATGTAAACACATACTTGAAAGTATTCATTTCTCCTTGTTAAGAACTGTCTAGATGGCAGTATGTGAGGCTGACTAGATGATGGACAACACATCCTTCCTAGGTACATCAGCTTCCCTTGCAAACACTGAAATAATGTGATTCTGGAATTTAATTAAAATGCCTATTGTAAAAATATCTATAAATATATTGTCTTTAGTAGGACAGATATTTAAATTATTTCAAAATCTTACTGTTTTCAGTGTGCCAACTAAAGCTTTCTTCTTTTTATGGATAAATCAGATGAGAATTAAATCTTTTTCTTTCATTTCTTTGTAAAAGTACTTTTTATTTTTTTTCTTTAGCTTATTCATATCTGGAAATATAAAAAAGATGCTTCCTAAAGCATCGAGTTCAACCCTCTGGCACAGACAAGCTGCACAAATGACCTTATAAATGCATTAAACTATTTAAAACAGGCTGCATTGAGTGCTTTGTATCATAATGGGGGAAAAGTGTGTATAGAGCCTCACTTTTTGACTGAGAGAAGACTCCTCCTTATAATCTCACATGTGAAATTATTCAGGATTCACCAATACCTGCTACATGTCATGACAGCATTATTCTTTACCTTCCATAGATGGTCTATTTGTCATTTATTTACCTTGCCAGTATCAAGAGCTTACATCTTCTTTCTATTCCTAACAACGGTATTTTAAGGATGAATAATGTTATCTAAATGTAACTGATGGAAGGTAGTAGACATCCTGTGGCTAACAGATCCTAGCACTCCCTTGCCAGGCAAGAAAGACAGTTAGGCACTTTGTAAGTGCCATCCTATCTTAAAAACATGCCTCTTTAGGCACTCTTTTCTTCTTCACCAGTCAGGCCTTTTGTTCAAATTCTTTTGTGGTTTTGCTTACTTCTGTGACCCTTTGTGAGATACCAACTCATCTGGGATTGGAGTCCTTTTCTGCCAAATATCTCCCATCATTTCTCAGGATTTGTATTCAAATGGTAGGAGAATTATAAGGTACTAATATTAAATAATAAATAAAATAAATATCATATAATAATATATTTAAAAACAAGATATATGTAAATTATCTTAAGATAAATATTTGATTCCACACCTTAAATATCAGTTATATCCACAAAGATAATCTTTAATAACATTTCTTCTCTGCTGAGACAGTTTTCAGGTTCTGACTGTGAAAAGACAGCACATTTTGTACTAACAGCGCATTTATTTAAATAACAGAAGATAAATTCATCATCTTCTGATCAGCCCTAATTAATGATCACTTCAAAATCTAGCTCTACTAGATATATCAGACAGGAGTCTCTTCTTTGAACTTCTTTCCTACAATGAACCTTTGAACAGTCTCCTGTTAAATCAGCTTAGCAGCTTTCCTTTTTCTCTAGATCATTAACTAGGTGTGTCCATCTACTGAATGATTATAGATTTATTACTAACCTCACAGGCTGCTTGCCATTTTAAGCATTTTTCTTCAGCAAAAGCTTAAGTTTACACCACTAATATTACTTGAAAATAGATCTGTTATTTTTCTAGTACACCTTTCTTCCTCACATGAATTAGTTGTTAATTTTAAGAACAAGTACAGAGCACATTAATAAGATTCAATCTACACATACTACTTAGAAGTACATTCTCAAGATGTGAAAGATCAAAGAAAGGTATGTTCAAAGACTCATAGATTCAAAATAAAAAAATGAGCCCCAAATGGATAACCTCAAATGGATAAAAAAATTCAATAGACCTCTAAATCCATGAATGACCATAAGCACAGTAAGTAACATTTTTCCTCCCCATTACTCTTTCTTTAAAAAACTATATAGATTTTAAAGTTATAGATGTTGTGTATAATCCTGACCACACAGAAAAACTAGTGGAACCATATTTTTACTGGTGAGTTAAGTGGGGCTGCCCTATTTTACTGTTTCTCTTTTGAGCAGTAGCTATTTATTCATCTCTTTTTTATCACCTTTCACTGATATTTTATGTCTTTTTTTTTCTCAGTTTGCTTCCAATGTTCCAATTAAACCTGCAATTTTAGTACTTTATTGCTATGCAGAACTGCCGTTCAATTACTGGAGTCCTGCAAAGAAGCAAAGGCTTATTTCTGTAAATCCATTTGCAAAACTCAGTGTATAAGTAAATTAAACGGTGGCAGGAAACATTTACACATTTGCACAAGACTGGGCAAATCACTTCCATCTCGATTATTAAAATAATCCATGCCATAATTTTTATGCCAACCAGCAAACTCCTCAAACAATTCCTGGAAATGTTTTGAGAGAGAGAGAGCAGACCAGGGACTATTTCTAAAAGGCAGTGGCTTAGCTTTTGGAGGTTAAGTAATTTTAAAAATATGAAGAACTTTCATGCCACTTGGCCTTAGTAAGTGAAGTCATTCTGACTATGTCTAATTTACTATAGAGTCATAGCCTTAGTGTCTCATGGAATAGTCAACCTTGGTGAAAAGCTTAAAAGAAGTGCCTTACCACTAACAGCAATCCAAGGGACTGTATGTCATCCAGGGATATGTCTCATGCGAGCATTAGTCCAAAATTGAACAAGGTTGCATGCGGAAGCTGTGCTAATTGGTCTCATCATAGTTGAATGCATTGCAACTACTGGTTACAAGTGCTTCATGTTACAGTGATGCCACAGTACCCCAGATGCACAGTGTATAAAAAACAGACCACAGAGTGTGTATTCCTATTCCTCCCTGTGTATAGCACAGGGAGCAACAACAGTGAAAAAAAACCTTTTGTCTTTTTGTCACAAAGTTATGGATGCAACAAAGTGAAAAAACCTTTCACAGACTTCTGAGACCAAATCTACATGTTCATCCATGTCCCAGGTCATCTCCATCACCCCCCTTCCCACTCAGTGTGGCACTTTCACCAGCTCCTACCATCAATGTTTTCTTATGTCTATTTTTCCCTGGAGGAAGACTTCCCAAAATCCAATGCTTATCTTGGGATCCCTGTAACAATGTATTGCAATTCTACAAGAAAGCAAAATATGGATTGATTAATCCATCCTGTAGAGAGGATATTAGGTAATGGAAAAGAACTCTGGAAAGCCTTGAAAAATCTTTATGAGACTATATTTTAGTGTTAAGTGAACAGGAATGTGAGAATAGACACACAGAGGAAAAGCTGTACTATAACCTACTGTGCTATATTTGTTGTAGCACTATGCTCATTACGTACACACACACACACACAAAGCAAAAGGTTTTCCTTAAAATGAAAAGATATACCTACTGAGGACTAAAATCTAAAGGGAGAGAGTCAATACTCTCTGGCTAGAGAGGGTACCTCTCTACCTTCCACACTGATGGCATTGTCAACTGAAAGGTAAGGAAATATGGCAATTTCCCAGTACATCATACTTTAACAGATATTCTGTATTAAAAAAAATGTCAAAAGGTCTGTAAAACACATTTTCACTAGTGGTTGCATCAATTAGAAATAGTATTTGTTTTTAACTATCACTTTACAGGTGAGATAAATTGCTTTCTACATAGTCAATTTCAATATTATGTTGATAGATTGGACAAAAAGGTGTCTGTCATTTTTGCGGCTGGTTTATTCTTCATGGAGGGCATTTTCCTAAGCTTTGTATGAGGTAAATTGACATTAAATGAGAAAAAGTAAGTATCAGGTTATTTTAAGCACTAAACCAAAACATAGTTCTTCAACCAAATCTAACATTTTGAATTTAACATTGTGTGAAATTTTGCTGTGTTCATGACTCATGACAAGAAAAACAATTAAGATATTACCATGTTGCCTTTAAAATGCTCTGAGCTTCTGTATGTTGCATTTTTGTCCTACCTAAAGCAACTCAGATTTAATTTGCTTTAGGAAGTTTAGTGTATGATTTGTGAATTTAAACAAGGACTGGAATGGAATGGGACATGTTCTGTGAAATCAATGTTATCTCAGTGGCTGCTGACTGCAAAGTTTTTATATCTGATATGCAGCACTATGGGCATATCGCCAGTTTTTTTTTTTTCTTTGAATTAGTACATTCTAACTGTTGCCTGATAAGACTCAAATAGATTTAGTATAGATACAGCTGAGATAAAGCAAACACTAACTTACCTCAAAATTACAGAATAGATGGGGTTGGAAGGGGCCTGTGAGGTTCATCTACTGGTTGACAACAGCCCCCTTCTCAAAGCAAGGTCAGCAAGGACAGGTTGGTCATGAATTTATCCTGTTGGGTTTTGAGTCTCTCCAAGAGTGGAAACTACAGGTTCTCTCGGCAGCCTGTTCTAGAGTTCACTCATCTTCACAGTGAAAAAACGCTTTCCTGTGTTTAAATGGAGCTTCCTGTATTAGAAGTTCCTCTTTGTGTGTCATTCGGAATCTCTTTACTCCCATCAGTTATTTATACTTTCTCGCACCAGGGAGTCCAAAATTGGTCACAATATTCCAGATGTAGCCTTACCAGGGTTGAGTAGAGGTGAAAGATCACCTCCCTCAATCTTCTGGCAATGTCCTTCCTAACTGAGACCATGATACCATCGACCTTTCTAACCTGTACAAGGGCACATTGCTCACTCACACTCAACTTGTTGTCCACCAGGACTCCCAGGTCCTTCTCCACAGAGCTGCCCTCCAGCAGGTCAGCCCCAAGTCTGTCCTGGTGCATGGGGTTATTCCTTCCTAGGCACAGGATTCAGCACTTCCTCTTGTTGAACTTCATGAGATTCCTCTCTGCCCATCTCTTGCAGCTTGTAGAGAAGTCTGCAAATGGCAGCACAACTCTCTGTGTATCAATAACTCCTTCCAATTTTGTATCATCAGTAAACTTGCTGATGGTGCATTCTTTCCAAAGGAAACTCCCGAAAATTTTCTCATAAATATATCTGTGACAATATGACACAAGGACTTTGAGCTGTGTGGGTAAATGTGTGTGAAAGATGACAGAGGAAAGGCAAGGTACAGCAGGGTTTCAGGCAGGAGACATAATGAGTGAATATGTCTGTAATACCAAAGAGACTGTTGCAGTAAGAGAAGAGATGGTGAAATAAATATTGAGCATTTGCTCCTTTCCAGAAGCATTGCTATAATTTGTCACTATCCTTTTGCTCTGGCAGGAATTTTTCTAGAGACAGTAACATATCCAGAAAATGCTGGGAGTATCAAAACAAAAGCCAGCTTCTACTCGCTGTGATGTCTTGAAGGAAGGTGTCCAAGCTGTGACCTCTGTCAAAGACATTTTGATTAGTGCTTAGAGATAATTTATAAGAGTGCAGAAAACAGAGTAGCTGCATAGTTATTATGTTGAAAGTCGTGATTTTATGTCACTAGGAGGGAAGCCAAATCCTTCAAGTTAAACCAGCTGGGTGCAGTTTAGAAGTGTGATCTCAGGCAGGAGTATTGGCACAAAGGCAAATTTTACAAATAGAACTCTAGGACTAACCCTCCCTTATTCATGCTGAATGTAATCTTAAGGCAAACAAAAGTGAAGAAATAAATAGAAATGTAGATAAAAATCAAGCAAAACCATTAGCTTCCATTCTATAGCTGTTATTGTCACTGAGGATTGATACACTTCTAGGCATCTTGCTTGGAAGCCTGGTCTATTCCCTTCAACCCACAACCAAATCTGGAATTCTTTACTGTTGCTTGACTATCACTTATCCCCAGTTGCATTTATTTCCAGCCCACATGGACTGCCTCAGTCCTCATGGCTCCAAGGTGGGAAGAGTCACTGTCCCCTTTTCTTGATTTGGACTTGGATAAGCTTGTCAGCAGTACTTGAGACAGAAATGAATGGAACTTTTTCACTAATTTTCCCTCCAAATTTTGAACACATGTGAACATTTCAAGGGGAAAGTAAATGAGCAGGAAAAGACCCTGACTGAAATGTTTGCAGCTATTGATTCTTAATTACTTCTGATAGTCTGAAGCAAAAGGGAGTCCTTGTTATCACATTAATACATGTTATTCAAACTGTGTTAAGAAGGATAGAATCTTAGGAAAAAAAAGTAATTTTGAAACAGATCTCTAAAATTTATCTAGTCCAAACTCCTGTTTGAATCAGGGCTAAGTTCAAAGTTAGATAAATTGTTCATGGCCTTGCCTCATTAAGTTTTCACATCCCTAAGGCTGGAGATTCCTCAATATCTCCAAGCAATGTGTTCCAGGGTTTTAGCATCTCCATGACATTCTTTTTTTTTTTTTTTTCAATATCTAATTGGAGTTTACTATGTTTCAGCTCAGATGGTTGCCTCTCATCCCTTCACTGGGTATCTCCATCTTTTCTGCATCGCATGAATAGATATAGACAGCAGCAAGACCTCACTTAGTGCTTCCTCATTCAGATGTAATATGCCCACCTCCCTCAGTCTGTCTTCATATGGGACATGCTCTAGACCCTGGACCATTCTGGTGACTTTCCACTGGATTGAGTCCAGTTTATCCATGTTGCTCTTGCACAGAGATACCCTAAACCAGGCTTGGGACTCAGATATAGGTGGTCTCATAATAACTGAATAAAGGGGAAGGAACTTGTCCCTGAGTCTGCTGGCAACATTCCTATTTATAAGAGTCAGCTATTTCAAAATACAGGGGTGCACTAATACCTTATGTTGAACTTGCTGTCCAGGAGTACCCTGGGTCCTTCTATGCAAAACTACTTCTAAACCAGATGGTTCCCAGTCTGTTCTATTGCATGAGGTTATTCCTTCCTAAGCAAGCTTTATTTACAAGCTCTGTGCATAGCTAAATGTTTTTGTACTATACTTTATCTTATAATTCCTTATACATATAAATTTGTTGCTTTTTCATGAACAAGGTCCTTATACTTCACGAATATGGAAAAAAAATACATTTTCCTTTTTTTTCTTAGGTAGGACAACTGAGACACGGAGGTCTGATAGTTTGCCGAGGATTTCTCACCAGATTTGAGATAACTGGGAGGAGAAATAAATGTTTGTCATTCCTCATTCTTACCTTTTTCTCTGAGAGAGAAATGAAATAATCAGAAAAGCTCTACTTTAACAGCTGGCTCCTACCCAGATCTTAGTGAGAGATTATTTTAATAGAAGTACTGTCACAGCTTGAGAGATCTGTCTATAATCTTGATCTTCTGGATAGTCACTATTTCTGTATCAGTGGTATCTGCTTACTGAAAGGATGTGAGTATCTGGTAAGTGATAAGACTATTCTTTGCTAAAGGAAGGAACAGAATCAAGATTTGAGCCACATGATTTTATCAGTAGGTTTCACTCTAGTAATGTGATTTTCAACTCCATTTGCAGTACAATCTTCAAGATAGATAGAGAATTTTTTGCATAATAGCAGTTTGATATTTACCAGTGTTTCAACATGAATAAATTTTAGGCCCCCTGAAAATACAAATCTTTAAGAACTTGAAAAACACATGAAGCATAACATAATAAAAAGTAATAAAATATTTTACTCATTTTTGTTACCCATTTCAACTGCTGTAACAGCTCTCTCCCTCGTCCCCCATCACAACTGTAGTTCTGCTTCATTAGAGAAAAAACACTTGCCTTGTGCCATTATGGAATCTGTTCTTATTGCCTGCTAATCAGATTCTGACATAAACTATGCATAAGTAATCATAATTGTAGCCATTACTATTGCTTACCCCTAACCACGGGAATTCAAAAATACCTGCTTTAATATTCACAACTAATAATTTTGTTTTTCTCTGCAGCTGCTGAAGTCACTCACTTCAGCTTTAGAATTGTGTGAAAAATGTAGTTTTATTTTTGATGTATGTGAGAAAAATAAAAATAGATAAATAAAATGGTCATTTTTGAAATTTAATGAAAATAAGATCTTTTTATATGAACCATGAAAAATATGGGGAAATGTATTCAACATAATAACCTCACAAGCATATGTTGGAAGTCATTATACCCCAGGGAGAAACACATGTAATTTTCACTGGGCGTAAATGCCAACCAGTTCCCAACCTTGTGAATTGATGACTGTGGGGAACGGCATGTTCAAGATGCTCTTGGATCACCAGGGGTATAAAAAGAGTTGCATTACAATAAATTCACAGCGCTGACTAATTAGAAGTCAATCACTGGCTGAATTAAATGCTCAGACTTAGACTGAGTCATTTCTGTTGGCTGTGTGATTTTTGAAGAACACAGCGATAAAGTACTAACAAAAATTTCCACAGGGGAATTCCTGGCCTTACTGGTATGCGAGCACCTAAACTTGACTGATCACTGCTTGTTTTATTGTCATTTCTCCACAGGATCGTTCTGAATACAGTGGTCACAATTAGTTTTTCTTTCTCTGGAAACCATCCTTCAGCAGGACAAGAAGATTCTTTGTACAGACAATATGGGATATAACTCTGAACTCACTTCACTTGTTTTGAAATAGTGGGAAACAAACAAACAAAAGTCTTCAGGCACAGCTTTTTTTTTTTTTTTTTTTTTTACTGACATGACACTTTATTCTGGCATTCAGTCTGTCGCCCCTCTCTTGAGCCCTACTTATCCCCTTTGTCTAGGCTGTCACAGCCAGAAAAACAGCAGGAGAATAAAATATGCTTTTGGTGCAATCCAAAGCCTGTGTATTCACTGTCTTTATATTGCTTTGGTCACATGATTTAGAGGAAAACTCTTATAGATCTCTGGGCCTATAGTTATACCCAATTTAAAAGGAGGTGGAAATAAAAATACAGGGTGTGGAGGGAGAGGCAAGCATCTCAGCTTTCAGTTGAATTGTGTAGCTGGTTTCCTGAAGGCAATATCTAAATACTAGGCAATGTGAGTCAGGATCCTCTAATTACAAACATCTAAAGAAGTGAGAGCAGCTGGATTCCAGAGCTGAATTTTACTTTTAGCAAAGCATTTTTCTTTCTTTTCAGAACATTTAGGAGTGCACCAGTTCCACTTAAGCTCTTGTCATGAGAACTTTCTAGAGTTTAGAATGGTGTCATGGAAGAGGGAGCCTGTTGTTAGTTCCTTTACAGACCAAGTTTTTTTTAAAGTCCATGGTCTGGCAGATCTGGACTGTTTGACCCTGCATTGTATTGTTTTTACTCAAAAAGGAGAGTGAAAAGATGGGCAGCTGCTTCACTTAATTTGCATGATTATCTGAAAGATACTGATATTATAACAATACAAAACATGATTTTATAGTGTTTTTTTTTGTTTGTTTGCTTGCTTTTTAACCTGAAGCCTTTGCAGGACAAGAAACAATTTTCTTCTGACCTCTCTTGAACCCTTCTGCCTCAGAAAGCTTATTTGAGAAAAAAAGGGTCAACTGTTCCTCGCACATACCTCATTTTAATAAAAACACTGAAATTGGAAAGCTATTCCCTCAAAATTCTAAAACTCTGTCAAATCTCTGAACTTTTTTTTCTGACTCCTTATAGTCTTCATACACTGCAGTGCGGTAACAACTCACCACAGGAATAAGTTTTCAGAGTGGTGGGTATCAATACTGCAAAGGATGAGTTTGATTCATAAAATGACTGCTCACAATAAACAAGAAAATAAGGTCTGATTAACTTTTAGTTTTTCAGCCAGCAGGTAGAGAGGTACAGAATATGTGGCTGAACTTAATTTTTTTTTGCCATGTTGTCATCAATATTTCCATGACTGATAGACACAGTAGAAAAAAGAAACATCCTAAAATTGAAAGCTCAACTACATTTTTAATAGAAGAGGTAAAAACTGGGTTATCAGTTAATTTCCAGACACTGCCTCCTATTCTGCTGCCAGTAGAATCCTGGAGCTCATGAAATCCTTTGTATGAGTCACTAATTTATGCCTTTTTTTTTTTTTGGCTAGTCCTACGAGATGTGGGACACTGTGGTTTGCGTAGATGTTAGCACTGGTACTGAGGGCCTCAAAAACAGATGCAGAGAGAGGAATCTAAGCAACTGTATATCCAAAGCTCACTTTTTTTTTAATAAGTGATGTGTAGGAATGGCTTAAGAATTTGTGTACTCATCAGAACGAAATGTTCAGCATATGCAGTGAACATAATAGATTGCTATACAAAACATTGTTTGTTTTGTATCTTAAATTGTTATTTTTCTGTTATTTTACTCCCCTGTTCAATTTACTTCTAATCAATAATTCATTCAAACAAATAGTTTCGAATCTTTACTGAATTAACATAAGAACTTGACTAAGCTACAAGATGAGTAATTTGTGTAGAATATGAGCTGAAATTAGTAAAAGAGGTACTATTATAGTCAAAAAGTTTAATGTGCCCTTACATATCTGATGAAGGTCCATGAAGGTCATCTAATAAGCAGGCAAGTATCAATCCTTGTGGGAGACTAGGAATGTTATAAGATTTGCTTTGTGTTTTTGAATATATATGAAAATGGACACACTTGAAATATCACTGAGACTCTGGAGAATTCATCTAATATTCTTCTAGCATATGGTTTAGCAATACATATAATTTCCACTCTTCTTTGAAAGTTGTCACTATTTTTGCATACCAGCTAGACAGATGTACAAAAACTATTAAAAGTCATGATTTGCATTTCTGAACAAATCACATCTGTCTATGTCTCCTTCCCATATATCTATCTGGAATAATTTAGGATGAGGGGAATTAGGTATTGCAACTGTAGTAGTTGCTTGGTTATTTCGTGTGAATAATTGCAAAGACAGTAGGAAGCGGTGGTAGGAGAATACAGGAGATATAGTCTTTTCACAATATCTTTGGGAAATCAATCTATCATCTCAGACACTAAATACTAAAGATAATTATGAAATCAAACAAAATTTAAAATGTCAGTTTGGTATTTTGTGTTCTCCATAACCTAGGTATTTTTCCCCTAAGTGGTTCTCACCCCTCCAAGAGCACAACTGCCTGTAAGAGAAGTGGTTTGCAGGCAATTTCGATAGTTTCCTTAGCAACAGGAGTCACGTGCAAGCTTCGGAACTGCTCTTCCTACAGGAGGTTTCCTTGGCAGCAAGGAAGCATTTTGAATGAGAAAAAAGGAAACTGTCCCATTCCTATAGAGAGGCAGAATTCCCGAGTTTACTTGGGCACTCCAGACTGAAAATAAATGTTGTGTTCACTGAAATAAATAAAATGTAAATAAGTATATGTATAGATGTGTATTTTTTAGTATTTATGCAGATATGGGCTTTCCAGAATCCTGAATCTTGGTCTGAGAGAGTAACACAGCCACCATAGTGACATTCTCTGCTGCAGATCAGATTGGACACACTGTCCATGTGAAACAGCCCACACGGACACCGTGGAGTTGCCCCCCGCACTTGGCCAGTGAGCCCAGAACAGTCCAGTAGCTTATGGAGCTTATGGCATAACTTCACAAGTTTCTCCATCAAGAGATGACCTTCCCCACAAGTGACAATATCAACTTTCTCCTCATAAACCAGATTGCCACCACTTACGGTTGGGAAGGATACGATTAGGAAGTAAAAAATATCGGAACTGGATGTTGCTGTTCACTGGCTGTAAGGATAGGCACTGAGCAGGCTCAGTGTCAGATACTTTTGCCCATATACATAACCAGGTACAGATAACACAATCTGCTTCTTGGCAAAGCAGATCAAACTGGATTACTCATTACTGCAGAGGATCATGAATAGATGCACTCAGTCAGTTTCCTAAAATTTCTGGATATTTCTACACCAGACTGTACGTTAGTTGTAGACTTCTTTGGGTGTATTATTTGCTATTTCAAGCACATTAAACCTCCAACTTAATTAAATTTTAAAGCATACTCTTTACATTATCTGTCTGTGAGATAATGCAATTTTACGTTTTATTTCTGGAGTAAAACACAAAATAGAAAATGTATTCTCTGTTTTATGATTTAGGGCAACCCTGGTGTCTGAAAAATCAACTGGTAAGGCATGCTAGAAGGACTGTTTTGAGAGAAGGCTAAATGACTAAGGATTCAAAGAAGCTTTCTGGCAGCAACTCATTGGATCTGTACAGAAGTTCAGTGGCTTTAGTGGTAGGTTGGGAGTCATCTTTTTATAAATGTATGTATGTATTTATATAAAAATGTATATATGATGAAAACCAATGAAAAATGTAATGTAGATGAATAAAATATGTATATAAATGAAAATAGATGTATGCATGTGCAAGCATTCAAAACCATAATGATCACTTATTTAAATAAACATAGAATATTAAGAATAAAGTGATCTCATAAAATTATTTAAACAAACACATATATTCCAAAAAATCATGAGAACATTCTAACTAACTTTTTTAGAAATCCAAAAGTTTGACAGGAGACCTTTATTTATTTATTTTTTTTTAAGAACCTGTTTCTGTTTCAATGAGGTCCGTTTAAGTGAACAAGACAGTGCTTAACTGTTACAAGTGAGCTCTTAGTTCACTCACTCAGTACGGCTGCCTGAACACTTAGGTGACACGCTATTAAAAGAGACACAGATTAGAAGCTTTCATCGATTTGCTTTTCAACAAAAGCGTTGTATTGTCTGATGCAATGCACATTTTTTGCTTCAGATTTTGCTGGGCTAAACACCTGCACAATACTACTAATAATTTCTGTATGCCCTTGCAGAGGCTGCTGCATCTCTAGCTCCTGTCAAAGTCCTGCAGCTGTCAGACAACTACGCTGTGAAGCCTATTTACAGCAAAGCTTTTAAATGTTTTCAGAACCAGCCCTGAAAATGCAAAGGGGGAGGTGGGGAATGAGGGGAGGCAAGAGAAATCAGTTCATTTTCTTATTGTAAAAAGTTTCCTGCTTAATTGTCCCTGCAATTGTTTTATTATTTGTTTGTTCGTTTTGCTTTGAAAAACTACTAGGAAGGAAGTGTTTGTAATTTATATAATTATTTGCCTTCAGAGTTCTGTGAGTACAGGAACACATTTAGCATGTACCCTGATATATAAGATTATTTTGATTACAACGAGATCTTAATGTCCAGGCTGTGAATATACTATCCTTCAGATCAAATTATGAATATTAATGACAGAATTTCTATGGCATTTAAGAATGCTAAACAGGACCTAATGGTAAGATAAGATTTCTCAGAACATCTTTGACTGTTCTGCAGGCTCACCTATTTACTTCTCCCAGACTGTTGAGACTCATTTAAACTATTGAAAAACTACCTACTTGTCCTTGGACTGGTGGTGAATGAGAGATGTGACAATGCCTAAGGCCACAGAGCGAATATATTTGTAAATATTTATTAATGTTCCCTAGTATTAAAATGGCATTCTGTAAAAGAGGATAAGTAAATAAAAAGTCCTTTAGAAACAGGATTATTAAAGTATGTTTTAAGTACAGTCAGACATATACAGTCAACTTGCAAATTTTATTCCTATTTTAAGTACAAAAAGCCAACATGCTATTGAAGTGCTGCATTTTATTTTTGTTTGTTTTAATTGGTAGATTTTGAAGTGAAAACAAGAGCAATACCGTGAAATACAGCCCAGAGAACCAACCGGTTGTATCCTTGGCAAGCCAAGTGTGCCAATGCTAATTTTTTTATTTAACATGGTTCCTTTCCTAGTGTGATGGGACTCCCCCAGTAAACATAAAAGATTTTCCTGGTGACTTTGGTGCAAATTTCTGCTCACAACATTATAACTCTACTGGGTAGCACACATTTGCATAGCAGCTCTTTACAGTATTCTTCAATCCAGATAGAAGCTGTGAAATAAATGGAAATTCACTGAAAAACTGAAGTAATCTCTGGCTCTTCAATTTAATATTTACGACTGTCCCTTTGGCCAGTACATTGCTACACAAACAAAAACAGAGTGCTAAGCTTAATACAGGCTTTCTGAACGGGGCTTTCTGACAAGAATGCCCCACTAGCAGGGTATATTGTTAGGGATCTCTTTCTGAACTTTTTACTAAAAGCAACACATCTGACAATAAGAAACCTGGTTTGTTTTCTCTTTCAGTATGTGCCTCCTGCAGCAGATCCACTGGAATACCCTCTGATTGGTACCTTTGCTAAATGTATCTGCAAGTACCTTTGCCACATGTACTGAACAGACGGGACTGGTTTTACACATCAGTATTAGTTATTACACAACTCTCAAGACTGAATGCAGTCTTTATGCATATAATGTACATGCTTTGGCATGCTTACCACCCTTCTGAGAAGCCTAATCAAACTCAAGTTGGGTAGCCTAATCCTTCTTCAGGCAGAGAACAGCCACTGGCCTCTGGGCTTTGCAGAGCAGGGTAAGTCTCGCTGGCAACAGACAGGCATTCAAAGCAGCATTGCCTTCCTCTGCTGTCGCCTGAATTTCTTGGTCTGCGTTCTCTAGTGTTTCTTCATTCTCCATGGACAGAATCTTCTACTTGGCTTCTGCATTTTATTTTGATGGACTGTACTGAGTGTATGCTTCTTCCAATAATAGCAAATGATGCTAATTGAAGGAGAGGTCAAACAAGGCAACATTTAAGCTAAGGCTCTATCAGTGACAGAGATGTAGCACAGGCAGTTTTATGCAATCTTGCCTGCATATGGGCATAAGTTTAGGGACAATATCATGAACAAATTTATCCTGCTTCCTGCACGTGGGAACAAACCAGAAGGGCTCGGAGCTGAACTAGAGTATAGGAGGAAAATGTTCATCTTCCAAATAGATTTTGTGATTCTGTGATGTCTGCACTGCACTAATGCCACAGCAACACCAAGCCTTCACTCTTCCTGGTGTTATTGTTATTTCAGACTCAACACATTAAAAAATCTATCAGGGCTTCTCTAGAGACACCGAATAGACTTCACAAGCCTATTTTATGGGCTTAACAATCAACTACAGTCACCCCCACACAGATATTGAAAGAAATAAGGAGTCTGTTAGTAGAAATGCCCGTTTGCTGTGAGCAGCACACTCACAGATGAGAATTTGATTTGTAAGCTATACAAACATAAGATCTAGGGGTCTAGAGTTTGGTTTAAAAGAATATACATCTGGATTTAATGATGTTATTTTGGAGTACTCCTTTCAATTATCTATCCGATCCTAAATCTTGATGGTCTTATTTTAAGATAAACCTATCAATAACATGGGGGAGGTTTTTAGTACCATTCATTTTTAACACTGTCAGATGCTTACTAGTAGTATTTTTCTTTTACATATAATACTGAATCTTTTGGATCAGTATTGCTAATATAAGTATCCTTACTCAGTGCTGATATTTTTCAGACATGTATCAACCATTCTGAAACAATAAAATTAGGAACATTATACAGGAGGGAACCTCTTGGATAACTGACTTCAACTCTGTTCACTCAAGCAAATATGTCACAGAATCCTAAGAGAAAAAAGAAAGAAAAAAAAGGAAAGGAAAAAGAAAAGGAAGGGAAGGGAAGGGAAGGGACGGGAAGGGAAGGGAAGGGACGGGAAGGGAAGGGAAGGGACGGGAAGGGAAGGGAAGGGACGGGAAGGGAAGGGAAGGGACGGGAAGGGAAGGGAAGGGACGGGAAGGGAAGGGAAGGGAAAAGTTATGGTCCGTTCACAACTCTTCTCTCAGTAAGTGGAAAAGCTTTCAGNAAGGGAAGGGAAGGGAAGGGAAGCAAAGTGAAAAGTTTTTGTCCTTTCACAACTCTTCTCTCAGTAAGTGGAAAAGCTTTCAGGATCTCAGAGCTGTAAAACTGGTATTCGCAGCCATTTTTATCCCTTTCTGCATGGTGTCCTTAATTTAGGGTGTCCTCTCTCCTCCTGATGTATTTATACAGAGATAACATATTAATTTTGGACTTAATTTCAGTAGGCTAAACAAGCTTTTGTTGTTTTCTGTGAAAGATTCCTGACTATATGGATGAACGCCTTAAAATAATTTAGAAGGAAAATAATATTTCATTTTAAAGTACTGATTAATTAGGGGATTTTTTTAATGAGTTTAAGAAATGGGAGTTGTAAATAGGTGTTTACTAATTGTATAATGTTAAGTCTAATCTTGAGATTCTGGGAGTGCTCCCAAGTCCCAGGGCTGGTTGTGCAGCACAGTCATATCTCAGATCCATGATGGGGCCAGACAGTGGTAAACCAACTGCAGAAAGGAAATGTATTTGCTTTTTAAATTCATATTTAATGATGTGTAGACACGTTTGTTGAATGGAGTCCTTAAGGAGCCAGAGTTATCTTGCAAAAGACTATGGAAATTATATAATGCAATAGCATGGAGTGTTTAGTGTTGGGCAGACTGATTTTTTTTAAGAATATTCCTGTTTGCTGAGCCTCAAAAGTTTCTTGCAAAACACATCTGATTCATAAAGTTTTATCTAAAAACTTTAATATGAAACTGAAAAAACTCAGTGCCTTACTTCTGCTTGATAGAAAGTTTAGGAAATAAAGCAATTTTGATCTGAGTCAAAGTTATATTTCATAACATCACTTGCATACCATAAATGCAGCTGTGATCACAGAGTATGCAAACACACAAAATAGAGCTGATTCAAGACTTCACAAATACGTTTTCTCTACCCTTTTAATTTCTAATGTTAAATTCTCAATGTCTGTTTCTCACTGTTACAATGAGCATGCATGAACAGCTGAATCCATCTTGCTGGTCTGGCAAGCACAACGAGGGCCCTGTTGTTCTCAATCCTGTGCAAATGCAGTGACAGAAGACTTTCAAATTTCAATAAGGCAAGCAAAGGTGTTAAAACAAATGGAGCTATTTAGGTAGAAGACTGTACTTTCCACAACTTATTCTATGCTTTATATCTATAAGGGGTCAAGAAAACAGAGCCTGAGAGCCCCATGCCTTCTCATTTCAAAACTCTTCTTCATAGCCTCCATGGACTCAGCTTATTTGCTGGTGATCAACTGAAAGTGCATTGGACTTTCCTAGCAGGAGACCTAAATATGAGTGAGTGAGTTTCTAAGCAGTCATACCTCACAAGAGGTGCTATCTTTTCAAAGGATTCAAGAAGACTCCTTCCTTGACTTCCTCAACAAATAATGTTTGTTGTTTTCTCATATAGATGGAAGCGCAGAACAACCTTAAAGGCTGACTGATTTGTGTCACTTTTTGCAAGTCTGTAGAAAATTCATCATGAGGCAGGAGGGAAGACACAGCAGGTGCCTTAGTAGATGCATGGTATGCTGTTGTTAGTCCGTTATTTGTTTTCAAGCAAACAGACAATTGATAAAAACAAATCTTATCTCTCTGCTCATTTCTGGCAGCTCTGTTGCTAAATTTTAGTCTTCCTCAGTTTGTTTTGAAGAAGGCTGCTGATACCAAGACTTGAACTTCAGTCTTCTAGGCAGTGCAAAAGAATGACAGAAGATGACATGCCAGTAACAAGAGACTGCAGCAGAAGAAGGAAAGAATATTGTATTTCAAATATTTGTCCTAATTATAGCATGAAATAGGGAATGTGGGAGGTGTACAGCAACTCCTGGTAGAAGTAGGTAGGCAGTGCAGAAGTCTTTCACTTAGTGAGTCTGTGAAATGATGGCTTAAAACAAGAATAGGAGTGGGCAAGCAAGAGGAGGACCAAAAAAAAGGAGCAATTACTGAAAGGCACCTTTAAAACATGTTCACTTGTTTCAAAGTACGCTAGAGTGGGAAACTTATCAGGAGAAAGCAAATGACTTAATCTCCCTGAGTCTGAATGTGAATATATATTTTAAGGAAAAGTAACAGGTCAGTGGAACTTCCTCTGATTGCTGAAGTATTATTTGTTGTATTTGAGCATTACTTTATCATTTATCTTACAGAGAAGGGTTCTTTTGGGCTTACTGAATGCCCAGGGGTCATGAGAAAAAACAGATGCACACTGGTAATTCTCCAATGAAAATAAATATTAGTAAACATTATACCCCCTTACTTGCCTTGCATGACTATATCCATCTCTGCAATATTCCTCTAGCCACTATTCAGTGTAAACAGAAAAGACAAGAAAAAACATATTCCAAGACACACTTAAGAAAGTAAAATAAACTTTCAAAACTTGCAGCAATTATCACCTATTTGTTACAGCCTCTTCATCACTACCAAGGAAAGCTGAGCTGTACTTTACTTCATCTTGCTAAGTAAATACAGAATACAACATACTCAACAGGAATCCCAAAAGACAGAAATGACATTTAAAAAGTAAAAAGGAATAAAATCTTACCCTCTGATGAAGAGGGCCTCATCTGAGGAACAAATAAGTATGAATGGTGTTAAAATCTTATGGCTTATCTAATCTCCTTATTCAGGAGGTTTGATAAAATGTAGTCTACAGCTACTGAGCTTACTAGTTAGCAGTAAGTTAGCATGGATTCCTGATTTGCATTTTCTTTATTTCTACTTATAGTTTCTGTATGTTAAAATAAAGAGATATTTAATCCACTTTGACAGCTTGCATCTAGCTTTTCTTTTCAATATTACAGCAGTTCTGGGGAACTCTGTACCATACAAGGAAATCTTTCAGTTTCTGGGGTCTGAATCCTCAGTAGCTTTTACATCTAACTGGCAGAGCCCAGCATGAGTTAGGTACTTAATACCACAGGGGGTCTGAGACTCAGCTCTTTCTGCAATAGAATTCCTACACAGCAGCAGAGAATAATAATCACTCACCAAAAGTTAACACTACTCATAGAATAGAGAGAAGAGCAAAATAGTGAGTAGGTAGGTGTCTGTTCTAATCTTAACATTAACTACACTCTATGATATTTAATATAGTTAGTGGTCTGCATTTCATCTATTTTTACAAATACATAGATGAAAATACTGGGAATGCAAATGTTTATATACTGATTTCGTTTCTATGTTGGTGCTGGTCTTGTTTGACTTATCTTTGCTAGGTATATTGGCACACCGCTTAGCAGTTGTAAGAGAAATCACTTTCTTTTCAACTTTTCGGCTTTTCAGCATGGATTCACCAAGGGAAAGTTGTGTATGATGAACCTGATGATAACCTTCTACAATGAGGTGACCTGCTGGATGGACGATGGGAGAGCTGTGGATGTTGTCTACCTTGACTTCAGCAAGGCTTTTGATGCCATCTCCCGTAACACCCTCATAGGAAAGCTTAGGAAGTGTGGACTGGATAAGTGGACGGTGAAGTGGTTTGAGGACTGACTGGATGGCAGAGCCCAGAGGGTGGTGATAAATGGGGCTGAGTCTAGTTGGAGGCCTGTGGCCAGTGATGTCCTGCACAGGTCAGTACTGGGCCCGGTGCTGTTCAACTTATTCATCAACTTGGATGAGGGCACAGAGTGCACCCTCAGCAAGTTTGCAGATGACACCAAACTGGGAGGAGTGGATGACACTTCCGAGGGCTGTGCTGCCATTCAGAGAGACCTAGAGAGGATGGAGAGCTGGGCAGGGAAGAACCTTATGAGGTTCAACAAGGACAAGTGCAGGGTCCTGCACCTGGGGAGGAATAACCCCAGGCACCATTAGGGGTTGACCTGCTGGAAAGCAGCTCTGTGGAGAGGGATTTGGGAGTCCTTGTTGACAACAGGTTAACCATGAGGCAGCAATGTGGTCTCNTCTGGTGAGGCCGCACCTGGAGTATTGGGGGCAGTTCTGGGCTCCCCAGGACAAGAGGGACATGGAGCTTCTAAAGAAGGTCCACCATAGAGCGACAAAGATGATGAAGGGACTGGAGCATCTATCATGAGGAAAGACTAAGAAGTGAGCTGGGCCTGTTTAGTCTGGAAAAGAGAAGACTGAGAGGAGATTTGATCAGCATGTTTAAATACTTGAGGGATGACTGCAGGGAGGATGGGGCCAGACTCTTCTCCATGGTGGTTGGTGACAGGACAAGGGGTAATGGGTGTCGACTGAAACACAGGAAGTTCCATCTCCATGTGGGGAAGAACTTCTTTCCTGTGAGGGTGACAGAGCCCTGGCACAGGCTGCCCAGAGAGGCTGTGGAGTCTCCTTCTCTGGAGATCTTCCAAACCCGCCTGGATGCCACCCTGTGCCCCGTGCTCTGGGTGTCCCTGCTGAAGCAGGGAAGTTGGACTAGATCTCCAGAGGTCCCTTCCAACCTCAACTATTCTGTGATTCTGTGATTTTCCTCAGACAGTATCTCCCAAAAAATGAATTTCTGCAGATCCAGTAGCTGAAGCATTCTTCTGGAAGATGCATACTTATTTTTATCTGGTGTACAAACACAAAGAAATATACACAACAAATTTTATGAAATTAAGCTTAGCCTCTGTGAATGTACAAAGCATGACATGACTCAGTGAAACCATACTGGCAAAGAGCTTTTCTTATCTGGAGTATATTAAAGAAACAAATTTCTAGATATACCACCACAAAATTTCAAAAGTCTATGTTTTAACAAATATTTGTTAAGATATTTTAAACTCTACCCCAGGCACTGCATGATTAAAATCTCCATTTGAAAAACAGAAATATATTTCTTCTGTAATATTTTCTGAGAAAAAAAAATCTCCTTTAATTTTTAATTACTTGTTGGTTTATTATTTTTGTTAATCAGCTCTACTGTAAACACATGAGGATTCTTGTTAAGGCTGAACTTTAGCAATAAATGCTAAACACATCTGCTGATTTTTGCTTACAGGCTTGTTTATAGGCCCTGCCCCACAGCATTGCTTGGGAGAAATAATATGCAACAGTAAATAAACTCAAAAAAATGATGTTCCCATATTTAATTCCCTTAGTTTCCTGTTTAATCTCCTTTCATGCAATGTGACTCAGACTGATTCCCCCAACCTTAGACAACTGCATTCTAGATGTCTGAGCTAGTCACTTGCTTTATAATTTGAGGAGGAAATAAATAAGCACCCCTATGGAATGGCCTGTATAAGATATCTCTAGATACATATGGAGCATTATTTGAAAGTACTTATTTCTCTACTTTGGCTAAAATATGTATGCAACTAGTTTGTTTTTATCCACTTCTGATTAGATCTCTCTCCGTCTCTGTTATTAACTTCTAGGATACTTTCAGTCTCAATACATCATCATATACTACATCTTGTTTTCCAGTATGTGCCATTTCTCTTGCCCCACGACCGTGCAGCTCTGAGAGGAAGTTCTGTCTTCTCTACACCTTTCTAATTGCTATCTAGAGCTCCTATACTAGATAGGGGTAGATAGCAGTTAGATCTCCATTAAGTCTTCTCTTCTTAAGACTGAATAAACCTTCTCCTCTGAGGAGTTTCCTCTTTATCCACGCTGGCTTCCTTCCATGTTTTCCCAACTGCATTGTAGGACAGAAACATTCTTGTTCAAAGAGTTAGCCCTTGAAAATCAACCAGCTTCCCTGGACACCCTTTGTCATTCAGGGCATTCTTCTGTGGGACTCTGCCCAGTCCTACACTCCCATCACTCCTACTCAGTTCATCAACCATCTGCTTGTCAGGAACTGCTGAAGCAGAGGGTTACCCCTAGTGAGGTTATCAACTACTAGCATCGAGATAT
Source organism: Crypturellus undulatus (assembly GCA_013389825.1). Classification (NCBI taxonomy): domain Eukaryota; kingdom Metazoa; phylum Chordata; class Aves; order Tinamiformes; family Tinamidae; genus Crypturellus; species Crypturellus undulatus. The sequence continues at coordinate 34,787 of VWPW01030256.1, read as the reverse complement.
TGTCATCAACATACTCCAAAACTTTGAGTTGTTTGCTCCCAGTCATATTGTTCTTTGAACAAACATCAAGGTGGTTAAAGTCTCCCCCTGAGTTGCACGATTCTTCTTCCAGTTGGTTAAGGAAGGCTCATCTAATTCATTTTGAAGAGGCAGTGTTAGCAGTCATCAGTATTAAGTCTGTTCTCTGGTACGCACCCATAAGCTTTCAACTGCCTCATCACCTCCTCCAAAGTGAAGTTCCATCCATTTCAGATGCTCCTTCATACTGACTGCAGTTTATCACCATCAGTTTTCTTGCCTGTCTTTCCTACAGGGTGCCTGTATCCATCCACTCCAGCCATCCAGTCGTGTGAGCTATCCCACTGTATCTCTGTAATCCCAATATGATTATAGCTTTTCAACCATGCAAGTACTTCTGAGTGCTTCTGATAATCTTCAAAGGTAGGTGCAAATGCTCAATCTCTCCCAAATGTTAACTATCTATTGTACTATTTGTTACTTTGGCATTTAGAAGAATCTTTTACAGATTGCAAAGAAGAACAATTTATGCTGTTTTAGTTTAGTGAATCCTAATTTTAAGTTTCTTTCTGCATGATAGCACTTTCTGTACTCACTGAATATACCATTATATTATCATTTTAGTCATTCAGCTGCTCAGATCTTAGGAGTATCTCCAGTCAATATGAGTTTTTTATGTGGGCTAATGATACTATTTGCATTACTCAGACAGAATGTGTTCAATTCTGGATTTTTTTTTAACAGAAATGTTATATGTATATATATCTTTCATGCAAAGTTTTACTTCATTAAAGTAGAAAAGGTCAAAAACAAGAGATTATATTTTTAATTCTTCTCTGACACATTTCTAGTATGTTTGTGAGGTATTTCATGCTATCAGTACAGAATATTTCGATAAACAGTTGATATTACCAAGACTGATAGTTTCTACATTCCTAACTCTACACTTTAAACACCCACATATTTTCTGCTTTGAAATTTCATAGCTTTATTCTTTCATCAATAAAAGTGAAGTAAAACAAACTCACAAAAATACTAATTTCAATATTTCTTTCCTTTTTTTCCCCATCTCATATATCTTGTGGCTGATAGACTGTACTTATTCAGCCTGCCAAAACTAGAACTTCAAGATCTGGGACACGTTCTTAGAAAACCTTACTATTAATTTACTTTTTCCTTATTGCTGAAGTCAGTTGTAAGATGTATTGACTTTACTAACAGAAGATTAAGGCAATTTTGAGTATTTTGAAAGGCTTATTATAGATATGTAATTCTTTCTTTTCTTTTAGGTGCCTTACTAAGAAAGTTCTATCATGGTATTTGAGTCAAGTTACCATTAAAAATGATTTAATATTTGGCAAATGCAAAATCCTTCCTTCCACCTTTAATGTTTTCTTAGACTTATGCTTGTAAAAAACGCCATCTTCATCCTTAAAACAGATGGAATCTAGTGGGCTTCCTCTCTTGCCTGATTCAAGTCTGGTCATGGAGTACATGTATACATTGTGCTTTTTCAAACACTACACATTTATTAAATTTCATTTTTTCCCTACTTTTTAGCATTCAAATACTTAAGGTGTAATAGGAGTCACATGTAAATAATTTATCAGAATTCAACTTTTTGTGGGGAAAATAAAGATGAAGATTTGAACTAAATAGTGAATAAGAACACTAAGAAGGTTTAAAAAGCAAGTCAGAACTTTGCTAAGTGAATATCTACGTATAAATGAGATTAGAACAGAAGTAATAAAAAAATCAAAAATGAAGTAGAATGCCTGATATTGAGAGCGGATCTTGAAAGAATTCTCAACACTTAACATGCTTCTAAAATTTGCAGGATTTAGGAGTGTTACCTCTGAGCATCCTCTGTTTGAAAGGTCTTTTGAGAGTATTGTATGACTGCTACACTTCCTGATCTGTGCTGTGAAGATAATTATTTTTTCAGTTCAGTGGCCTGTATGGTATTCAGGTCTCTCTCAGTCCCTCAGCTCATGCAATATTTGCTTATCCGCATCCAAGAGGTTAACTATTATCTTCATTTAATCCCTGCCATCAGCCTTCATTGTCTATACATTATATTTTGCAAACCTACTTCATGCTTTCTTTTTTTCTACTTATACTATCCTCCCATATTAATATCTGTAAATATACCGGAGACCCCTTTCAGATTCAATCCTACAGCTCTCATTTCCTGTGAGAAGATTTTTAGGAAGGAATGTATCTACATTTGCTGATATTTTTGCCATCTTTTTAGGATCGGAATGTCCAAGTACTTTCTCCTGGTTATTGACTGCCCACAGATTTTCATACTTTTGTTATCTCTAAGCTGAGTATAATAAACTTCTCATGTTGCATAGATGTCTACAGAATTTCAGTTTCTGCAGAAACACATTGTTTGCTCAGTTGTTCATTTTTCCCATCAGAGAAGCATATTTTGCCTGATTTCCAGAGTTTTCATGGGTTTCTAATTCCCTGCAGTGTATCATTGAAGACTTTAATTACTTATAAGGACTGCTAACCTGGATGCCTGCATTAAATGGTTTAAGTGAATTATTTGATTGTTATACTTCTTGTCTTAATGTATGGAATTTGGAGTTGTGCAGAGCCAGGACTAGTTTCCAAGTCTTCTTAGAGATATTTTTGGGAAGTCAGACCAAATTCAATTAGAAGACCTTAGCAATAAGAGATTAGTATTTCACTCTGTGATGTCTATCACATTCAGCTTTCAGAATATTATGTCATGTTATGTGTCATATTATGTGATACTATCTTTGGTCCATAGGATAGGTGGATTTTTTTTCAGGCTAAAGGTAGGACATGTTGAACTCTGAGTAGTAGAGGTGGTATACCCAAGAGTCCAATTAGAAATGGAGCAATCAGCCTGAAGGGCCTCTACTGAAGACCAGACACAACGTCATGCCTGTGTATTATTCTAGTAGAAGATATGTGAAGATTTAGACATCTGAAGAAGTTATAAGCCAATACAAGATTAAGGAAAAAAGTGACAGAAAACAAAAAAACCCAAAATGCTTTGGAGTGGAAAAGTTTGATTCCAAATTTTTCTAGATACTAGATAGCGATACTAGATGGGGGTACTAGATAAAAAAAATAAAGAAAAAGAAGATATTTTATTCTTCCTACACCTGAAGAAAAAACAAAAGGATGGGCATACTCTTTGTAAATAAATCGGTTCTCATAAAGATTACTCTATGAAAATTTTTGTCAAAAGGGAAATTTCATATTTCTAAACTGCTTTTGCATGTTTTTAAAACCAAAGATTAGTCTGTTACTTTGAATCTAAATAAAACTGAAGGAGCAGGAAAAGTGTCATTTGACCATCTTTATAAATTCAAAATGTAAGACACTTAATAAAATCTTTCCTTTTCCTTTTAAAATATCCTGCATAATCAGCTGCTCACCAAATTCCATATGCATATTCCTCTAAATGCCATATTATCATATGATTAGGAATGGGATTTCAGCCATAGGTTGCAAACATTGATAAACTTCTCTGGAAGTATCTGCTGCAAACCACAGTCAGAAGACATATAGTTATTTCTATATTTGTGCTTTAGTATCTTGGCTTGACCCTAAGATTTCTAGCACTAGGACCCATTTTTTTTAAGGCTCAGTAGAGATATTATTGGAAATGCTCTACAGTAGGACAGCTTCTTATTTCTGATTCCTCCACAGCACAATTAAAGGCTTTTCTGATATTTTCTCGTTTGTCTAAAAAATGTCTTTTACATCACAGTGTGGAAGAATTGCTTCAAAGGGGGAACTTAGAGAAATAGAACCTAACAGTGGTTTTGACATTACAGAAGCTTGCTTGATACACAGTTACCACTTCCAGGATGGTCCACAGGCTTGGACTCTGCTCCTCCACAGTTCCCAAAGGAACACAGTTTGCCCCCCTCACAGCTGCAAAGAGGGATAACGGAGGATGGAGTGGAGTGAAGACTCCGTGGACAAACTCTGTTGTACTCCCTGTGCTGGGCCACCAAGAAGCCAAACAGTAGCTGCCCAATAGGAGATATACAATAACGTCTGGTGCAGAGCCAGCAAAGGGGACAAATCACTCCTTTTGGATTAACTTTCCTTGAACTTTGCTCATTATAAGCTCATTATAATGTCAAAATACACCTCAATCCCAAAAGTTACTTGCCTCCAAAGTATGAGCACTCTGTACTGAGCATGCACTCTAGATTTTCGATTGACTTGTACCTTTAAATGAAAGCGAAAAGTTTTTTCACCAATTAATATTAAGTGTGACTATATTCACTCAAGCTCCACCTGAGTGTAAAGAAAAGTATAAAAGATGAACTAAGGAAGAGAAATACAAGGAGGGAAGCATCCATCATAACTCCTGGGTCAGTTGATGGGCTGATCCCCCTTTCCTCTCCTTGGGTTGGGATGCTGCTTGAGGAGACTCAGAAATGAGAGGGAAGATTCCATCAGAAATTTGCATTTGCAAATTTGGCATTTGAATAAATCCTGCTGTTTGTAAACTCAACTACTTATTTGGTGGGGGAACAATTGAACCTACAGTTGACAGACTGTTCGTCAATCCGATAATGCCAGCATAGAGCTTATAGTTGATCACACTATTTGGTAACTCAATTCGCTCCTAGGAAGGCCATTGGACCTACATTAACAGACTCGTGAATCCGATACTGCCAGAGTCAGCTGTATAGCCAACCCAGTATTTGGTATCTCCTTCTCCTGCCATCCCGCCGTGGGACTTTCAAACTGCAACACACAGTAGTTCTATAAAAGATACCTCAGAATCACTCATCCACATTCAAAGCATTTGCCCTGCCTGTAAGAGCAAGCAAGGGTTTGGCTCTCTAAATCCCACTTTTCTGCAGCTAATGTGTTCATAGCTCTCTGACTTCCCACAGAAATATTTGTGGTGAGTATGTGGAGCTTATCTCTTTGACTATTGGTGAGCTCTAGTGTTTTCTGTGCAGTGCACTACCTGTTATAAATCCCACACAAAGACAAGTTGACTGTCAGATTAAAGCTCATTTCTTTTCACACAGGAAAAGGCAAGGCATAAATTAAACTTTTTTTTGCTTAGAAAAGTCAAAGCATTTGTTTTACATCTTATCAAGTAGAAGACAAAGTGGGCAAACAAGGGCAGCTTCAGCTTCAGCCTAATAGTTTCTTATTCAAAATGTTTTCTCTGACCCTCCACAGTCCTATTCTGAAAACTCTTTCCCAATTCATGCCTTGGAATAGAATGAATGGAAGCACTGGAGGAGTTCGCCCACAGTCTTCCACTTGCTTCTCTGTGACAGCAATATTCAATTTTACCTGAACTGAAAAATTTTGATCTATGTCCCTTATACTCTATTTTAGATGTCTTACTTTTTTTTTTTACCAAGATTACATTTAATACAATGAAATTTTATGTGTGAAATTTACATGTGAAAGTCATACTTAGATATTAAGAAAGCTATTTTCTCAATCAAAACAGTATAGCTTATCAAAAATATAATATTTTCTGTTTCTAGTAAACAGCATGGGCAAGGAAGCCTGTTATTATTTTCCAGATAATTTTATAGCTCCTACATATTGTCATATCCACAGTTTAGCTCTTTGAAATGTGTTATTTAACTCTCAGTGATCCACACTTCTCAAGGTCTAGTTTTCCCTGCTTATATTTTTGAAAGAGAGCAGTAAGAAACTCCCTTTATTCAATATAAATAAAGGTCTCTCTATTCAGTGATCCATTCAACTTTCACAGCTGTGTAGTCAAGTCTTAGCCTTTCTAAGTTTTAATTTTAACTGTAGTCTAAGTAAGTTATTTGTTTAAAGCTGAAAGACTAACAGACTAAGTAACAGTAACGCAAAATCTACTTTTTTGAAAGATTGTTGACAATACTCATTATCAAATACTGTTTTATGAAGCACATTAAAAAATTATCAGGATTGGTGGAACAGACCTTCTGTTTTGAGAAATTCCTTTGTCTAATTTATGCAAAGGCATCAGAACAGAGGCAGGAATATTATGCACAGAAATTAAAAAAGTGGATCTCCAGACCAAGCAGCTGGAGAACTTTCCATTCTTGCTCCCAAATAAAAATGTTATAATCCCTCAGCTAAAGGGATCTCTTCGCTAAAGAACTTAGTTCATGTGTTATCGTGAAAATGTGAAAGATGATTTCTTTAGACATTTACAAATTCTTTTTTATTTCTTTCTGCAATATCATGACAAATACTGTGTTGTTTGCTTGTAAACTAATTCTGACAACTTCATGACTTATTTTGCTAGTAAATAATAAGCTGTGCGTGTTGAACCCTATGCTGATGACTTTGAGAATAACTGCTGAGGACCCTTTCATGTGAAAGTGGCTCTATTGAGTGGTCTGGAAAAATTTCCTTTCACCTGACATATGTGTCTGTGTGTGTATACAAAGTATTGGTATGTGTGTGTGCATGCTCATGGGTGAGAATTGTCTTTTAGTTTTCCCCAGCAAGGCTTCTCAGTGAGTTGCTACAAACCTGTAGTAAGCATGGTGGGTAGGAAGATGGTGGAGTGTCTTTCAAAGAGGCTGACAGGATTTATAAATACTTCTTTTATTTTTAACAGTTGTGTGTTTAAACTGAAGTTTTTGTTATCTTTCTTGTAGTTTGGTTTGGTTAAATTCCACATTTTGTCATGCTTCAAATAGAATGTTCTTGCTTAGCTGAAAGAAAAAAGCATAGTTGGATGAGTTGCTCCTTGATTCCCTGCCCAGGTCTGTGGTGTCGCTGCTCTCTATACATCGTTTCTTTTCACTTCCTACAAAGAGAAAACTGCATGTGTCATAACATTCTCTTCATTTTTAACTTCCACACTTAACACTACTTTAAAGTTTTTGTGTTTGATATGGAAACTTTAGCTGAGGATTTACCTGTGTAAAAATAGCATGGAAAAAATATATCCCTAAGTGTGCATTTTCAGTGTGATTGGAGAGGTAATCATTCTGATCCTATTAAAATCTAACAAACAGGACTGTTTAGAAAACCTTTCCTGTATGTACCCTTTGCTTTAAAACTGCCTAGAGCATTGCCCTTAAAAGTCAGAGAATTAATCCTACCCCCATACAAAAGAACCAGTATTCTAGCCCCCGTTTGTAAGCAGAACTGAATCTATATCATGGAGGTAGAGGTGGGATATCTTGGAGTGAAATATTGGCCAAGTTGTCAGAAACAATATAAAAGTGTAAATCTTTAATCTGTCGCTAGAACTAATTTTGTTACTGATAAAGAAAACCAGTCAGTGGTATTCTACCAGGACTGGACTTAGAAAATGATTTCATTTTATGGTTATTAAAATAATTTTTCTGTTTACTCTGTGTACTAAGATCAGAACATAGACTTCAAGAGAGGTTGTCACAGCTGAGTGCCCTTGATGGCATTTTTACAGAGTATTCCTATAAGAGAACACTGCACTTGCATTACTCTCTTTCCATTTATGTTCATTTTTAGCTTTGCTGGTTGGCTTTTCTGCATTCTCTCACATATATTGACAAACAATAGCTCAAGATAAAATTTCAAGCATGTGATGTTTAAACAGCCTCAAAACATGGTAACTTGAGTCTCACCACACATTCTGGTTGATACTACATCAGTATCATAAATTATATATTTAAAGTAATCCTTTTGGGAAGAAAACTCTTAAGATATTTTGTTATATGGATGGCAAATACTTTGTGAATGTCAATATTGTATTTTTACTCAATTTGTAACAGAGCTGATCCCTTCAGTTCACCAGACTTTCTGATTCTAGGTTCTTCTGGTTTCAGTTCACAAAAGCACGTTGTGAGGTCAGACAGTGCCACAAAAATAATGTGAATAATGGAGAAAACGACTAAGACACATAAAGGGTTCAAGATTTTCAGCTTAGAAGGTTGAGAAGTGACTTGATTACAGCATGTAAACTTTTTAAATGGAGAAATTACTTTTTACTAATAAGCTCTTTTATCCATTAAGGAGAAAAATACCAAATCAAGAATAAAATCAAGCAAATTCTAAATAGATATTAGATGTATTTTTTTTCTTTTTTTTAATATTGAAAACACCAAACTTTATATAGATGCTCTGTATCTCATATTTTGAAATCAAAGCTGGATTTTGGGAAACTATACTTTACTGAAATAGAAAAATTCAGTAAAAAGGTATGTGAAATGGAATAATCTCTGACAACTTCTTAACTGCCATCCATTCTGTTACCAGTCTGTCATCTGAATTTAATCTGTGCATTATAGATTATACAAAAAGGTCTATATCTGTTAGTTGTCCAAGTTCATTTTCATTATCGCTAAGGGAGTAAGGAAACATTTCTAAGATGGAACCACTCATTCCTGTAGTGGATGTTTTGGGTTAGATGAATGACAGCACAAAAGAGCTTATGTATCTCCACTGCCTGTAAAGAGAAGTTGACTAGCACAGTCAGTTATGTGATATTAAACACATTTGTACCTTCAGTAGTACAAATGTGTTTGTGATTAGTGACTCCAGAAATGCTGGAAGTCTCATCATTCAGAGGGTTTCCAAACTCAGTTATATAAAACAAGGAAATGTGCTCTTAAGAACTGCTCTGCACTGACAAGAGACTGAAGCAACTCAATGAATGATTACAATTCTATATTCTTCCCTTTGCTGGGGGTTCTTTAGACAAAATAGTGTTTTCTGACTTTACATATAAGGAATATAATGAACTCAGGTATTGTAGCCATGTGAGGAATATCAGTAAACAATCAACTTTGAGTCATGAAGATGATCAAGAGGCTTGAGCATTTGTCATATGAGGAAAGACTAACCACGCTGGGCCTGTCTAGTCTGGAGAAAAGAAGGCTGAGAGATTTGATTAATGTGTTCAAGTATCTGAGGGCTGATGGTAGGGAGGACGGGGCCAGGCTCTTATCCGTGGTGGCCGGTGACTGGACGAGGGGTAACGGGTATAAGTGGAAACAGAAAGTTCCATCTCCATGTGAGGAAGAATTTCTTTCCTGTGAGGGTGACAGAGACAGAGCCCTGGCACAGGCTGCCCAGAGAGGCTGTGGAGTCTCCTTCTCTGGAGATCTTCCACACCCACCTGGATGCCACGTGCTTTGGATGTCCCTGCTGGAGCAGGGGGTTAGACTAGATGATCTCTACAGGTCTCTTCCAACCTCAACCATCCTGTGACTCTGTGATACTGTATAAATCAAACATATCTTAAAATTGCGTACATTTCATTTGATTCTCTTGGCATAGGGGAAGGTTGTAATCATGTCTTTGTTGATAAGGGGTACAAATATAATCCTAATTAAACAGTATTTTGGAAAAGTGCAAAATATTTCTGATGTGACCTTAATGTTGAGTGTCAGCTAGAACTACATTCATTTTATAATTTTTTTTTGTGAGTGCTACAGTAGATTTTATAATCTAGCCTACCTACTCTTAGTAAATATCAGCCGTTTCTAAGTACCTTCTGATCTGATCCTTGAAGTGAATACAAATACATTTTCCTTTGATAAGTTAAAACATTGGGTCAGGTGCTCAGCTGGTATAGGCATAACATATTTAGCCAACATGTCACTCTGGACAATACGATAATGAAAGATTATTTTTACGGTGAATTTTAATGCCTTTTGATTTATACATGTTTACTCAGCGGAGGAGCCTCAAAGATTATAACAGGTCTATGTACTGGATTAAATGACATAGGGACTGAATTATCTGGGTGAAAACCTGTTTTCTTACATGCACATTTGAAAACTGTTTGGCAAGAATATCATATGTTTTGAAATGTTTATATTTATTCTGTATCCTATATTTAATAATCTAGATGTTAAAAGGTAACAGTCCTTTTCTGATCTCCGAGACTAGCAGGTTGTCGTAGTGTTGTGACCTAGTTGTATCCCTCATTTCACAGGATCATACCTATATTGACAGAGGTTGCTTAGAAACAACTGCAACTCAATACCTCAACCCCAAATGAAAGCCATGCATGATGAGTTCAGGCTACTGAACTCTGCTCAGAATTGAGATTATACCTAAATTTAAATTGTTATTCCTTTGGTTTAGCATCAAATAAACACCTTTGTCAACACATTTTTAAAATAAGGTGACGAAAACAACAACTGTTGCTCACAAATGTAGGTCACTTGGAGTGATCACAAGTACCCAGAATCGTGTTCAAGGATCAAGGCACTTTCTCCTTTCTAATATACATAACCTTAAGAAATGCTGACATCTGCTATTAGTGCGGGACAGGAGTCCTCCTGGTTTTAGACTTTGGGTAACTTCCTATATCTTCCACCTTAGATGAATTTATGTATCGGCAAATCTATTATATATTTTTGAAATCAAACATGTAAACTGTACTCAGTGCCATTTGGGGACCTGGAACAGTTTCTTTTGTGGTCACTGTCTTGCATCTAACTGATAGATAGTTGGTAATGACCAGCAATGATTTTGTTTCAATTGTTAGGTAATGGTTCATATTTTGCATTTGGTAATCTGGAGATACCTCTAGTGTTTATGAAAATAGTTGTATGAGTTGACTCTGTTGGGAAAGATTCCATCACTGTTGATTAAGAGTTTACACCTTAAATTACGTAAGAAAATCTTTTAATCTGTTTGTGCTATATAACTGTTCTTACATATTCAGTAAGTTTTGGGTGGGATTCATCACTAGGGAGCCAAAAGTAAAACATATAGTTCAAATGTCATCTGGGTTTTTCCTGATAGTTAATGGGGGAATATAGACTCCATTAATGATCATCTTAAGACATCTGTGACTGAAGGGAGAATTTAATGTTGGAGGTGCCTGTTTTTCATTTTGTTTTGGTTTTGTTTTTCATTTGCTAAGGAGGAAATCTTAACACACCAAGCAGAACAGACACAAAATTTGTCAATATCTAAAATTAATTGAAATGAATTTTTAATTAAAAGTTCCATTGTGACTTGGCAACATCCAGAGGTTGAAACCTGCTTGCTTTTTAGGCATGACTAGCTATGAGTCTCATAAAGAGAAGTATTTATGCTTGATTACTTCTTTGTTTATCATTTAGACATTGTGCATTGTTTGTACTCAAAAATATTGCTGAAAAATATTGCTGAAAAGGTTGGATTTCTACAAGGTAAATATTTACAAGTTATTTGTCAGGTCTTTATGAACATCTGTGAAATGTAACTGTATCCTTGACACACCATAAGTGCAACACATTTCTCTGCAGAAAGAGGATCACATACATAAGAGCAGATTAAGAGGTGTTGGCAGTGAGAAGACTGATACTTCTTACTGTATAATAAATCTTCCAGATAACTTTCATATGATGATAAAAGAGCAGCGTAGATATATGTAGGTATGCAGTTACGAACACCCGTCAGTTTCTGTCCCTTCTCTGATTGATTCTTATTTTCTATTCTTTGGCGAATAGTGTGTATTATAACCTTAGAAAAGCTTTCAGTTAAAATAATTATAGGTTCATTCTAAGTCAAAAAATATAGAGTATAATGCAAGACATGAATGTATAGAATACAAGACATGAATGTATAGAAATGTGTAAATATGCATACAAAATATATACAACAGAATATACAAAAAGAGCATATTCATCCTTTAGTCCATTTGTCAAGTAATATTACAACATCTTCCTCTAATAAGTATTAAACTTCTTGTTTGATCCATGCAGCTGATTTAAGTGCAATTATTTGTGTTACAGCATTTTTATTGAGAAAACAAAAAGTATATACATACAAAAAAATCAGAGGTGATTGCGGTAGTTTAAGACATATGGAGTGGAGTAAAAATAGTGAACATTTTTCACTGTCTTAAAAATTGTTATTTGCTTTTATTATTCCTGAAATAAGGGTGTCACATGTCGCATAATACTGTTCTCAAAGAAAATCTTGAATGCTATTGATATATCCCTGAAAAGGCATAAAGTTTAACGTGGTCACGCTGGAAACATGTACCATTCACCCACTGGCAGTGCGACCTTGTAAAGTCTCCCTTTTCTAACTTTGTGCGCCTTGTCCTTCACTTTTTCCAACCTCCATACACAAAGTTCAGTCCTGGTTCATGTTTCCACCTGAAGAAAGAACTTTCTTGAAAGTAACTGGTGATTCAGTCTTTAGGCACACAAGGGGGTAATATTCAGAGCTCATCTCTCAGTTCCTATTCTATAAAATTCCCTCAGACTAAGCTAGATGATATTAAGAGGAAGATGATCATTAGATTTCAGAGAACATCATGAAAATGGCCAGGAAAACATTATTTTAAGTTGTGGGCAGAAGCCGGTGAGAACCCTCAGTCACTAACAGTACAAGAGAAAAATCCCACTTTTCTGGCATCTAAAGCGTTAGCTCACTGAGGAGAGATAAGAATTTTTCATGAAGAACTTGCTTCACTGTCAGATGTCTTTCCTAAGAGTTTTCTTCATTTCTTACAAAGTGAAGAAAACATATGGATTTCATATGAAAACAATATGATCTTATATGGGCTGCTAGCAGAGAGAATTCTGCAACTTATAAATTCATCTTCTTCAATTATGCCTCTGAACCACTGAGCACTAGGATAACAAAATGGACTTAAGGAACATGATTTTTATTGGGTGCAGAAAAGAGACAGAACCTAGCATTCTCAGAAGAATATATTTTAAAACAGGAAACTGATATTTACAGGGAATAGTGGGGGAAAGAGAGGAAAATACAGGCTGTAAATAAATACTTGCTGTGGTCAGACAATCCCCAGGTTTTCTATGGGTGTGTTTCCACTTGTAGATTAATCACTGCCCAGAAACTTTCCTGGGTGATAGAAATAATAGCATACAATTTTACATCATTAGAAGGATCTTTGAAATATCTTTTATTCATTTTCAATAGTGATTCAGTTTAACAGGTATTCAACACTGTTCTCAGTAGGCTGTCCTCATTGCATACATCCTATTTCAAAGGATAAAATAATTTCATCGTGTCTATGTGGACTATTTTGCTCCACAGTATGGTCTTGGGCTTGATTCATTTACTGTTACAGATATAGCCAATCTAGTTTCCAAAAGCAGAAGTAGGCAAATCATCTTATTTATCCCAGAGTTCAGAAGCATTTGCGTCAGAAATAGTTAGACAGGTAAGAAATTTTCCAGCAGAGAAGTTCCCTGAGAAGCAAACCAAATAACCAAATAACCACCATACCCACACAACAATTTGCCTTGCCAAACAGCACAGAAAGGATTTGAAGCTTTCTGTAAGGCATGTTCAGGGGGAAATGGTGTGAGTGCTCTTGTGGAAAGGCCATGGAGAGTGAAGATGTAGTCCTCGAGTCATGGCAAGAACCTCTTCCACATTCAGCAAACAAAATTTGAGTAACTCCTTCTTATTCCAGAGTTTAATATTTTTCTAACCCTTGATTTTTCACACTGTAGGTAATCTCCCATGCTGTGTATATGCTTGTAAGAACCCTAGGAATAGGGGAACATTCATGAGGCCACTTTTGGCTTCATTCTTTCTTACTAAACTTCACCTGCAATTTTCATCAGCCCTGTGCGCTTTCACATAGTCATAAAAGGAGTCTGAGTCAAAGAATTAAGTGTATTTCATTCTTCACAGCATGTAAAGCATCAGATTAGAAAGAAAAGAGCCTCTTTGAGGTCACAGATTGCAGAGTAAAACAACATTTTCTCACAGCCCACAAAAGGTCTTGATTTTGACTGACTTAATTTGAACCCCTAAGGTTCTGGGGGAGAGGGAGATTTCATTTTTCTTTGTTTTGCCTTTTTTTTTTTTTTAAAGAACTAGTTCCCACAGAGTAATATTGAACATTACAGAGAAACAGTATAAAAGTCTACTTCAAAGAATCTATTTGTTCCATAATGAAAACATTTTAGCATTGAAGTTCAATCAATAAGCTCCATAATTTAAATATATTTTCTTAAGGGAATATTTACTAGAACTGAAGAAGCATATTTTTCTTTACATTTACACCAGGATTATCCTATTCACTTCAGAAGATTTATTCCTCTGTACACAAAAAGAAATAAGAGATTTTGAATTTTACTTTTTACCTTAGATTACAATATTCTGCGTTGCACTGATTCCCGTGTCTTTTCATTTCTGTAAGACAGGATAATTAAGCACTGAGGTAATATATTCTTCAAATGTTCTGTGGTGCTCAAGAGGAAGTTAGACTAGGAGACCAGCATGCTTGGTGTCCTGCATGTCCAGAAAGAAACAGAAAGAAGAGTTGACCCTCTAAGTACTACACAAAAGACTCCCTGGTAATGGAAAAAAAATACAAACAAACAAAAAAACCCACTTTCCTTACTAGACTTGAGACATTATGATATGCTTCTCCCCAATGTCCTTCTGTCCCATCCCATCGCACCTTGCAACTCTTCCCTCTTCTGCTTTGAAGTTCTCCCCTATTGACACTGCACCTCCAGTCAGACAGATTCAAGCATATACACATGGTTACTTGGTAATTACACTTTGTAATAAATTTTCTGTATTCCCTTCAGTCTGTGATTCTCTTCCAAATCTCTGTACTGGGATTTCTTTTAGCATTTATTTAGAACATTGTCCAAATATAGTAAAACTGTAAAGAAACAGAAGGAGTTGAAGACATTGTGCGGAAGGCTTACATTCAGATAAAAAGCAAACAGCCAGCTGGGAGACTGAATGTACTTTTTGGCTTATATTATTAATTTCTTATTCCATTGGAAGATTTCTGTGAAAATTTATCTGAATATGAACAATATATTTTGTAGGTAGATTTATCTCATTTTGAACTACTGTATTAATGTGTATCATGTTCTGTCATTCAAGCCTTCCATTACCCAGAACAGTCTTAAGACCAAACTGCAATGAGAGATTTCATGCCACATAGGTCCCTGTGCTTGTCATGAGACATTTTGTAAAATATACAGTCTAAGGATTTCAAAAGAATGAGGGCAGCTACTTAAAAGTGAATTTGTATTTGATAATACAGCCTTGTGGGATTTTTGCCTTCAGCTTTTCAAATAGAATGAGTCAGACCAACTACTGCCATAAATGAAATCCAGGACATAGTTCCAGACTGTGCTACCCAACTCAGAGCACACCACAGACACATCACTGTGCTAATCCAGGAAAAATTACTACCAGGAGGTTATTTAGGACCTCAGTCCAACAAAGCCTTTGCAATCATAATTTCTCAGTAACAATCATAAAGGATCAAAATATCATGGATAAGATCAAAATAGCATGGATGGATGAGGTTTTTTCAGGATTAAGCAGTGAGATTTTCCCCAATTATTCTTCTTTTGTCGCCATGTGCAGATTTGCATTTCTATAGCTTTTCTGAAATAAAGGACCATGTATGAATATTTTCTAATATGCATCAGATGTGCCCAAAGTATTCTGTTTTTTTCCCTAATAAAATCTCCCCTGTTAGAGCACTCCTGGGCAGTGCTCTAACAAAAGCAATACCTAGAAATATGAACAATAGTTAAGGCGGTAATCTTTTCAATTAGCATAGCTCTTTAAAAATAACTACCATACCTATTGGCCACTCAGTAAGAGTGGAGTAGGAACCATGAGATAACTACTTAACCTTTCCTAAGAGCCTAAATACTTTGGTCTATATCCATAAACAGGATTGAGTTTGTGTTTTAGTAGATGGTAGTAGAAAGGAAAAAGGAATCAAGAGAAAGGGAAGGGCAAAAAGCAAACCTAAAAATGATTCCTTACTGCTGTTTATTTGGATCCACTGAAAAGACATTATGGCTAAGAAGTTCTGCTAACTCTGTAAGTAATTTTACATTATAACTCCTTTCAAATAGCACACACGCCCACTGATTTTTCACTCTCTAGATTTGCCAGGTGACTTCACATATTTTGTAAAACTAGTATATATAAAGGCTATAAATTGAGTTGATTTCAATTGTATGAGGGAGCAGAATGAAGATAGCACTCTTCAGATAGCTGAAATTGTGCTATTAAAATACAACTTTCTCATACATGTGTTTCCTGAGGCAAAGTATTCACAAGCTACTGAGAAGAATCAAGAAAAAAATAGAAACTATTTCAAGATGACTATTGGTATGTATAAGTCATTTGACATTGAAAAGCAACAAAATGATAACTTGTTTTTTTCATTTTGGGGAGGGAAGGAGGGAGGGAAAGGAGAAAAGGAGGGAGGGGAGGGAGGGAAGAAGGGAAAGGAGGGAAGGAGGGAAGGAAAGGAGAAAGGAAGGGAGGGAGGGAAGGAAGGGAGGAAGGGAGGAAGGGAGGAAGGGAGGAAGGGAGGAAGGGAGGAAGGGAGGAAGGGAGGAAGGGAGGAAGGGAGGAAGGGAGGAAGGGAGGAAGGGAGGAAGGGAGGAAGGGAGGAAGGGAGGAAGGGAGGAAGGGAGGAAGGGAGGAAGGGAGGAAGGGAGGAAGGGAGGAAGGGAGGAAGGGAGGAAGGGAGGAAGGGAGGAAGGGAGGGAGGGAGGAAGGGAGGAAGGAAGGAAGGAAGGAAGGAAGGTTTAATTCACTTAAAAGCATTTTTTTTAATTGTGAAACTGTAAATTTAATTAAATAACCTGAATAGAGTACCAAGTTACATTGGATTATTTCTGAGAATCATGGTTAATGAACTAGACATGTAGAATCCCTTATATGTAAAGTTGACAATTAATTGCAAAGGTGATGGAGTAGCAAACCATGGGTACCATTTCCAAACATAGGAAGGATAAGAAAGTCATCAGGGATAGTCATTAGGGAACTCACTAAGGCCAAGTCAAGTTAAACTAGCCTGACAGCGTTTTCTAAGTGGTACCACTCTTCTAAGTGGTATCTAGTGACTGGACAAGAAACAATGAGCACAAATTGCAAGACAGGAAGTTCTGTCAGAACATGAGGAAAAGTTTTTTATTGTGAGAGTGATAGAACACTGGAATAGGTTACCCAGAGAGCTTGTGGAGTCTTTGTGAATTAAGATTTTTTGAAGAAGCCAAAGTTCAGAAAGTGATGGCATATAGTGAAATTCTGACTAGTAGATTTACGAAAAATAAGTTTTCAATATGTTGTATTCATCTAACCAACCCCAGAACACCCTATGCTATGCACTGGACTACTCTTAAGGTATCAAACACTTTTACTTTTACTTTCACTTACACTTTCACTTTACTTTTACTTGTACTTTTACTGTTACTGTTACTTTGCTCCTATGATGGGGAAGACTTTAACGTCTATAGTCAACATGGCTCTAACCTAATTGCCATCCCTGGATAGAGTACTTTAGCTTTATTAAAGTGTATATAAATAAATTCCTATTAAAATCTGTGCATGTAGATTTTACACATACTTTGAGAGATGATTCTGCAAACAAGGCAGAATGTTCTTGTCAATAAAATCTATCAGTTTGAACTGAAACACAACCAAAGTTGAAAGGAAGAGTGTCCTAAACTTTTTCCAGTTATAAGAACTGGAAAGAATCATCAGCAAACGTGCCAAAAAGATATTGTTGGATTGGGAAACAAAGTATTTATCATGTAGGATTTCCAAGCTCTTCAAAATATGCTGATTTGTTCTTAAGTAGTCTATTCAGTGAAATATTTCCATTAAAAGAATTGAGTAATACACATATGAGATGTCCTAGTCCTCACTGACGTTTCTGCTATCCAGTAACCTCAGAGAAGTAAAGAGGCAATGTATTATGTGCTCTAGTTAACACTTTAAATTGGATCATGTAGAATTATGGATTTCTTTTTTTAAGTACTTCAGTGGGAGTGGCTTAATTTTAGGTGTGTTAAGTGATTTGTCTCTCCCAAGTAAAGCTGGTCATAACAAATCAGTAACAAAATCTTTGTCAAATGAATTTGAACATATGATGGATTCATTTTAAGACTGTCTCTCTCTCTGACGTTTCTTTGGTTCCCACATGAAAGTGTGGGTGGGACCACATATTCAGTTAAGACTTGCATTTATGATGTAATTTCTATTCTATTAAAGTTCTCTACTCAGGAAAAAAAAACAGATGAGTGGGGACCAATATTTATAAACAGATTTTAATTTTGATTTTGAATGTGATATTACATTAAAGAAAATGTTCTAGGGATAGCACAGTATGAGACCAGTTTGTCTGGAGATTTTGGAAAATCTCCAGATTTTGGAAAATCTCCAGTGGTTAGACAAGTTTCCGTCAGGTATGCTTAGACATATCTTGAGTGGTCAGACTGTATTAGCCATATTCCCACTAGTCCAATTATTACACAACTCAGAAAATATTAAAATGCCCAAATTATAACACAATATACACAATAATAATATACACAGTATATTCTTCCAGATTCCTTGGCAAAATCAAATTAAGTATCATAGCTGTAATAATTTTGCAAAATTTCAACCATTTCATTGTTTCATTTGGAAGGATTGACAATTAAAAATTAACATTTAATATACTTCACAGCACTCCTATGCTTTCAGACAAGGGAGTTTAAGATTTATAAAATAAACTGTTGTGAAGTTCTACACAAAGAGGAAAATAAAAGAATCTACAAAAAAAATAAAGAGAAAGGAGAAATGGGGAAAGGGGTTGCAAAGGCAGGGAAAGAAGGAAAAAAGAGGAGAATCTGTTTCCAACAAAATATTCTAGTAATGATTCTGGAATGCATAGGTAGAAGTGATCTTCCCTGGAGCTTATCAGCATATTAATTTCTACCAACCCAGTTTGAAAAGTTTGCAGTTTATGTGGGCTCTCCTTGCAACACTTTGTCCATTCATGGCCCAGCTAAGCAAATGCTTGCTTTAGGAATGTCTTTTCCCTAAACAGTGTCAGGCATCCAGCAGACACTGGATGGAGATGATGGAGATGGAGAGATTCCCAGAATAACATCTTCTACTCTTTGAGAAGTGGGGGATAAAGGAATAGAATATTAAATACTCCTCCCTCCTTTTTTTTTCCTCAGAACGACTGTTTAATTGTTCAATTGATAGATTTCTGTTCCTTTGTATCCTGAAGCTTTCTTCCCTGCCTTTCCCCTCACCCCTCCCTACCACACACACGGACACACACACAAACATAAAGTATCTCTCTTCCTCTTACAAGGGAACAGCCTGTGGCAATAGTGACAACCCAGAGCTGTGGATGATATTTCTGCAGCCTGCCGAAAGTCAAGAACACACTTCCAATCTTTTTGTCTTGTGATTTTGGCTTGACTGGTTTGTGCTAATTGCTAATTCACTCCCATGGAAGGTGATGAAAATATTTGTAAGACCATTATGCCATTTAACACTTCCCTCTAGTTTCATAGCAACAAGAAAAAGAAAATCCAGACAAAAAACACAGGACCCATAGGTTTGCCTATATAAGCTTTTCTTCCTTCAGGTATTTTGCAGAGACAGAGTTGAAAGGTATTTTTAATTGATCTTCACAACTGCCCATGCATTTATCTTGAATTCTCTGCCCTAGCAACATAACGCCTTTCCAGATCTCTTACACTTGGGCTCTGGATGTCATAAGTAATGACAAGAAATTAAAAAAGGTTCATTTCAGAACAGTCAGACCATTTTTTCCTTGCTGGATAGAGTTATATTGCTAATAGCCACCTCTCTCATGTCTCTAGTTTCTTCTCCTCCTAAGCGACACCATTTTTGGGGAATAAGCAAAAGATAGTTGAAATTATAGTAGTTACAAAGAGAAACACCCTAGTAAAAATATTCAGATTATGATTCTTTTTGTTTAAGCCATACTCAACTGAGCACGGGCCCCAAAAGATCAAACGCTCTCCATTCACAAGATCTGTCCTGAAGATTTTTCCAACAGAAGAAAAGGTATGAGAGGGGAAACTGAGCCACAGATGGGAAACATGATCTAATTCAGGTCTTCGCTTGAGGCAATAGCAGAGCACAGGTTTCTATGTCAGTGGCCTAACTTCTAAGGCTTTAAGATACTTATATTACTCACACCCAGTAGGAAGTCTCCAATCTTTTCTCTTTTACAGAAGTATCTAGACTATTTGGTTGTTTGATATAAAAAGGAACTTGCAATACGGAGAAGTAGGAAAGGCTTTTGTCCATGAAACATCAAAAATAATTTGTTCTTTAAAATAATATGAACTAATCATATTTTTTTTTCAAAAAAAAATCATGGTTCCTTGCTTTAATTTTACTAGTAACAATTTTAAGAATTTCAAACATATCATGTTTAGTATGTTTAGAGAAAAATATTTATTCAATCCTTAGATGTATTAATTAAGCATCTTTTCTAGTCTGATGTTGCAAGAGTGATATTAAGTGTTTCTATGAATCAGGACGCAATGGGAATCTAATTTAAAAACAGAAGAGCCTGGTCTCTGTGACTATTAAGTTAAATATATATCTCAGTTTTAGAAGAGATTTCACTTTCTTCTCTACAGATTAATGCTCTCATACAAAGAATATAATAAATCTTATTCTTCATTTTATATTTGACAGCATTTATTCTCTCAATTGTTTATATTCTTTGCCTCTAGATAGGAAATTTAGGGTTGTGATTTACTGTCAAATTCATTATTTAGTATTTTCTACTTTGCAGTGTAATGATGTAGAACTTACATCAAAACATTTAATAAGACGACTGCACTGTATCTTCCTCTGTATTATGCATTTCAAGCTATTTTTAAATATATATGAATATTATACGTAAAACCTTTAACAGTCTTGTCTGATTTCTTCTTTGACAAGAGTTTCTTATGCAGACTTCCACTTAGGTTTATTAAAATAATTTTAAGAAAATGATTTATGTATATTGACAAAAATGCAACACATCACTTTAAAAATATATATATATATAATGTATATTTTTTCCAGTCCACCTACTTTTGTGAGAAAAAAAGGAATTTTGAGCAGTATACTATATCATTTTTTCCTAATAAGCTTTACTTTAGGACTACCCCACTGAGCTATAGTGTAACACATCTTTTCTAAGCCATGCTAATAAATTATACATCAAACCAAAATGTCATATATGATTAAAAAAGAACCTATTCAAACATTACAACTGGTACCCCTTAGTGCGCAAGTGAAATTGGAATAGCTATTCTGTTTGCTTTTAACTAAAGATGCAGAATACAGTCTGCAATACAATTAAACTCTCTCAGGGTAGGTTTAGCATTAACATCCTACAGAGACAGTTACCCAAAGATATTTCACAGAAGTGAACAGAAATGAACAATGATGCTCCTTTATAGGAAAAAGATGACTCAAGATTATATTAATGGGAAAAACCTTTTTGCTTGCTAACCAAAATTTATATATATAAATTAGCTTTATATAGTCCATCTTGATAGGATGCTTCTGCTTCACCTTGAAAACTCAGTACATACTCTCAAACAAATCTATTTGTGGCATGGAGGTAATTAATTGGTTTCCAGACAACAGCAAAAGAACTGATTGCCCAACAGACAAGTGGAAGCGAGTCATCATTAGTTTATCACAGCCTAATGTCTCTTATCTTGATATCTATGAACTAGCTTGTCAGCTCGGAACTGCTTTCTTATTGTTAAGTTTTGCTGCTTAAACTGCAGAGTTTATTTTACATACATCTCAGATCTGACTAACCTATGGGTTAGTCAAACCTCTAACAATACTTCAAGTCTTTGTATTTTGTCCAAACAGATTTTCCAGATAACCCCCCTCCAAAAAAGCCAAAAAACATATTCACGAGTGCTTGAATTAGGCATATTTGTGAAAGCTGTAGTTCTCTCTCCTCTTTTCCATAACTAGTACTACCATCCAGCACTCAGACCATGTGGGAAGGTGAGAAATGCATTCAGCACATTTCTGTAGTCTAAGCTTACCCAATGCACACCACTGAGGACCAATCTTTCCCCTATCTTGGGACTAACAATGACTTTGTCTGTTTTACTTGCCCTCTATTATCCAGCCTGAATGATGGTAGACGCAGGAAACTCAGCACGGCAGAACACGAACCTGAACAATGATAAGGAAATATTTACCATTATAACAACTGTCGAGTTAAAACAGAGCCCTGCTGCACCCATATATGAACACTATGCAGACGTTAATATCTTCTGTTTTGGAACCTGGAAAGAAGCACACTAAACAAATATAACCTATAAGCTCACTTTGCAAGGCCCGAGTCCTGGACCGTTAGGCTTGTTACCAATTTGTTATGAGAATTTGCTGTGGGATTGGAATTTGCATTTATGTTTTATCGTCAGCCCAGATTTAATTCTTTCATCTCTTCACTGTTCAGCATCTCTTTCATCTCTTCACTGTTTAGCATGACAGCACCAGGAAAGGGCACCTATATTTAAGAGGTAATTCAAATGCTTGATTTACATTTTTTATGTTCCTCTGTCATCATTTATCAGCTATATACCTGTAGCACTTTGAGAAATGTTTCTTGCCATTCAGATATTTGCCAGGCTAAACACATAAAAAATAGTGAACTGCTTTAAAAATACTTTGGGGATTTAATTTATTGTACTACTTACAGAAAGCAGCAATGGAAGAAAGAAGAAAGGAAATGGAAGTAATGAATTATGTGTGTTTAGAGGGAAAGGCATTGTCTAATTGTTGCTTTGAAATGGTTTGAAAAAAAAGCTTTTAAACTGGATTTACACAAACATACAGTCACAACTAGGTAAAGCTTTGGTTTCTCATATATTCTGTGCTCTGTCAGGCTAAGTAGCATTGGTGAGCGTGGGTTGTTCAGACTAGAATTTGAGCATATCTCTGATACAGACGGCTGCAGACCCACTTAGTTTTAAACGAGTTTAAACTGGAACTAAAAAGTTTAGAATGAGCCAGATGATCTGCACCCTTCATAAGATTATTCCTCTCTGTTGGAAGCTTTATTGTGATTAGCTCAGATATCATAGAATCATACAATCAAAGAATCCTTAAGGTTGGAAGGGACCTCTAGAGGTCATCTAGTCCAACCTCCCTACACACACAGTGTGCGGGCCTTGGCGGTATTGCATGATTATGAAGGGCCGAAATAATGTTGCTAGGGAGCAATGTGATAAGGAAAGAAGAGCTTGTTAACCTTGTTAGCCTTGTTAGTAGCAAGCAGGAAACCTGCCGATGGGAAAGCCATAAAGAAGGATCAACAATGAATGCCAGAGAAGGGAAGCAAGCACAGCTGCATGATAAGAGGCACACAAGGGAAGAGCCAATCATAAGTTGAAAGCATCTGCGTGCTCACCGCATGGACGAACTCATTAACCAATCATTAATTGCATGGACAGAGAATGCGCTCGTGCCGCTTCGCGTTTACTCTATAAATATAACTGCCTTCTGATATTAAAGTGAATAGCATCTGCTTCATATTGAAGTGTCGTGCTTTCCGTCTCGCGGAGGTGGTCCTCGGCACACACAGGGTCACCTAGAGCACATGGCGCAGGACTGCAACCCAAGCAAGTTTTGAACATTTGCAGAGAAGGAGATTCCACAGCCTCTCTGGGCAACCTATTCCAGTGCTCTGTCACCCTCACTGTTAGGAAGTTTTTCCTTAAGATCCTGTGGAACTTTTGGTGCCTCAGTTTGTGGCTGTTTCCTCTTGTCCTATTGGTGGCCGCCACTAAAAGAGGCTGGACCCATCCTCCTCCCTCTCTCCCCCAAGGTATTTATATACACTGATCAGGTCCCCTCTCAGCCTGCTCTTCTTCAGGCTGAACAGGCCCAGCTTCTCCTCATAGAGCAGATGTTCTAGACCCCTGATCATCCTTGTGGCCCTACGCTGGACTCTATCCAGTAATTCCACATCTCTCTTGTACTGTGGGGCCCAGAACTGGACACAATACTCCAGATGTGGCCTCATGAGGCTGAGTAGAGGGGCAGGATCCCCTCCCTCGACCTGCTGGAGACGCTCCTCTTAATGCATCCCAGGACCCCATTGGCCTTCTTGGCCACGAGGGCACACTGCTGCCTCATGGTCAACCTGTCGTCCACCATGACGCCCAGGTCCTTCTCTGCTCTCCAGAAAGTCGGTCTACAGGCTGTACTGATGCATGGGGTTATTCCTCCCCAGGTGTAGGACCGTGCACTTGGCCTTGTTGAATTTTATGTCTATGATGCAGATAAGTTTGTCCAAATGTAGGTGAGATGATTCCTACTCCACCTGTGTAAGCAAGCCTTACCAATGCTAAATTCATTGTGTTTCTTACAATATAGTTCTCTTACTTTTCTTCTGCACATTTCGGAGTTGCTTCCTTCAGCACTATATACTCTGCAAATTTTCTGATGTCTTTTTCTGCATTTTGTTTCTCTCAAACTCTCGGTTAGATGGGACATTTAATTCTCTTCAAAATATATAAAGATTGTATGATGGAACTAGTGGCTTGTCATATCATTTGAATACTTTTCATGAACGAGTTACACCTATGAAAATGGATATGGAAACTGGAAAGAAATCCATTCAAGGATATAGAAGAGGGGGGCAAATGCTGAAATCTCACTTGAAAGAGTTCCCCTTGATATACTTGTGCCTATATTTATCTCCTTAGGAAATGGTGTGCCCACTTCATATATATTGACCGTTATCTCTGAAGATTTTTAGGCACTGAAAGTATAGGAATCATTATTTAAAAAAAAAAAAAAGTCAGAAAATGTGTTATTAAAAAAAAATCAAAAAATGTGCAAATTTCTTGCATTTGCATGATGACTAAAATCCGATAGAGAGAAAATACACTTTGAGGTGTCAGTACGACTAAGAGAGAAAAGAAAATGCCACTGAAAAAATGATTAACTAATGGTAAATGAAATAGCACACTACTTTTACAAGCCTCATTATATGTTAAAGAACAGACACCAGGTTAACCTAGACAAAGCTCTGAATATTTACAATTGGATCTTGTATTATTAGTTGAAAAACTGGTTGATTATTAGTTGAAAATAAAAATACCTGAATAAGGTTCCTAATTGCCCAGGTAGGATCAAGCATCCACATGGGTATTCAGGTGCTCTCTACAGTTAATAGGTTACAGTTAATACAGTTAATTTGAGGAATCACTTAAAAACAACCAGAAAGGAAGTGTTGAAGGCAGCATTCCACAATTTTTCCTGCTTTGTATGCTATACTCAGGACATTTGCCTTTCTTTGGTATTCACACATGGAGCTTTCTTGTGGAGTTTGAAACATACTCCTTCCTTTTCAAATGAATGAAGGGTCACTCCTTTAAAATCTGGGGAAATCTGAATTGTCAGGGCTGCTGCTAGCACAAAAGCAAGATAGGAAGACACAGCTTTGATCTCCTCGGCTCTCTGAGGTATTATTAATATACTTTTCTGTCCTCCTTACTGACTCTTCACCAGTCTACCTGGCCCAGACACTTGCTTCACTCTCCTTTGAAATGATGTTACTACTTAAAAATATTAGCTGTACCAGAAAAGAGGGCACGAAGGAACGTAACTCTCTGGTTCAGGTGTTTTCCTTGGGAGAGAAGATTACTGGTTTGAAGAACTCAGAGACTTTATATGATGCAGAAAGCAGCGGAGGAAGCATGAGTTAAGCACTTAATGGCATAGCCATTAAGTCAAACCAGGGCAACTCTGGGCATCTATAGAAGCAGGCTATGGTATCTGAGGAAATGTGATACTCAAAAATAGACAATAAAGTAATTTTTTAAGCATTTCTAGGGTTAAGCAGAAGCTCTCAGGATTCTGATAACTGCCCAAATTCTGCCCAAGTCTTAGTTAAGGCACGTAAATCCTTTTTAGGATGTGTCCCTTAGTCCCATCCAGACTTCTTTCAAAACTAATTTATTTATAGTTGTCCATTGTGTCATACGACATATTGCATAAACATGGAGTCATTTAGAAAGACATATGATACATATTTTCCCAATCTGACTTGGGGAGGGGAGAGTAATGCAAAGTTTACAATAAGTCTAGAAATGTTGCAGACAAACTATAATTTTTATGATGTGTGGACAGAATTCATGATGAGTTTTTCCCTCTCTACAGGTCACACGTCTAATCAGAGAGAAATAATCTATCAATCACCTCTTTCTAGGAATTTTTTCATAGAAATTATTTTAAAATAAATTGATTTCATATTAAATGGAAAATTCCTGACCTTAAAAATAGACATATATATTGAAATCTGAAATGCAGAATGAAAAATTACTGTTGATATGTTAGCTTTTACTTATACAGTAAAGTATTTGATTCTGTGATTTCAAATATCCTTAGCAGGTGCAATAATATGCCAATTCATGATTCAGATAGAATGATTAGTCTATTAGAAAAATACTGAAAGTAGTTTATTTTCAGAGCCTATACTTAACAAAATTTAAATGTATATACAGAGTAAGCATCTCAAATTATAAGGATTTCAGATTTTCAGCTTTAAATACATCCTTGTTCTTTTTATAAAATTCAGATAAATATTATGTCCATGAGATATATCATAATATCAGGAGAATCTCATTCATGATACAACTGTCACTCTTGCCCAAACCTGGGGGGAACATATCTTTAAGTCAACTTATTTTTACCCTCATTCTCAATAATATGGGTACCAACTAAACATTAAAAAATACTGTTTCATTTCACCATATTTTAATCAGGCGTTTCTTTAAGATAATTTCCAGATCATTTTTAAGGCTTTCACAATACATGAAATATACGGTTTCTCTTGATCATCCATACAGTAGGCCCACAATCCCTCATTATCCAGAATACTCACGGAAAACACAGCTGTTCCAGGTTCCAAAGTGGTCACAATTTTAGAGGTGATGCATATAATGGCATAACAAATTTTGGATGCCATTAAGCTGCACAAAGAAGTTAATGTCATTTTGAAAAAAAAAAAAATACACAGATTAAATAATGAAACATATGCAAGTCCCAGAGAAACAATCTGTATAACAGAAACTGTACTGCAAATATCATCGTGCACTTGAATAAATGAGACATTTGCAATCTAATTTCTGCCTTGTGTTGTTCATTTGAGCCTTAGAAATACAAACTGACCTCTTTCAACTACATTACAGTATTACAGTCCACAGTCATTTCTTCCAGGGATCATTCTTATTGCAAAACATATTTTTTCAGGCTCATAGAAACTCTGTTCTGTGCTTTTTTCTCCACCAGCTCTTTACCTGTAACTAGCACAGCAATCTGCTCTCAGAAGCAATGTTCACAGATGAAATATAAATCTAATAGCACCGGTCCTAGAGCTCCATTTCCCTCATACTTACACTTATGCATCTTAAAACCCTTAACTGAAGTGGTTCTCAGCATCTTCAGTTTTACACATAAAAAAACCCTTTGTTTTTTAAAGAAATAAGCAGTTTCTCCTGATTTTATTGATTTATGCCTTTTCTGCAATGATCACACTACCTTATAGGAGCTTTCTAATCATAATTACTTGTAATGTATGCTAAACAACTGAGTACTATTATTTTTTCTTAAATTACTTGAGAACAAATATTCAAAACCACTCATTCTTCATAATTTAGTCTCCTTAAAATCAGTGCTTATTTTTTTCTCAGATTTCAGAGGGAATAAAAAGAAAGAAAACCATGCCTGAAAATCTCCACCTCATGTTAACCTCTTCTAAAATTATCTCATACTATCTCCATTAAAAAAAAATAGTGAAGGTAACTAATTCTGGACAATTTCTGAAGTTGCATTAAAATTTGCAGGAAAGACTTTATTACAAGTGTTATTTCCTTGTAATTCTAATGCATCCCTACACATTGCTTCACATCCTTTACATATAATTCTGAATCACAACATGCATCAGCAAAATGACTTACTATAATCTAAAAAGATTATCTTCCATGCAGTGTTTTGATTGTACGTCAAAAAAGTTTAATCATATGGTATATTCAGAATAAACACTGGATTTTACCCTTAAGATACAAGACCAAGAAGATGAAAGGCCTGCCATATCCAAATATAGAGTCCAACAAGCACCAATCAGTAAATCATGAAATGCAAGCAGTCATAAGCCATTTCAGTACAATTATTTTTCAATGACGTATTTGTGTAAAATATTACATAGGACTTCTGTTTATATATATGGACTTTATTTCTATGGCCTATTTACAGATACTTCGTCTCATCCTGGGGTTTGTTTGGTTAAACACTCATTTCTCACTAAGATTTTTTAAACTTTGATTCAAAGCAAGATTCTGATCCCACCATGGAGCATATGTTTTATTACATACTACATGTTCATTTCCATTTCAGCCTGATTAAAGGAACCTAAACACATTGCTTTTTATAGACAACATAATTCCAAACCTAAGAAACTCAGAAGACCATATGTACCTTATTCATGGCAGCATCCTAAAAAGGACATAGGTGATTGCTGCCTGTCTAAATTCAGAGGAGTAATTTGAAGCAGTGATAATGTGAAAGAATGTAGGTTTTTTGGCACCATGTACATTCGAAGTATATTCAGTAATCTTAATCAAACACTACAATCTATTGATTTCTTAATAATTCAGTATTAAAAAATCATTCATCTGTGATTACATCTAAATATGTGGGGGTTACAGTTTGTAATATCACTTTGGTCATTTTTTCTAGTCAAGTTTATAAGTCAGATTAAAGAATCAGCTGATGAAAACAGAGTTCAAGGACACATTCCACATAATCAACACTTTGTGTTGTGACGCCAGTTTCCTGCAGAGACATGCAAAAATTTCCTGAAACTGCAGCTCTGTGAATCATAAGATTTTCTATTTTCATAACCAACTGGGAAAATGAAGAAGAGAAGATACTTTATTTGGTATCAAATATTTTCTATAATGAATATTGTGCTGAATATTTCCATGATTATTATATAATTATATTTCCATGATTATTTCCATCTTCTAGATATTCTATAATTGCCTTTTTAAAAATACAGTAAAGTATAACATAAAATTTGTCAATTTGCCATTTTTTCCTAGAAAACAGTTAAAAACATAATTTCAAAATGCCTGGAATTACATGTTCTAACATTAAAATATTTTCTTATTTTTGGATGATACATTTAATGAATATTTGGACTCCCAAAATACTGTAATTTCAGTATATTTATTATTTCAAGGAAAAAAAAAAATCACTGCTCCCAAATCTTTTACAGTTCCTCACTGAAAAACTACGGTGTGATACATAATTAGATCTGATGGCCCAAATCCCAGCCTAGATACTCATTTACATGCAGCTGTGCAGGCTATAGGCAGCACACGACTGTCATTTGAATTTCAGAGAATGACAAGGAGGTTATAAAGGTAAGGGGCTAATAATCATTAGCTGATTACATTAGGTCTGCTCCTGGGGGCATACATATGTACTGAAAGACCCGAATACTGGATTGGGGTCAAATATACATAATAAAGCAAAATTTTGTAAGATTTCCTGTTGATTTGTTTTCTGTTTTTTTTTTGTTTGTTTGTTTGTTTGTTTTCATTTTTTTCTTAATATCTGATAAAGCTTTTCTTAAACCCATCATCATTACATGTCAGGATTTATAATTTTCATAATAATCTCGACCAAGCATTTTGAAATCTGTTGCAGACAAAAGCAGCAAGAGGATATTAGATACTGAGGCAGAGTAAGAACAGTTAAGCAGAGAGGATCAGTATTAGACAACATCTGGAAAATTTTAGATATAATAAAAAAAAAAAGTGATTCAGTAAAACTTTGGAGCTTACTCCAGCAGCACGTGCTTGACTAGACAGGAAGGAACAGAAGCACTGGGAGACAAATGTGGAGCAAATGAAGGTCTTAGAAAGTCCACCCTGGCTCACCTGTCAACCTGGCATGCACCATCACTGTAGGTGATGGAACTGTCTCATGGAAAGCTGTGTGAGATCAGCATGTTCTCTTGCAGATTGCTTTCTGGGCCTATAAAACACATGTAAACCACAAACCCTGAAAAAACAAAATAAGCCATAAATACTATAGAAATATATATACTTTTTTCCCCACAGAAACCCATTAACTGATCAATTAGTGAGAATCTACAAATCTGATAAGCCTACAAAAGCCTAGTTTCTATTAAAATCGTTCATATTCCACTGGAAGCTTAAATATTGATTTCAAAATGCGTATTTTTTTCCTCTAAGGATTGAAAATCCTTGTCTAGAAGAATGATTGATCGAAAGATTGGACCTAAACCAGTAAGCGTGACTGGACTGGAAAAATAGTTTTATATATTCTCTTTTTTCATTGCTAAATTGCCTATTGCCTTCAATACTTTTTAATATAATTATTTTATTTTTGCCCAAGTATACTGCTGTGCTGTGGAGTAATTACCTATGGGAGTCAGAATGATTATCGGCTAGTGTTTTTACTGAGATATGACTTATTTCTCAGGTAGTTGCACTTTTTGCAAAACTGAGAACCGAAAATCCTGTAGGAAGGGTTTTGTTAGACTTATCCAAGCTTGGGAAAAGCTGTGGAAGTGCTGCCTTTTTTTTCCTCCTAGTTAAAATACAATTTAATAAGTAAAAAAAGGTATAGAAAATTTAAATTTCTGTGGTAAAATATGCTCCATGCATCATTGAAAGGGAAGACACTTTTTTTTTTTCTTCAGACTTCAATCTGACTATATTTCAGCAGGTTAATAGTTAGTGGGCTTGCTCCCTAACGACCAGATAGCATAATTTAATAGCATATCTCAAAATATGAAATCATTTTCCATATTAGACCTGAGGCTAAATTCCCTTGGGAAAAAAGAAAAAGAATGGATAATTGCCATTGACTTCAACCAAAGCTTTGTAACACTAACAGTGCTGTTGTGGACAAACACCCAGTAAGACAATAAAACACACAGATACATCACTATCTCCAGCTGCCTGATGGCTTCCTATGTCAAAACAGATCTATAATTCATAAAGGAATTCAGCTAATTACAGACTGTAGGATCTGTTTCACATAATACTGTGTCAAATACTTCATAATTTAAATGAAATCAGCAGTAGTAATGACTGAGCAAAAAAGGAAAGTGACGGGGATACATAGCATGGTGTGAGAGGAACCAGCACAAGTGCTAGGTGCTTTCACTTACTGTATGTTGGTTTCTTAATTTCATGTGTCAGATGAGTAATTACATGTCAGAAAGGAACATGTTATTATTAATTTCCAAGATATACATGACCACTGCCAGTAGAAACACATCAGAGAGATGAAAGTCTTCCATTTTTCATTCAGTATTCATTAAAACTTACCAAGTATTCACTATAGAAGCAGATTCAATTTCAGAACTTACAGCTGTTGATAGGAAAGCAGCGTCTTTCTGTATACAGGGACATGCATTTAAGGCATTTGAATTTTACTTTAAACAAGACCTGTGTCGTTCTGTTAGCAGAGACATTTGTTACTTGCAAACCCTTCAGACAATATTCAAGAAGAATCTGTTTGGTATTATAATAAATGCTCTATTTGTCTCATCCTTTTTCATTGTTGTTGATATAAGTTGCAGTATACTGAGCAAAATATAATGCAGGGGAAGTTTATGAAGCCAAGGCTTAATGCAGCATGCAATAGCACAGTCATTTGTACATATTTGCATTGCCCAAGTTGTTTGCAAATAGTAGGGAGCTGAGCTAAGCTTAATTTAATTATCTCTTAATGATAAATTTTGCAGGAAGCTCACTGAACATTAATTTATCTTAGAAAAGCAGAGATTATGCTTCAAATCCTCCCTCCATTTTCGCTGTAGAAGAATCCCTGAACTATACATATTTAAATGTGTTCATCTTGAATTTATTTCTGCAAGAAATATAATTTCATCTGGGATTTGTTGTGATGTAGATCCCAAGACTACCTGATGTGACTGAAGTCCAGGCATTTGCTAGATATGAATTGCAGTGTCCGTATATACTCCAGTGAAACGAACTGAAACTCCAGGCTCCAGCCTGAAGTTCTTGTGCTGCCAAGTACTGCAAAAACCTTTTTCTTGTGAGTTGCTACCTGCTTGCTAAATTATTTAGGAGAGGAGAGGAGGCCATATGGAAAGCAATGAAAAGCGATTTATACCCTTGCAATGTTTGATGTCTTGAGTTACCCACCAGCCTTCGTTGCAGATCAAAGCCTGAATGGTGTATAAAAATGTCACCAGTCTTTTTAGCTAATATTTTCCTGTTAACAAATATAGAATGAGCATTCATTCTGCTTTCCTTAAAATTTCAGTCCCTGATCTTTCATTGTAACAGCTGAAGGAACTCAAAAAGGGTCAGGTAGGTCTCATGAGCGCAGACCGATGTCTTTGTCCCAAGTTGTCCAGAGACACCAGAGTTTCTTTTATATCATTCTACACTGGTTTCAGTTGAAAGGGAAGTTGTTGGAGAGATTGGTTTGGCAGTGATGGCACAGAACTTATGTTTCTATCTTATCTATTCCTAATGCTACAGTGGCTTCATTTTTCTCTTCCAAGCTTAAGTCTGTGCTGACTGAAAAAAAAAGCAGTGTATTAAAAAGAAAATGCTGGTGATATCACACCCACCAAAAGAAATCAAAGCCAATCCATATAAAACCTAAAGTGGAGCTGTTATTAAAGCAATCTAAAAAAAAAAACCTCCCCAATTTATCTCTTAAGATTTACACTGAATTTCCAATTTCCAGGTTATATTTATCCTCTAAATATGCTGATAGAGTTTAGAAAAAGGAATTATTTTTATGTAATTTCAGATTTTGCTGACTACAAATTGTTCCACATATGACTTTAGTTAACTACAGCAAGAGTGGTAAGATTTAAATGTGTGAAATTAAATTCAATTCCCTGTGAAGACTTGGTCACAGCGGGCATTCAGTGCTATGTGCCCTCTTGTACTGCTTGTCCCTCAAGCAGCCAAGGCCAGTTGTACATTTTCTTTTGACTCATTATATATGGGATCTATGTTTTCATGTCATATTCTTGCTCTTTATATTACTTGGAGTTGCTAAACAAAAATGGTTTAAATATCAGCTGTCCATTCATGCATAATGCCTTGCTTCTACTTAAGACAGGTTTGTGGGTGATGACCTGTCATAAGTGTGATGGAAATACCTCAGTGCTGCCAGGTCCTGCTTTGTGTTAAGGTATTATTTTAAATTGTGCACTAGTGTGTTGCAGTGAACAATGTTCTATGAGAGCCAGAAAAGAGAAGAGCAGCCTCCACTACCTCTTGCGCGTAGTTCATGCCACTACCTCGTGGCATTTAGTATTGCCATGCTAATAAAAAGACACTACAAACTTAAGCTCTTCCTAAGCTCTTTGATTCTTGACGTCTTGGTTACCTAGACGTTGTAACATTTCTGCAGCAATTCAATAAGCAAGGCCATGGACTTGGGGTTGAAGATAGGATTTGCAGTAATATCCACAATCCTTAGGTCCAGAATGAGAGAACTGGGGCCTCTGCTGGATTCACAGCAGCATCCAGGCCCCGTGCTAAACAAAAACAACATGTAAGCAGAAGAGAACAACAAGTAGGCGTATCACTTGCAGGACCAAGGTGAACAGCTCAGGGCTTCTATCTACCTGCATATTCATCTGTCAAGGCACATCTGTGAGTGAGGAGATTAGTATCTGATGCTCACGCCATGGTTTATGCCTTTCTCTGAAGACCTTCTCCTTGAAGGAGGAAGGAAAGCTGTCTGATGATTTTTATTATTTATATTTGTTTGTGAAAAACATAGTGGTTAAGGCCCAGAAGATGGTGGTCCTGAGTGTTAGGACTATGTCACTGTGGAAGGCATAACCACATAAACCCATGATGTGGATGGGTACCTTGGCCTCCAGGTTATCAGGAACAGCAGCAAGTGCCAGGCTGCTCTGCAAGGGAAGGTGAGCTTGGACCTGCGGGTGGCAGCTAGGCAGGCAGGGCAGAGACCCACAAACAAGCATCCACGGTCCTAATACCACAACTTATGGAGTACAGTAGTCTGGTAATGGCCACAAGCCAAGCATACCCAGCTGCCTGATCACTCCACAGCGATGGAGCAGATTGAAAGTTAAGCTGGGAAGGTAAGTCCTTGGGCCAGGGCTTGGGGTGCAAGGTACGAAGCTGAAGGCCTCCACGAGTCCCCAGCCAGAGGCTGGGACCTAAGCACAGGGGAAGCCCCAAACGAGGTTCCTCTTCACTTTTTGTATAACAAAGCTTTTTTTCACATGGCTCTTTCACAGAGTCACAGAATGGCTGAAGTTGGAAGGGACCCCTAGAGAACATCTTGTCCCACTCACATGCTCAAGCAAGGACACCTAGAGCATGTGGTGCCGGGTCACATCCAGGTGGGTTTTGAAGATCTCCAAAGAGGAATACTCCACGGCCTTTCTGAGCAGCCTGTTCCAGTGCTCTGTCACCCTCTTCTGTAAAGTTCTTCTTCATATGGAGATGGAACTTCCTGTGGTTCAATTACCCCTTGTTCTGTCGCTACTCACCACTCGAGTTTAGCCCCATCCTCTTTACATTCCTTCCTCAGGTATTTGTATATGTTGATAATATATGATAATATATGATAATATATATGATAATATATGATCTCGAAGGGAAGGGCTCTGGAGCGGACACTCGCGCCGGAGCTCCTTGTCTAGAGGCGAACGACTGCGGCCAGAGCCGCGGAACGAGCAAGGGTAGAGCACGAGAGGCAGCCCCGGCGGTGACCCCATGCGGGCAGTGCTGAGCTGGGCCCAGAGGCGGCTCTGACTCAGCGGGGGCGGAGCCGGCAGGGCAGGCGGGGTTTCAAAAGCTGCCCCACGGAGCGCGAGCGATCCGAGGTGCAGGGAACAGAGCGTGGAGTGTCAAAGGGGCGTAGCGTGGCAGTTGGTGCAGGCAGGAGGTACAGGCGAGGGGCACGGAGACTCCCCCGAGGTGTGCGAGGAATTCTCTCCACACTCTCCCAGC